>JAPVLV010000001.1:76512500-76877500 GCA_029168935.1 Oxyria digyna
ATATAACCATATCCAACCCATGAAGGTGTCATTCACCTTTTGCACTGACAGCACCATTTTGTATGCCATGTGGTAATAAACTAATTTAAATTCTAAAAAAGAACTAAATATTGTAAAAACCCGTTTTTTTATTACTGTCTTAGCTTCTTATGATCGTATCCACTCATAATTGATAAATAAAGCCTTTCAACTCTCAAGGACCATTAACCCAAATGAATATACTCAATTGTTGTTCTTGTAATCTATATACAGGGATAAATAAAATTAAAATTTATAAAATAGTTTTATTTTTAACTTATCAAAAATTTAAGCTAGGAAAAAATCAATATTGCCGAACAACCTCATTTTTTTTTAATCGTAAAAATTGTTTTTTCTCTTCAACTCCTACCAACGATACTTTGGTCTAGTGGGGTGAGATTTGCCCTTATATCTCATAGGTCCAAAGTTTGAATCTTGATATCCTCACTTTGTGGGTGTTGGGGCTTATCTGTATTTAGGGATCTCTTTATTTGCTTGTTAAAAAAAAAAAAACTCCTACAAACTTTATTGTTGATGTCGATTGTTGGATTGTAGAGTCTAATAATGTTGAAATACATATATTATTTCGCTAGATATAGAATTAAATTTTATGTACATTTATTTGCTTAATGTCAATTATATATTTTATGTACATTTATTTGCTTAATGTCAATTATATATTTTATGTACATTTATTTGCTTAATGTCAATTATATATTTGATAGTGCATTTAGACGTAGTCACTTTCGTAACAAATTAAGTGAATAATTCTTACATTTTTCATTCCCCACGTCTCTTGAAATTTGTCCATCATTTGCTTATAGTTTTGGTATAATCACTGAAAAATTAAGAACAAAAAATATGCAATGAACTAAGATGTACCTTTAATTTGCAAGCAAATGATAAACGAAAAAATTTGCACCAGAAAAATTTATTATTGCACCCATTTTTGGACACATTCCGGATGCATTTAGATCATTTTTTAAAAACCGGGTTTTAAATTTGGGGAGAATACGGATGCGCCCAAAATAGACTTGGCTTTTGGGCATTTTGGAGGCAAGTTTTTTTTTTTTCTTTGCGCATTTGGTGCGCCCAGAACCGACCCGGCTGATTTGAGTGCGTTAAGTGGCGGAGCTGGGGGTGCTTGGAAGCACCCCCTTCGCCTCTAGGAATTCCCGGGAGCACTGGCGATGAGGGCCGAAATCGGAGCGGAGCACCCCCTTCGCCGTCACCTTGAAGCCGATACAAAAGCTTCGTTCGAACAGATTAAAGGTAGGAGACGGGTTTGATTTCAATTACGTTTGGAAAGTGGGTCATTTGCTACTGATTTAAGTGAGTGAGAATGGGCCATTCTGCCCATTTCTACTCATTTGATAAATTAAAGCCCAAATTCATTTATTTGAATAGGTTTACGTGGCTTTGTTAAGCCCGATACAGATTCTTGTTTTATGTACGTACGTATGCATATAAACGTACGTTACGTATGTATACATACATGCTATTCCCTAAAGTATTATTTATTTAACCCAACCTGATTCATATTTTAAGCGGTATAATTTAGTGAGAAAGTTATATCGAATAAATTATTAATTATAATTTATTTTTGTGATTTGGGTATCACAATTGGATCGAGATTCTTGAAGATCGAGTTCGTTGACAAGGCTCTCAACTTCGACTTCATTCGTTCGCCCGCCTCCAAGCCGGCAAGCAAGTTAACTTTGTAAGTTTTCAATTTTAATCAAATACATATAGAATTTAGGGTTTGTTAGATTTTTGTTTCTATATAGGGTTTGTTAGGTTTTTGTGTGGATCATTGATTTATTTGTTGAATTTAATTTGGATTTGTTATGTATATGGTTACTTGTTAATTTAGTTGTCTACTTATCAATATTTTCAGTATGAAGCCTCGCAAGATGGATTTACCCCGTTTAAAGTAATGTAATTTACTGACTTTATTATTATTATTGTTATCGATATTTTTATAATTACTAATAATAAAAAATATATATATAATATACTATATTTTATTTCGAATCACGCGAGAAAAAAAAGTTCAGCACCTCCTTTCAAATATTCCTGGCTCCGCCACTGGTTAAGGATGCGTCCAAAACGAATGTGAAATATAAAAGATGTGAGTACGGGGTTAAACACTTATGTATAATTATTGTTACATATTATCTTTTGGATTGACTTAAACCATCAATGATAAAACAAAGGATCACATGATATATAATTGACAAGGAGATATTAACATAAAGTCGTAGAGTGGGGGAGTAGATGCATATAATTTGTACAAAATAGACAAGAGTTGAGAGACATGGCACGAAATTTCCCATATTATAATATCTCAACGACCAAACGGTGATTGACCAAACCAAAGCTTAGTAGGGGGCCTCTAATCAACATTACCTCATCTACACATATTTAACTATTTGGAATTCCTCCTAGTTTTTGTTGTAGGAGTTGTAATTCTGATGGGGCTAAAATTCCTATTCTTTTCGAGTAAAGAGATCTCAGAGTAACATCCTTTTATTAATAGGAAAAACAAGAATGATTATTATCTTACGAATTATGAATACATGTATTATCTTTCTATATTCACATACATATTCGCAGATGTGTATGTCTTTGACAATATAAAAAAAAATACATGTGAATATAGAATGATGTGCATGTGAATATAGAATGATGTACATTTACATATTCGTATGTTCGTAGGATAAAGTCAATTTTCATCGGATCCTACTCCTTATTAATAAGCCTAAAATTATGAAAATTTGGTAGCTTCGCATCCCTTTTCCTTACATCGTCCAAAATAAGTTCATATAAAAATTCTCAAGTGCATCTAAGTAACTTCACAAAAGAAGTGGTAAAGATGGATTTCACTATATATGTTAAGAAAGTAATAATATTACGCATCAGACTAATAAGAGGATGATTGTTGATCATTTCACGTGTATTGTAAAAAGGGAGTTAGATTCAAGGATAATCCGCTATAACGAGGGTCTCAAGAAAAATTAAATTGATGAAATTCCTAACTCAACAAATTTCATAATCGAAAAATTGCTCGAGTATATCATAGATTCGGATATATCACTCAAAATATAAGATTGCTTTCAAAATATAAGATTGCTCGAGTATATCATACTAGTTCATACAAAAAAAATCATATTTATCTAAATAAATGAAAAATTGTCTTCCAATAACATTTTTTTCATCAAATAGGAGAAATCTGTCACAATTAACAATAACAAACTATCATAAAATAATTGCTTTCAAAAAAACTATCATTAAATAATAAGAGAGACTATCCTAATAATCTCTTGAAAGTTTTTAATTTGGAAAACTAATCCTAAATAGTTTTTATTAGTTTTAACCTCTGGATTTCTCTTTTCCTTAGGTAGAAGTTAGTTTCTAAATGAGTCATTTTGTTACAAAATAAAAATGTATAACAGTGTTATTTACCCAATTCACCTTAAATAATAACAAAATAAATAAATATTCGATGTCCTAAAGTTTCCAAATATGTAGATAGCACAATGTGGGCCAGATGATCCAAGCCCAAGGAAAGGAATATAAAAGAAAAGAAAAAGAAAATAATATTCGAAGTGGCGGGAAAATTCAAGCGTCTATAAAAACCCTAAATCACATTATCCCCAAATTTCCCTCGCCTTTTCTCTTCCTCTCTCTCATTCAGCTCACTCGAACAATCTACTCCAGCTTCGGATCTTCTTCTTCTTCCATGGTGAGCTTCAATCTGAAACGCTAAACTCCCCTACACTTCCGAATCTCGCTTCATTGCCTCCTACTTCACGATGCTGCAAACTTCGAGCTCCGAATTGCAGATCTGCTCGCACAAGGCATGGCACGTCGCTTCAATCATCCTCTCCCTCGGTCGACCAACGCTTCCTACCGATCTCGCTGAACGGTGCGTGTTTTTCTGCTCCTCGCCGGAATTCGTTGAGTTTCTCTGCTGGTTGCCTCATTCGCCGCTTTCTTTGACTGATAACGGTCTTGTAACGCTCTCTCGCGTCGCGATCGTTGCTTGTGGACGTTTTTTGGCGAATTCGGTTCGGGGAGTTGAGATTGGAGGCTGGACAGTGCCGAGGAGCTTGGAAGGAGATGCGATTACGAGATGTTTTAGAATGAGGACGATGTCTGGAGAATTTGTGGCGCCGTTCATGGAGAGAAGCTCGCGCTTGAGGTTTGTAGGAGGTAAGGTGTTGTGGAATTTCGTTCAGTTTGAGTGGAATGGTAAAGAAATTGTCTAATTGTGTACTTCAATTTGTGAAATTATAGATCAAGAAAATGGTGATGAAGTGCCAGTCATTGGATGGACGACTGGAGCTCACAGAAATGCTATACAGGTATTGATTTGATTACTTCATGACTCCATCTTCCTGTCACGTCAATTTTTCCCTTCCTATATTATATGCATGTTAACCTGCTCCAGAGAATTTTTCAGTTTGATCTGATTTTCTGAACTACTTTAGCTTGGCTTGTTTGACCTCTGCTTTTACCAAAAATGTCACGACCAGTTTGATACTGTACTATCTTACTGAAAATGAACTTCTGAAAATATATCATTAACGGTGATTAAGTGAAACAAGTATTGTCGTAAAGACTACTAGTGCACGAAAGGACTTAATAACACCATTGCACCAGGGAAACGGCATGAGGGAAATATATGATACATCAAAATATAAGATTACATTAACAATTTTTGAAGGATTAGTTCCGTATATAGAACCCTCTGTTGAATTTGCACGTATCTAGCTCAGAATATCAGGCTTGGTGATTGTGGATTGATGATCAGTGTAGTCTTTCTGGATCTATAGACTATAGGTGGTATTTCTCGATTTCTCAGTATCCATAAGTCTTCACAGACTAGGCCTTGTATTTTTCCTTCCTGTTTCATCCCATATAAGGTCTTAGAAAGAAGTATTTGTATCTTGATTCAGTTAAAAAATGGGTCATGGCATCACCACTCTAGGCTATACATGTTAGTATATTCTTTTCTTGCGGCCTATGGCTATCTATGTTCTCAAATAGAACAGTGCTCTAAATGTGCTGCAAGTTCATTCAGAAGCAACATCCTTAAACTCGGAAAATTACAGCAATTATCTGCTATTAGACCCTTTTAAACACCATTATAGTCATCCAACTATAAAATTTAAAAATAATGGAGAAATGGAGCAAATTACTATGTTAAGGAGATTGTGGTGTGTACAGGATAGTAAGCACAGTTATATGGATTACTATCTGCATCATGTTAATGTTACATTCTTTCTTTGTGCAGCCTCGTTCTTTAGCAAGCCTAAGAGCAGATTCAATTCTATGGGAGGAATTGAGTAACAAAGGAAATCATTTCTTATCTTGCATGGGAGGAGAAAAATCGTGTCAGCTAAAATTACTGGAGTTTCCAAGCGTAAGACATACTGTTGAAGATCATGATGATAATGTTATGATACAAATGGAAATAGGTCATGATATTCCTGAAATGAACAATAAAGATCTCAATCTCTTGTCTGATACTATTGAAGTGGATGCATACAATTATAACAATCTCCACAAGGAAAACAGGAGTGTTTCAAAGATCAAACTAGTTGAGAAAAAGAAAGGAACGGAAATTTTTAGCCTTTCAGCAGATGAAAAGCCTGCTACTCATTATTCACAGAGAAAGCCTTCTGCTAAGACTATCCAGCTTCAGCAGGATGTATCAACATCTAAACACAAGTATTTGTCTAGGCCGTCAACTTCAAGGCAGGCAGATGAAGATGCGTCTAAAGGAAGAAATTCAAAAGGTCCAAAAAAGGTTACTCTAAAGCATAACGCCAAACCAGTCCTTGAGAAGAAGAATATAACCATTCCAGAGAAAAGTAAAAGTTCTCGCTTCAATTCTTCTAAGGTAAGCTCTCATTAAGAGTTGTTTATTACAAATATAAACTTTATTCCCCATGTTCCCTACGTAGGATTCAGATGGCTCCTTTGAGACTATTAAAATTTAATTATTTTGTGAGTAATACGAATAGCATAACAGTTCCCATTAAAGAAAGTTCCACTGATCTTAAAGCATTATTTGCATATTTCTTGACTTATCTTGGCTGTTTGCGGTTTATAAGATTGTCTTAGAGGTTATGATGGCACATGTAGAATGGCCATATAAGAACTCCGTAACTGTTGACTTTAAGAAGAAGAAGATAGATTCTGAGGATCAAAGTCTTCCTCATGATTTAGCTCTTGTAAATTTCATTCAAGATGACCTAATCATGTCTTTGATATCATGTACATTGCAGCACAGTTCTTTGAAATGCAATTTTTTTGTCAAAAAACCTTCACTTTGTTTTCTGTTATTTACTTGTATTGTCAATACTTCCTAGTCTTCTAAAATTATTCCAACTCCACAATTGTTTTTCTGCAGGACCATCTGGATACAAAAACACTACCAAAATTTCATTTGTATGATGTAGAGGGGGAAGAAGGCTCAGGTATTGCAACATATGTTCCCTTTTGATTTATTATGACGCATATTTAGTGATTCTCATTTACCAAACACAACTTTCAGGTGGCTATGGCACAGTTTACCGAGCACGAAGGAAAGCTGACGGGATTAAATTTGCAATAAAATGTATGTTAGAACATCTTGTCTTTCTTATATATTAAGTAGTCGTCTCTACAGAGTACACTGAAAGAAAGTGACTGTCAAAGTTACTATCAAGTCCCATTGCATTTTATGTTGAGAATAAATTATATGTTCTTATAACTTACTATCTAGTCAATTCTTGTTAAGGAAATCATTGATTTGTTCACTATACAGAAATTGAGACGACATTCTAAATGTTCTATATTATCTGTGATATAGAAACTGTTGTCTATCTCCGCAGCTTAATTGTTATATTCATTGTATTTTGAACTTTAGTTGTAATGATTAACTTAAAGCTCGAAAAACATTGCGGGAATTGGAAATATAATGAAACTTATGAATGGTAAATGCTTGTCAAAGTGGTATACAATCCAATCAAAAATAAAATTTTAAAACATTTCTTTCTAATTTTCTTCCTCAAGTAGATATAGTTGGTCTTCCAAATAATGAGCATTAATTTTTCAGGCATTCATGACATTATGGTCACATGCACTTTTGCAATATCAAATTTTCTTATATTATTACTCCTGTTTTCTTATTGCAGATCCTCACCGAAATGCTAATAAATACCATGTTGATAATGAGCGTAAGATGCTTGAACGATTTGGGTATGTAAGACATTATAGGTTACTTTCTGTTGATATACATTAATAGGAGCTAGAATGAAATTTGATAATTATTTCTGTGCAGGGGAAGTAATTTTGTAATTAAATTTGAAGGCTCCTGTAGAAGTGAAGATTCAGATTGTTTTGTTCTCGAGCATGTTGAGCATGACCGACCTGATGTAAGTGTTCGCAGTTCGTAGTTAACCTTTTTCTTTAGTTGCATACTTTCCCTCTCTTGTTAAATTTGCCTAACTGTTGTCTAGGTATTGAAGAAGGATATAGATATATCTGAACTTCAGTGGTATGGCTACTGCTTATTCACTGCATTGGCAAGTCTGCATAAGCTGGTAAAGAATTGTGACAATTTCTACAGTGCTTACTACTCTATTTTATCCACTTTTCTATCTTAATATCTTGTTGCAGCATGAGCTAATTTTTTTTGGCAATTATTTCTGTAGGGAGTAATTCATAGAGATGTCAAGCCAGGGAATTTCCTCTTTTCTCGAAAAACTTCTGTTGGATATATAATTGACTTCAATCTTGCGAAGGTGAGTACTTCATAAGATATCCTAGATCCATTGTTTTATGTTTTCTTGTCTGATTCATAATCTTTACAAGATTACTAACCTGTCTGTTTTTTGTTTGATTTTCTCTGCAGGATCTGCATCAAAAGCAAGCAAACACTGGTGAGGCTCTTTTTCACTTGTGACCTGAATTTAACAAGATACTGTACCCATTATACCAACTCCAATATGACTCCCACCGCACCCCCATGAAAAATGAAAGAGAAGAAATCTCCACCACTAGGAAGAAAAAAAAGCCCTTTAACCCATTGTAACTATTTTTCAATAGCAATTGGTCAACTCTAGACTACCTGTTGTGTTAGATAGAGGCAGAAATCTGCTACCTATGGAAATGCTCCTTTCTATGGTTTAGATATATATATCATACAAAATATATGCTTCTTAGCAAAATTTATTATTTACTATTGTGGCCATTTCATCACCTTTTGGATGATTCCAACAGAAGCAGTGACTCTAAATAACTTTGGCTTGGACATTACGTCACTGCTAAGTTTACTTTCATAATGTAAATGAGCTATTGTCTTCTCCTTGATGGTGTCTATATTATCTTTTTTCCTTCTCCAGGATCTAGTCTCATTTTCCAACTAACTTGATAACTGTTTACAGGTAACTCCATAAAGTCGAATCCTAAGGCTATCAAACCTGTTTCTCCAAGCAAACGGAGGAAGATCCTGGACACCCGATCTCCTGGACTTGACCCTGGAGAATCATCAAAGGCATATAATGCTAAAGAATTCAAGGCGTTAAGAAAGAAAACATTGAATGCAAACCACATGAAACCCCTAGCTGGCCAAGGCTCTGATGGATCTGGGTTAACCTCTGCAAAGGATCCAACAAGAAACCGAATTCCTTCAGCCGAGAGGTTTAGAGAACCGTTACCTTCTCATGGCCGAAAAGAGCTGATTCACCTGGCACAAGAAGCAATGCAAAGCCCAAAAGCTGGTGTTCCAGCTGTCAAACGGAAGAGAATTGCTGCTCCACATGAAAATATTAGCAGAAAACTCGTTCACTACACGCCTATGCCCATTTACTCTTCTGGTATTGTTGTCTAGCATGACTGCATTTGCACATACTTCTTTTGCTTCCTTCTTTTTATACTAATAATCATGTTTTATTTGCTCTCAGGAGAAGAAAAAGTGCAAAAAGAAGGCCCCTGTGTTGGAACAAAGGGCTTTCGGGCTCCTGAGGTAAATTCACAGAACTCTGTTGGCATTATTTATCTTTCCTAACTTTACTCTATTTGATGTTTCATTGAACAATATATAGTCTTCTGGTTTGATCATAATCTCTTAAGGCCTCAGAATCGGTTACAATTGTGATAATAAATAAAAATATGTGCCTAATTCATTAATTTATCAACTATGTGCTTATTTTGACAAATATTTCGCCTTTGTAATATTTGGGGATTACACTATGGTAAGATGTTGCTTTTCCTTTCACCTTGTATCAGACTAGCACCAAAGTGCAGAACACCTCCTAAATGTTCAGTTTATCCTTGTGGAAAAAATGCTTCTCTGGGAAAGTGGGAATCTAAACACAACAGTTTCCACTTCTTTTATGGAATTAGAGATGCTTAACTTAGTTCTTGCAGGTTTTGCTTCGATCATCTCACCAAGGTCTTAAGCTTGACGTATGGTCCGCTGGTGTTACCCTACTCTATCTAATAATTGGGAAACTGCCGTTCACTGGTGATCCTGAACAGTAAGAATGTGATTTCAGTTTCATAAATTCGAAGAAAAAAGAATTCTATTGAACCAGTTAATTTAAAAATCATTTCTCATGGCAGGAATATGAAGGACATAGTCAAGCTGAGAGGCAGTGAAGAACTATGGGAATTAGCCAAGATACATAATCGTGAATCATCATTCCCAAAGGTAATGCTACCGCTTATCTTACGTCCCTCCGTCCCACAAATTTTCTTCCTATTTGAAAAATATGCACTATTCACAATTTAACACAATTTACTAGATTTTTACCAATCTATAAGAATAAACATAGTCTCGTCTCATTGACAATATCATTTTTTTTATAATAGGAAGAACATTATGGGACAAATGTGTCGAACTGAAATAGGAAGAACATTATGGGACAGAGGGATTAGTTAATAATCAATTATAACTCCAGTGCTGCAGCTATAAATTGTTTGGTACGTGCAGGAACTTTATGATGCTCGGTTTTTGCAAGCCATGGAGTTGAGGGACTTTTGCAAGGGAAATACAAGGAAACCGGAATTCCTTAAGGTAATCCCTCGATCATTGTTTGATCTTGTAGATAGATGTTTGAATGTGAATCCGAGATTGAGGATTAGTGCAGAAGATGCCCTTCGACATGAGTTTTTCGCTCCGTGTTTTAATAGTACTAGGAAAGGAGATTTCTCATCCTCTGGCAGTATAGTTTCAGGCTAAGGCAACTGTAATTGTAAGGTTGTTAGTGTGTAGTTCTAATGTCTTGTGAGGCTCCTGCTGCCTCAGTGATTTTATGCTGTTTATATGTAAGGTTTAACTGTCTGAAAATCTGACATGAAGAAAATGAAAATCAAGTTTATCAAAATTTAAATCTCTTCAAAATTTGAGAAATTTAAAAATATCTTGAATAAGTTAACAAAAATTAGATATGTTATGCTATTATCAAAGAAAAAGATTAATGTGAGAATTGTTTTTATTGTACTAATATATGAATGAGAAATATCCACATTTAATATGCACATACAGACATAAATACATATGTAAATGTCCATGTGGAAGTATGTACATGTAAATATAAAGTATAAATATAAAGAATGTGCATATATTCTCAAATGTAAATATAAAGACAACAACAACATCAATTTCCATTTATCCTCAAAAACGGGATATAGGGTGGTCGGGATTGGTATTTTCTTACCCCAACAGGTTGGGAGGAAAGGTCAAAACAGAGTGTACATATATTCATGTAAATATAAAGAATGTACATATATTGTCATTCATACCTAATCCAACTTCATTATCAAATTCCCTAAATCACAATGTGTTGTTATGGATTAGCCTAAATTACAACAGTTTAAAGTAGACAAGTGCCTAATATGAAATCATTGTCACATGGAATATATTGTGTGTCCTAGTGATTTATGAAGTTAAGTTAAAATGTGAACCACCATTGATTTTAACTTGAGTTGCTTACATTACTTATACAACGAATACAAAGCTCACTCCAAAGTCCCAACTCTCGAAAATCAAACCAAGATCAAAACTGGGGACAATACGACGACTCAACAAGAGACTTCCAAGATAATCTGTAACTTCTAAAAAACATACAAAATCTGAATTAACACAAAACACAGACAAGTATCAAATGGAAAATTCTTCTTTCTTTTTAAATAAATAAATAAAAAGTGGTGCAACAAAGGGGTAGTAGTAGAGTAGAAGATCATTTGGCACCAAGAGATGGGAAATGGCCAGGATCTGCAATCGGTGGTGCAGGTGCATCATATCCGCGGCCTCCTCCACCGTATCCTCCTCCACCTCGGGGCCCACCACGACCACGTCCTCTGCCTCGACCTCCTGGCCTGTAGTACGACTCTCCCTCAGACGGCTTCAAGAACTCGTTAATGCTCACAGACTACACCAACACAAGCACCAAATTATTACATCACTAATCGTTACAGTAAGGTAAGGAGTTGGATCAGATGTGAATTTGCTTATCCTACAAATATACAAATACATGCACACTCCTTCACATTCAAATGCACACGGTGCATGTATTCTTTCCTGATTAGGTAAAGAGTTAGTTTGAATGTAAGCAATACCTTCTTAGCTCTCTCTTCCTTTTCTGCCGCCTCCTTACGCTTATCCTTGTCCGAGCCCTAAACCGAGTACTCAAGGTTAATGATTTGGCAGGATTGGATATTGAACAAAATCACTTGATGCAAAAGAGACTCACCAGTTTGATGAATATCTCATTGTTGTCCTTCTTGTTTGCAATTACTTGCATGGATTCAAAAGCAGTTGTGTCAACCTTCCTCTCCTCAACCTTGAGAGTTTCCAAGGCCTTCCTCTTCTCCTTGAAGACTTTCTCGTACTCCTCAAGGGTCATTTCCTGATAAAGAGATGAATTTTCGTTAGACAAAACATAATGTAGCGAGCAAAGAAACAAACGAGAAGGTATAATTATTTTACCTTCTCCTCCTGTTCCTTCTCCTTCTCTTCAGCCTCGTTTGCAGCATTCTCCTTGCTTGCATCAGCATTTTCTTCTGCCTTCTCTTGCTTCTCAGCAGCAGTATTGGGCTCACTCTCTGCAACAGGCTCTTCGTTCTCCCTAAAATGTCAGCAATAATGTAGCAAGTAAGAACATACATAAAACGAACAGATTAACTCATTAATCCATATTGCCAAAAAAAATGATACTCACTGAGGAATCACATCTGTAGGTGTACCCCAGTTGCCCCGACCAGCACCGTCACGTTTAGAGTCATTCCTAAAGAAAACCAAAAATCAGGAGGGGAATCGTATTACAAACCACAATTTTTAGAAACATTAAACAGATATCAACCTGTATCCAGTGCCACTGTGACGGTCATATGTCCTTCTAGGTCTTTCACCTTCACCTCCTTCCCCGTCATTGAAACCACCATGTCTGCCTCCACGGTAACCACCACGTGTCCCGGAGTATGGGCGCCTTTCTACAAACGTACCCGACTCTCGGTCCTCAGAAGGCTTGTATGGAAGCCCATTAGCATTTCCAGAAGTGTTTTCATCTGAGTCCCGATTATATCCACCTCCACCACCACGCCCTCGCCCATATCCTCGACCACCACCACCACGACCTCCACCACGTCCACCTTCATTTCTTGCCTCCTTAACTGAACAACCAAGAAATTAAATTTCCCTTAGTAACAGAAAAAAAAAGATCACAGCAGAATACGGAATAGGATTATAGATACTTTAAAGCACTATCACCATTCATCTATTCTCTATGTTCAAAAGCACAACAAACTTAAACTTATTCATACTGCACAGTCATGGATACAACTTTTTTTCAAACAAATTTCTGAAACAGGTTATTAATTTACAGAATTTCACAAGTACATATCAGAAGTTAGTGCACATTAACCCTGTCATTCATGCTCTTCAAAAATCCACATTTATCAAGCAAGTAGATATGCAAGTTTATAGCAGTCATTTCCTTAGTTTCCCTAAGATAATATTCAGCAACAATTTTCACAAGTTCACTCCTTTCCTGCTTCGTCTTCAAGCATATCAATCAACTAAGCAAGCTAATGATTCATCTTCATTCAAACCAAACAAAGCAAATACAATACTAACAAAAACACTCAAAAACCTAATCTGAACAATCCAATCAGATAGATAGTTTTAAGGCTCCATACCAGCTTGAGTAGGAGGAAGAGGTTTAGTCGGAAACTTAGCCGGCTTAGCTTCAGAAGCCGACTTCTTAGTGGCGGCAGCTATGGCGGCGACCTTCTGCTGCTGAGCAGCGAGCAGAAGATTGAGATCATCGTTGTCATCATCACCGAGCAAATCGAAGGGATTGGCGGTCGACATTTCTTCCTTGGTTCTGCACTTGCGAGACTCTCACCAACCGAATTGAGGAACAATCAAAGTGAATTTAGACGGAAATCTAGCTGCGTGAAGTTGACGCCATGGATTTGGGAAGAAGATTGAAGGAAAACAGCAGTAAGAGTAGAAGGTTGAATCGAGAGAGAAACCCTAGCCAAAGCGGCAGATGAAATGGACTGTGAAGGAACCTAATGTTTTATACCAAGCTTACTGAGAAATGTTCGCATGTGGACGAGCCTATCGTAAGCCGCGTATAGATATTAGTTCGCGACATTAAGTCCGTACATGATAATATTGTACTGTACTTAGTATAATTTTCATTTAGATATCACACTAAAATCGCTTTTATAACTGATATGAACACGGATATATCATACATCTCTTAAAAATATACTCCGTATATCATTCGTATCCATAGCCACCACATTATAACTCATTCACATACTTTGATATTGATAGTGGTAGCAAAACGTAATAAATCATGCGACTTTTTAAAACTCATGCTTCATACAGTACTCTAATATCAATATGTTTTGTTGAAGTGTGTATATTAAATGCGTCGTCGTGTACGAGATTCTGACAGGTGATTGGTGAGACCGACTCTCGACTTGATGCCTCGCTTATTTAAAAATTCATCGAGCCTCATCACCCCCTCGCTCAGTGCCAAGACTTCCTCCGTAGGAACTGGACCATCCAGTTTCGCCATGTCTTTAGGAAAGTGAATTCTCTCACCATTCCCGGTTAGAGAGATTGTTAATTTTTTAGCGAACTATTGTAGGACATTTTCACATGCGAGATCTCCACGCTAACTTGGCGCATCTGTTTCGATCTTGATGTGTTCCTTAGCCGGTTTGTGTAAAATGAAGCTGAAAAGTATGAAACCTCTCAGACTCCATACTTTCCATAGTGCCTTCCAAATTGCAATTAATTTGAGCAATTGGATCATGCTGCAGTGCACAGTTTTGTATCTATCACTTAGAATTTGAAACCTTCAGAAGAAAAATAAACGTTAGGAGTCAAAGAATCAAGCTTTTGAGTACGAATTTTATATTTCTTTATTCCCAGGCTTTCAGTAAGACACTAGAAACAATTTCACATCAAGATACCTAAACAGTTGGGATAAAAAACATGCAAGGACACGAAGCTTCTCCAAAAGATGGCATTATGGTAAAGGACAAGATAAGGCATTATCCTGCATCATATGGCATTCGATCCAAACAGGCTCGGTATGCTAGGTTTCACTTCATATGCGCATCGGTTACCATTCCAATATGTCAGTGTACTCGAATCCTTCCCTGCATTGTCACCTCGTGCAAGTTGTTGAAGCTCATCGGTATGCCACTTGATCTGTTTTTATCATCCAATTCAATTCTTCCACAAAGGAAGCATTTGCGACCATAGGCTTCAGTATCGAAGGAAGGGCCAACGACAAAACATTTGGAATGTGTCATAGATTGACAGATGATCATCATGAACAATGAGTCATTCGGCCTCTTGTCTTAAAGTCTCCTTTTTAAGATTAATCTGAAGGTTTATACTCAACCACTGTGTCATATGTATCCATTGTAATGCCGCTCTCTGCAAAACATCTGAAAAGACAAGTGAATTAGGATCAAAATCATATATTCAATAATGTCAAAAAGGCATCTCACATGAAGATAGTCATCTGCATTTGCAAATTGCAATCATCCAGGACCCAAAAAGTTCAACCCTTCTAGTGCATCTTTATAGTAGCTGATCAACATTTAGTATTTTCATACAACAATCATTGAATAAGAACCATCCCAGAAACTGTAAGGTTGCAAACATAGAGGCAACAGTAATATAGAATATTAAGATGTAGGCACGTAGCTGATCTTTTCTGCATACCTAAGTTCATGCCAAAACATATGTGTCCATCCATTCAAAAATCTTCGCAATGGAGCAAGCAAGTCATCCTGTGAATCAGGGAGCTCAACTTTTGACTTCTCAATAGCAGAGACAAACAATGAAGTGGCTACATGAACAATAATAGTAGGATCTGGATCATTCAGTATAGTCTGCAACTCTCTTCGTATCCATGGTTCTATTCTCTGTATCACTCTCTCTTTCTGTGCTCCATCCAACAATCCATTCTAAAAAATCCAACATCCCATAGAAAGACCAGACTTTATCTAAAACACTTCATCTTAATCAGCTCACATTAAGCATTTTCAACTACATAATTCATAATCTACAGGTTCAATGAAAACTGAATATCAAACCATGCTTAAGAGGAGTGAACTGAATCTACTATCTAGATGTTAAATAAAATGACAGCTGAGTTAGGAGCTTTCTGTTAGTGTGTGATTACTATCTTGCAAAGCTTTGACAATTTTCTGTTATGGTAGGATTTCTTTTCTCCTCTCTTTAATCTGAGTGTTCTTGAGTGTTCAATCTGTTACAATAAACAGTTCAACACTAGAGCAAGAGATTATACCTGCTGAAGAAAACTCCTAGATGCCAAAGGAACAGCTCTTAAACGCTGCTCATATATGCTGCAACATTTAGCAACCTTTACAAACTACATACACAAACCCTAGCACATAAATTTTCTTAAACAATACCTGTATCGCCACTGAATAATCCGATTCTGAACAACATCAGAACTAACATCTTCACCCCAACCAAAAGATCTCCGACGAGGCAAAGGCCTAGACCGCGAGCTCGAGCTCAATCCAATCACCGAATCTCTCCTCGTTCTCCGAATTTCCCTGCAATAGTTTCCACAAACAATCAATCTCAGTGCTTGTTTGGTTAACAACTCAATTCCCATGATTTTCGAAATCCCTGGAACTAGCAATATTTACTGCATATTTTCAATTCCTCCAAAATGCGGATATGAACTTACCTACTCTCCAGGTAACCATTTCCCCATTTTTAGCCCTAAAATCTCAATTTCTCAATTTCCCCAAATTTGATTTGTTAAAATTCGCAATAGTTTCAACAAGCAATCAATCTCAGAAATCCGACGAATCGGTAACAATTTCCGCGCAATTCAAACGAAAGCGTACCTCTGTAAGGCCAGGCGACGGCGATTGTGGAGCGATTCATCCCCGGAGGAGAAGGTTCTAGAAGGAGGGAGGTGATGTTTGCGGAAGGTTCGAGAAGAGATCTGATGGAGATTGGAGAAGAAGGAGTTGAAGTCGGCGTTGCAGAGAGGGCAGCGGCGCTTGTAGGAAGTCCATTGGAGGAGGCAGGAGTGGCAATAGGCGTGCATACAGGCGGAGATGACGGCGGATTGGTGGGAGTCCACGTGGCGCAAGCAGATTGGGCATGACTTGCCGGAGACGGAGGCGGTTAGTCGGTTGGTGGTGGACGGAGAAGATGATTCCATGGAGATGGAGAAGAAGCAGACTGTCAAAGGGACGGCTGAAGCAAGTATTTACAACTTGATTGTTACACTTTTGCCCGTGGAAAAAGGAATCAAAGGAAATTACAATGACATAATATTATGTACGACTAGCAAATCTTGTGTTACAACTTCGAAATTCTAATGAAGTCATCCAAGAAAGGAGATGTGATATGCCTATAAAATAGTGGGAAAATTATAACTCTCGTCTTTGTGTGTATTCAGACCAAATTTTTGAGCATTTTAAAGTCAAAAAAAAAATATTGACTAGGTTTGTTTGGGTCACTTATATGTATTTCAAATACAATTTTTTGGATAATTAAGTGGAGGCCCGTTCAATTTTGTTGTTT
Source organism: Oxyria digyna (assembly GCA_029168935.1). Taxonomy (NCBI): domain Eukaryota; kingdom Viridiplantae; phylum Streptophyta; class Magnoliopsida; order Caryophyllales; family Polygonaceae; genus Oxyria; species Oxyria digyna. The sequence goes on from JAPVLV010000001.1 coordinate 76,529,623, forward strand.
TAAAATCAAGTGAATAAGAGGCGTTGTATATAATTTATTTATTTTTTAAAAAAAAGAGTATACTTATTTTTAATATTTAAGCCTTGGACAACGTCTTTTCTTCTTTGTCAATTTCCAAACATATAGAAAATGTCCATTTTGAAAATTAGTTTCAAAAGACTCCTAAAACGGGATAATTTTAAAAATATTGTTCATTTCAGGAAAAAAAATCGGAAAACACGCTAGTTGGATTTTTTAATCTTCTATCTTCTAATCTACTATATAAATTGCGGAGAGAGAAAATGAAAGTTTTGATTTCAATTTTGAATTGTTTTGATTGGTTCCTCCATAAATGACTTCAATTCTCATTTAAATAAAGCTTACGAATTTATGAAGTTATATGTAAGTGTTGTGACTCATTGTTGCAGGCTTAATTAATAGTTGTTGTTCGTCAAGCCCATCATAGTAAAATGTTCTAACATGTTTTTATGTTAATTAGATAGATTGTAACCGTAAAATTATTATGAGATTATTAATATATAATAGATTATCCAGAAGCTAATAAAAACTCTCTTTTGATTTCGTAAACATATGTAACGAAAAGGTGGACAAAATAAATGTTTAATTATTATATTTATGTATACACATTTTCAATATTCAACCCTGCAACATTCATGGTGTTAATATAGTCTCCTCCAAGCACAAAAATATATTACTACAAAATCAAAACGTAAAGTATAAGTCAATGACTCAAAAATAACAATCACAATTATCACATTCAAATGGGAGATAATTTCGCACTTCGTGGTCTCCCCGTCCGACCAATCGACTCCGGCATCATCGTCTGCTCTATCAAGGTTTCCCCGCGCCTCATCGTAAGCCTTCTTTCCTTTTCTTCATCATTCTCGAATCCTGTGATTAACCACCACTTTAGGTTAGGGATCCATGTTCATATCTCATTTCAACACTGTCCGAGCTTGATTGCTTGCTCTGGTAGATTCAATTTGAAATCAGCTAGGAAAGGATTAAAATCAGATTTGATAGATTGGTTTTACAGGATAGGGATGGGAATTTGTCATCGGGTGCAATTGCGGGATTTGTTGATGAAATAGGTGCTTCATTGGTTTACATACAAGGTCTTTCCATGAGCGTCTCCGTCAACATCTCTGTGTCTTACATTGCGGCTGCAAAACTACATGTAAGTGATTGATGCCTCAAGTATTATTAACCCACTTGTACTCTACCATCAACCTTATAGATGGATTGTGTGTGTTTGTGTGTGGCAGGATGAGCTAGAGGTGACTGCAAAACTTATGGGGAAGAAGGGTAACATTGTTGATACCAATGTCATTATAGCAAAACAAACTGGAGAAATCATTGCAGAAGGCCGACACAAGCAGGCTTTGAAGTTCATCGCCTCCATTGCCATAGAATAGAGCATTTCATAGCCTATAATATAAAAGAAAGGAATGGATTGAAGTGGATTTGTATGTTGTAAATTACCACATCCACCGGAATAAGGCATTTGTTGGATGAGTATTTATGTGATAAGCCAGCGTTATACGAAGGTTGTTGTTCTATTTGATAATGTTATCAAGTAATAAAGACGGTGTTCAACCAAATTCTGCTCAATGAGTGCCTAGAAAGAAATATTCAGGGGGTCTCCTTAACTCAGCTCACTATAGTGATGAAAATAACTAACAAGGAAGGGCATTTGAGAATTTGTATTCAAAGCTGTTGCATGCTACAGTAAGGATGGTTGACCAATCTCCTGCTGGAAATGGTTGGATACGATTCAATTCAGACAATAAAATCTTTTTTTGTTAAACGTAGGCACTTGTAATGCGTTAAAGCAAGCAGCTGTTTGAGTGAGTGATGTTTAACATTAGATTAGCAAAGTAGGAAAATACATCATCAAGTGCCACTACATCAATTGTTACTATCAGTTTATCATGCATTACGAGAGAGCAAACTTCTAGGTGTTGTTGCACGAGGTGCTACTGCTGTTGTTCGTCTAGAGTTACGAGTGCTTCCTTGAGAAGTTTCTGAGCCTCTTCTCTCCTCCTACAGGAAAAACAAGATAAAATCAAACAACTATAAAGACCCTTGAGTTCAAGTAGGAGACAGGATAAAGTCCCCTTGCAAACACTGCAGAGTCAGTGAACCACCGGGTTGATATCGTTTACTGAAGTGGGCAAACAAACTTCAAGATGTACAACTCTTGCAGAAATTGAAGGAAAGAAGAAGAGTTCATAGTGGATGATCCAAAACCATCATTCATTAAACTACCTCTAATTTTATATGCTAGCGACAAAACAATGTGAATGCAGTTTTACTTCAAATGACTCAAAATCAAATATCATTCTTTGTTGGAACTCAAAGTTTAGTGCATCAATCAAAGGAGCAACATTTTTTGTTCTTAACTGTACAGCATACCTTTTGATATCTTCCACGGCTTCCCGACGGCGTTCTATTTGGAGTTCCAGAATGTGTATCAGTGTTGCTCTAGCCTAGCCACAATTTATTTATACAGATTAAAAACATCAGCATCACAGAAAATAAAAAACACATATTAAAAACTAGCTAAGCCTCATTTGCCTTCAAAATACAACCAAACAACTGCTAGGCTTAAAGTTATTCCCAGACACACTAAAACAATTGAAATGTTTACCTGGTGAGGACGCAAAGAGTTGAGGAGATGGTGCAGGTTTTTAAATATTAGGGAGATCTCTTCTACTCTCCTTGCATACTGAGATGGCCTCTCAACCAGAATATCAGCCAGCTCTAGCAGATGCAGTTGCAACTCCCTGTTCAGTGACTTCAATTCCTTCTTGAAATCTGTATATAAAGCAAAAAGAAGAGAAACCCCTAATTCCAAGAAAGCATGAAATCAAACAGCTTAAAAGCCAACTAAATCAGGTTCCCAAAGTATAACTTGGTCAAATTCAAACCTCAGACAGACTATAACAGGTAGTTTGATAAGAACTGAATGAATTAACAAACTTTGCTATATTGGTAGAGTAAGTTGGAGTTGGGCATATACCAATATTGGGTCCTTTGGGGTAAAATTGGCGAACCCCTTGATCTTCGAGGGTGGGCAAGGCATCATCAGTCTGGAGAAAAAATAAGTGTAGAGTAATGGAGACAAATAGAAAAAGAAAGATAGAGTAGATAGATAAACGTTACGGTGTAGTTAGCTCCATAGCAAATGTAGGTGCCTTGGACAGGAGGAGGAGGCTCAGGCGCCGATTTAGGGTTTTGGGCGTAATCTTTGTAGAGCTTGTAGTAGGGTGGTGGAGGGGGATACGTTGCTGTGGCCATTTCTACACACTTGAAACCAAAAGTAAGCAATCAATTGCAAGAATTATTTGCCAAGATTTAGGATTGCAGTTGGGTCTAGAATAAAACGCCCTCGCAGATTGGTGGAGGTGGGATCATCGGCTTAGCAACAGAAATTTGCAGATGCTGGTGTGGGGTTGGCAGAACAGGTCGGGATTGCTGGTGATTTTATGTTGAAGATTGGTTAATGTTAGAAATTGTGTTATTAGTGAGGGACTTGATTTATTGTTATAGCTTGAATCTGATAGCTAAATTCAGATTCTCCATAGAAGTATGCTTAAATTTTGCTACACTATTGCTTGTGTTTTAAACACAGATTATTCTTATGCTTCAAAATCTCCACCAATTACGACCGGAAAACACAGTCAGACGCGTTCCGGAAGGAAGCCGCGTTTTCGTCCTCCTTATAAGCAAGGAAGCAGGTAAGTTGTATTATCCTTTCACCTTTAAAATTAAAATGTAGTTAGGTTCTATTCCTTGATGCTATCAAGGAATATGTTAAATTGAATTGGTCAAGCAGCTTAACATGGCCAGCACATTTTCAGATCATGACCCAAAATGTGGGAGTCACTAACATAGCACTATCAACTGAAGCACTGTTTTGTGCTTATTCCTCAAGTTTTCTGTTTGGAAAACACGTTAGCTAAAATAAGTATTTTGTTATCATAATTATGAAGAGCAAAACAAAACATAAATAAAGACTTCATTACATATGAAGGAATGTACTGTCTATGAGTTATATTCCTATGTATGTTCTAACCTTTACAAAAAAGAAGAGAAACCCCTAATTCCAAGAAAGCAAGAAATCAAACAGCTTAAAAGCCAACTAAAAAGGTTCAGTCATTTATGCAAGCATGTCTTAGTGAATTGGGCAAACGAATGCTTATCTTCTTTACACCATGAAAATGGAGCTCATATTTCTGCTCGCAAGCTCCTTACAAATCCATGTTTTGACATAATGAGGGTGAAATAATTACTTAGATGAGAGCAAATCACATTAACGCCACAAATATCATGTTTTGAGTGATGCCTACAATATTTTCGATTCTGACACTGGATACCAAAAAAAATTATGGATCAGCTCGACAGCAGACAACTTTTGATAGCAAGTTTCAAGCAATGTTGAGGAAAAAGGTTATGACAGCAAACACAAAGCATTTTCTATGGGGTAAGATACCAGAAACTAGGGATGTAAATATAGTCAGTCTGTTCAGCAGATTAATCAATATTTATAATATGTTAAACCTAACAGGATTTCCAAGTATGAGCTATAGAATAAAGCATCAGTCTATTGAAATTTGAATTGGCCACCCCATAGTACAGTTAGGGTTCCCAAAATACGACTCCAATCCACTAATCTCTCAGTCAGAACTCAAGAGGAAAAAAGTCAGCAGCTAATTGCTGATAACTTACTACCAAGTACCAACAGATCAGGAATAGAGATTATAGATGATAATCATCTTGCGATCACATACAACTTTCTTCCACAGATTCACAAAAAAATTCCAACCATGAGCAGATCGATCGATAATATGAATTACTGCGTAATCTCGCCAAATCGAGACATAAAAACAACAAATCATCCCGTTTTCACCATATAAAGCACTCGATTCACAGCTAAGATGAAGTCCAATCGAACAACATCACCGATATTATAAAAGCAAAAGACATTTAGGTAGACAAATCAGAAGCGCAAATAAAATGGGGGATAAACGAATGAATTAAACCACAATATTCACAATTCGATAAATCAAAGAGAAAAGATTCAGATCAGCGAGAGTTCGATCGTTGAGCAACTAGAGGGGTTGAAGAGAAGATACCTGATGGCGATGGAGAGGAGGAGGCGAGAGCGCAGCCGGAGAATGAGACCTTCGATTTCGAAACTCGCCTAGGGTTTTCTCTTTGAACGATCTAGATTTTCCCGTAAGTTGATTGGATGATAAGTCGAGAATTTGGATTTGGAGGGAGTAGATTTCATTGATGGAGGAGCACGCTATTTGGTTTGAGGAAGGTTGAGAGAAGTGAGAGCAATGCAAGTGGAGAAGAAGGCCATGGCAGATGGAGGTATGGAGAGGGAGGGTGGAGGAGGAAGCAAGACATAGATCTGGAAACGAGAGTGGAGGCGGAAGTAAAAAGAGACACTAGGGTTTAAAAGGTTAGTTTCTTTAATATGAATAAAATCGAGTTACAAATTACTCGTATTGTCCAATAAGGGGCAATGGGCCCTGATATTTGATTAGATTATCTCGAATATCCGGGTAACCAACAATCTGATTAATATTCATAACTAGCATAACACAATGTTAATGGATAACTCAATAAATTGTATTTACAATTTAATTTAAAAAAGTGTAAATTTCATTATAATTATTAAATAAAATAATATATTTAATTAATGGGTGCGGTTCCGGCGAGAACAGTTTTTAAAATGAGAACGTACGAATGACTAATGTGCATCAAAATATACTTAAATATGCATCAAAAAAATTGATGCACATCCTTTAAAAAAATTGATGCACATATACAATTTTTATCTGAATGTTTTTGAGTTTCTCAATAAATGTTTTTAAAAAAATGAATATTCTTCAAATTTGGATGTTTTTAAGTTTGTCAGCGAATGTGCACCAAATTAGTAATGTGCACCAATTTACTACTAATGTTCACCATTCTCACGTTCGTATTTTAAAAATTATTCTCACTCGACACTTTTCCGTACCTAATTTATATTTTTTATTCGATTTCATCATAATACTTTATAAGTTTTTTTAATCTAGAATATTTTTTACAAGTTACCTGAAATCGAATTAATAAAATTAGACAATGTATTTTAACTGAAACTTTATTATGTTGATTAGCTTATAATACATATACTTATTGTCACAACACAAGGTAGTAAGTTATGAATAACATATCTCTATAAGTTAGGCAAGTTTTTGCATCGATATAAAATTTGAAAATTTAAGTTTTTTTTTTTTGTAATTTTAGTGGGTTATGCATAACACTTTTAGGTGAACAATTGTTTCTGCTTGTAACACTTTTAAATACTTTTTCTGTACCAAAATATAGATTTCATTTCAACCCTTCACACATATCGATATGTGCTTTGTTTCGTTAATATCTCTTATGATACATTAGTAAAAAAATATAGAATTTTGATATTGTTAAAGCACTTGTCAAGACGAATCAAACAAGACCTCACATGACTATGTTATTCTTTATATGTTGACAGAAATTTACGAAATTCTCCCGAATTGTAAATAATGTTAAAAAACAAGAGGAGATTTATGTATTGGGACTGCTGGAGTAATATGTCTCATTTTGTCTAGCCTAAATGTTTTGACTCTAATTCAATAGAATAACTTCTTTTGTTTATTATCATTTATCTCGTTAATATTCAATAGACGAGACAATCTTCGATAAAAGATCAATAAAATAACTTCTTTTGTCTCGTTAAAGAAATGTATAAGGGAATATAAAAGGATATGCGTATATTCGTAAATCAACAAAATTGCACCTCTTTTTAAAAGAATTGCAAGAAAATAACATCGATAAAAGATTAGTTTCGTTTAATCTTTCAACTATGTTGGGAAGAGAAGATTCATTAACCAAGGAAAGACTAACGTGTAACGGCACGTTGCTTTCACGTCTCCTTCTTCAAAACTCTGCTCTTCGTCTCCCGCAAAAAACTAAACCGCTTTTTCCTTCTCATAAATACATTCAACACCGATAATACTCCGATCAATACTTCTTTTCAGTAAGTACTACGAACCCATTATTCCAGTTCGAGAATTCTTTCAATTTTCCCAGTTCTTCTTAATCTGATCGAAAATTCAGAAGATGCGGCAAGATGAAAGCAATCTGAGCTCCAGTTTCGTCCCTGATGATCAATTCGCTTTCAGGAAAGCCGAAAAAGCAGGTAAGCTTAACATATTCTGAATGATCTGCTGCCTTTCTTTAATTCCCTTCTTCCTTGTAATCTAGCTTTAATTTGATCATATTGATTTCATACAGGTAGACTTAGTCAATGAAAATTCACAATGTGTTCCTTTAATATTTTGTCATCAACGTCAAGTGACTGCTTGCCAATATTAAATACAATTCTTGTTTCTAATCATGATATTATTTTAGTTGTTGTCAAAATTGTCATCCTCTGAAAATAAAATCTAAAGGAAATAGCCATTATCATAAAAACAACATACATGGTAAACTGTAATTTATTATCCAGCTGAAAGGAGAAACCAAGCAGCAGAATGGCTAAGAAATATGGACAAAGTAGCATCTGAATTTCTGTCCAAACAGCCTTCAGAAAAAGAGTTTTGTTGTGTTCTTCGAAATGGTATCGTCCTTTGCAATGTCATTAACAAGATCAATCCTGGAGCTGTGTCCAAGGTAATAAACCTCATTGTCTCGTTCTTTTTCCATAAATTCTACTAAGTTTTTTTTCTTAAATTCAGATTGTGGAGGCGGAAGGCGGTGCTCAATCAGCCATTCAGTATTTTGAAAATGTGATGAACTTCTTGCTAGCAGTTTCCAAGATGAAGCTCCTGACATTTGAAGCATCTGATTTAGAGAAGGTTTTGTTTTTTTATTCATAATACATTTTGTTTTGTTTTTTATGAAAAAGGCAAAGCACGGGACCTCATTTCAGAAGAAATGACCGCCCCTGACCACCACACTCGATGATCCTGAAAAAAAGCCGATAGTGAGAAAATAAGCTAAAAGCTAAGAAAGTAGGCCTGATAGTTCTGATATAATAATCAGATAAAACGCAATCATGGTTGCATTCCAAAATTACTTTAATATAATGAGTGCTTAGATCAGGGTTTGCTAGAAACATAATACATTTTGTTTTTGAAATTCTGATCATGTGAAATAAAGATTTTATAGGGAGGCTCATCGAGTAAAGTTGTGGAGTGCATTTTATGCATGAAAGGCTACCACGAATGGAAGCGATCAGGCGGAATTGGAGTATGGAGATATGGCGGTACAGTCAAGATTGTATCTTTCCCCAAAGCGTCTACTTCCTCGTCTTCTGTAGAAAGTGAAAGTGCTGATGAGTCTGTTGATGAATATTATTCATTAAAACATAAACAGTTGATTGAATTTTTTCAACTGTCCAACAAGATTTGTTTTGAAGAGTCCAGAGAATTCAAGGCATTGTGTGTTCTTTTCAATCAGTATGGGTTAGGGATTCTTAAGGCCTATCTTACCGAGAAGATTTGCAGCGAAAACTTTTTTTTGGATACAATGGTATGTAACTTATAGTTCTAATTTATGCAAATGTAGATTTTTGTCATATAAAGTATGTTTACTTGTGCAGATGATTGATGTTGTGGTAAGAAAGGTTCAGAAAGATTTCTCTGCAGCAATTGTTTCTCAAGGAGTTCAGGTAAATGTGCAATACTAGTGTGTTTTATTAATTAATTCCTTGATATTATTTACAAGTCAAAACTTCATTATGTAGCTTGGAATTTTGTTGAAGAAGATCCTCGAAAGTGAGATAACTTCGCTATCAAACGAAGAACTGTTGGATGCTATATCTAAGTATCTTAGTAAGCAAGCGGATTCAGTAGACGATCCGTCAGAGTTCTGCATTTGTGGTGGAAAGGCTGAGATTATCAACTCTAATCTTCCATCAAATGAGAAACTCTGTGATGCCATTGTAGATCAGCAAAATCAGCTTGAGGTATCCTTACTGTTGAATATAAATTTATTGTTTACATGTTGCTTGAAATCGAAACAACTATTTAATTTTAATATCTTATTATTTTGTAGGAACTGAGGTCATCTTTTCTTCAGACAGAACAAGAAGTTAGGAAACTTCAATCAACCTGGGATGAAGAATTGAGTATACTTGGTAAAATTCTAATTTATATTTATATTTAGTTTAAAAAAGTACCTTTGATTATAAGCTAATGCTCTAATATGTCCAGGAAATCATATAAATAGCCTTAAAGTAGCATCCTCTTCGTACCAAAAGTTGCTAGACGAAAATCGTCAACTTTACAATCATGTCCAAGATCTAAAAGGTAAAATTCTCTACCAATCTATTTGGAAAACTTGAAATATTAATTCTGTTTTGTTGTTGACACATTTTTCTTTTGCAGGATCCATAAGAGTTAACTGCAGAGTTAGGCCGTTTACGCTAGAGCAATCAGAGAAATGCTCGACCATAGATCATATCGGAGACAATGGAAACATTATAATTTTACATCCTAATAAACAAGGAAGAGATGCAAGAAGAGAGTTTTCTTTCAACAAAGTGTTTGGACCTAATATGAACCAAGGTAAAATCATTCTAATTTGTTGTATAATTCAATACTGTATTAAAACTTGCTAACATTTCTTTTCTTTTTTTTATTGCAGAACAGATATATTCTGATGTCCAACCTCTGATCAGATCAGTTCTAGACGGCTATAACGTTTGCATTTTTGCATATGGACAAACTGGATCAGGAAAGACATACACAATGGTAAAAGTTTATTTATTTGTTGCAATTTTATATAGATACAAATTTATTAATATCACCCGTTTATGCTGTCATAGAGCGGCCCTGATCTAACAACAGAGGAAACTTGGGGAGTAAACTACCGCGCCTTAAGTGACCTATTTCAAATGTCAAAATCAAGAAAAAATCTGATTGAGTACAACATTGGAGTTCAGATGATTGAGATTTATAATGAACAAGTGAGGGATTTGCTGGTTGTTGATGGCTCTACAAAAAAATATCCTTTTATAGCCATTATTTTTTTATTTTGATTCATTTATTGATGATTAATGATGGTTCCTTAACAATATTTCACATTAGAAATCAGAAATAGTTCTCCCACTAATGGCCTCAACGTACCTGATGCGAGTTCTATCCCGGTTAACCACACCCAAGATGTTCTTGAGTTAATGAAAATAGGCCAAAAGAACCGCGCTGTTGGTGCAACTGCACTAAACGAGAGGAGTAGCCGTTCTCATAGGTACAAAATTTGTTTAATAACATTATCTTCTTTCATAATTCCTGAACTTAGAATTGTGACTTTTTTTTCCTTGTAGTATTTTGACGGTCCACATTCAAGGAAAAGAGTTGATATCCGGAACAATTCTAAAAGGTTGCCTTCATCTTGTGGACTTAGCTGGTAGTGAAAGAGTGGACAAATCTGAGGCCATTGGAGAAAGATTAAGGGAGGCTCAACATATTAATAAGTCACTTTCGGCGCTTGGTGATGTCATTTCCGCTCTTGCTAAAAAGAGTGCACATATTCCTTACAGAAATAGCAAGCTCACACAGATTCTCCAAGATTCTCTAGGTAAGTAAACATGACTTGTTTTCTTTAATTCAGAAGGAAAAAATCATGGTCTGGAAGATTTATGTTGTTATTTTTAGGTGGACAGGCGAAAGCTCTGATGTTTGTGCATATAAATCCTGAAAATGACGCCATTGGAGAGACGATCAGCACTCTAACGTTTGCTGAAAGGGTTGCGTCTATAGAGCTTGGAGCGGCTAAATCAAACAAAGAGAATACTGAAATCCGGAGTCTTAAAGAGGAGGTTTATTCTTTTTTCAGTACAGTTAATTCAGATTTAGCATTGCCAAGATATTGATAATTAGCATTTAATACAGATATCAAATCTGAAAGCTGAAGATGAACAAGTGCACAAAAACTCGGTAATAGAATCTAAATCAGCGCGCTGACAAACCTTAACAAGATTGCTTAATTGTAATATCTTGATCTTGTGCAGTTAAGAAGCAGCTCATCCAAGATTCAAAGAAAGCTGCATTTTCCTACTGCAAACACAGACAAGGAGACAAGAATTAAGCTGAGATCACCATCTCCTCCTGTTAAGCCGCCATTATCTGCAGACAGAGTTTCCGTTACGAGTAGGATCAAACCTGAAACGACATTAGAGTCTAAAAGAAAGCTACATTTCCCAGCTAGAAAGTCGATAACACCGCCAATGTAATCTAGCAAAAACAACGCTAATGCCAAAGAGAACTCTTCATCAAGGAGTTCCTAGATCACTTTGAACCAAGGTACAATCTTATGATCATGAGATTCATGACAGTTGCATTTTTCCAGGAGATCAAAGTCAGTCCACAACTCATGGAGTGATCTATGATTCTTTAAGGAGTTTACACTTATAATCTAGTTTTTTTGATCATATATATTGGTTGTATTCCTCTGTGCAGGCTTAGTTTTCTATTGTGTTTGAGATATAGTGATGTTGGATTGCTGTAGTTTTTTTGTTATCTGAGAAGCTTTGATTCAAATCCATGTGCACTGTGATTTAGTACTGAAGCAGCATTTTTTCACCCTGCCAAACAGTAAAAACTATGCGTTGAAGCATGCATTTATCATAAAGATACTCTCGTACGATACCCTAGTTTATTTGATGGTCCATTTATTTTAATTGATTGAAATAATATAAACATATCATATACAATTATACAAAATATTTATTTCAACCGATCAAAATAAATGTATCATCAAATAGACTAGCATATTATTAGAGGATCCTTCCTAGCATTTTTTCCTCCATCCAACCGGGTTTTACCGCTCACTAGTGACGCATTGCTTGTGCTCTCTCATCCCTCGTCCTCGATCGACGATGCTTAGTCGTATTCTCCTTAATTGTAGTCTGTTCGACGATATATCTGTCTGTTAAGTGTTTCTGAGTCTCTCGATCTACCAGGTGTGTCTCTTATATCGAACTTTTTTTGAATGAAAAAAAAATACATATATTCTACCCTTTTACAACCTTTCAAAGTATGATCTTGTTCTTACATAATTTGGCAAGATTAAAACTAATTCACAGTATCGAACATATCAAGATTAAAACTAATTCACATTTTATTTGGTCAGCTAAAGCCATGATTCTATGAAACGGTGTCGTTTGATACTATCTTCGGCTTCTCTTACCAATTAAGCATTCGTACGAAAACCCAAGCGATTTCTTCAACTACCTACAGCTCGAATTTCTGCAAATTGTCGGTTGTTTCACTTCCTATACTTTCAGAAACCAAAATTGTTTCTTCAATTCTTCCTGATTTGGGTTTTGGCGATAAAGCGATGAAGACTGCACAAGCGTGGTTCACCGGTGGCAACGATTCGGCAAACTCGCAGCCGGCGTCGTCATTGCTGGCCGATTGGAACTCTTATGCGGCCACGAGATCTACAGAAGAAACTTCTGACACCAGCTTGGGCTTCGATCTCGAATCCGCTTACAGATCTGCCAACGATACTGTATCCGGCACTTTCAGTGTGTAAGCTTCTAATCTTCCTTCCGATTTCCCCTCTCTTTGCTTTTAGGGATGAGGAGGAGTTGAATTAATGGTTTATAGAGCCTGATTTTGCTTGTATCATATGTTTTTATCTCCATGTTTTGCACGTTTGATTTGTTCGCTACATGCTCATTGTTGCACTTGACAATTCAGCAGCTTTCAGCTACCTGATCTCTTACTGATTGTATCTGATTGTCTTGTGCCATATCAACTGAAGTGCCACTAAGGCATGGAAGTATGTAGTGGATCTTGCATTCTTAATTTACTTATCAGTTTTGAGCTTCTGGATTCTTGAAATATAACTATACAAGTGAAGTGTTTTTTTTTGGGTGTATAAAAGGGTATAGTGTTAGCAGGCATTAGCTGTTGAAAACCGAAGAGGATTGCGCAAACTGACCAATTTGTGTCATTGATCTAAGTTGGTTTAAGTACAGAACAAGCATAAGTAACTGCTGAAATGTAGCTACCAATAACTGCTCTCTAGCCTAATAAACAAATAAGCTTAATTAAATACAAAACCTAAACTAGATAGATAAACTTAATCTTATATTCCAACATTAGCTATATAAAAGAAAGTAAAGTTTAGGAAGTTCTCTACTTTGATATCTTTTCACATTCCAGGTTTGGACCTTTGATGAAAGTTTAGCTCAAGATTATGATTTTCACACATATTGTCTTCACTTGACCAGTAAGGATCAGAATAAATAGGTATCTTAGTTGATATTATATGCTGAAAGTTCCATTCTTTGAGCATTCATATACAATGGGCAATTGAATGGGCTTCAATTATGCTAAACCTTGGACTCATCAGTTTGCAAGAACACATAAATGAATATGCATTAATAAGTGAAGTTTCAGATGCTATCTAAAATGTTCTGTACAAAAGATTATTCTGTTATGTCATCCCTAAGTACTGAGTCTGACTATTTGGTTGGAATTATAAACTACAGACTATTCTGTAGAGCCCTTACTTATAATTATGAAAATAAAGTTTCCTCAGAGGCTAAGTTTGACCCCTGGAGAGAGAGGGGGAATGTTGGAGCAGCAGATCTCTAATCTTATGACTTTATCAGAGCCTTCGACTGCATTTATAGCATCTAGCCATAAGTAACCACTACTATTCTTGCATACCTGTAGTTGCTAAGTTTCTGTTATTTTCTAATTTTTTGCTTTGTAAGTAAGATAGGTACGGTCATTTTCATTTTTGAAGGAGTTCACTCTTGCATTATAAATAGGCAGGAATTAATCTCCAAGAAATTGACTGCATGACATCGCTTTTTTCATTCTTGTATCAAAAGAATATTGGATCGATATTGAACGGATGAAGGTAAGAATTACATTCTATAGTACGTTGAGCAGCGGTAATGATGAAAGGGTAGATATGAAGGCAGTTGAAGTACAGTGTTTTTATATATGAAAGCCAGTGTTCTGCTTTTAGTAGTAGAGTAATTGTGTATCCTTCCTGGCCTGTTATCCAGTAATCTTCATACGAATTATTAACTAAATGTGGATAAAAGGGATTGTTTGTTTTAACTTAGAGCGGTGAGTCTTAGTTGGGTACTGGTTAGTTCTCCCTTAATAGGGTCCGGTTATAGAATGGCCAGGTTTCAATAACTCAATAAGTACAAAACAATGCAATATACTCGTGCCTCTAATATGCTCTCTGAATCTGATACATTTTTTTGTGAAATAAAAGTATGGCTCGTGTTATATTTGGAGTTCTTATCTGCTCTCATCTTACCTTCTTTTGGTTATCAGCGTGTCAAAAGGAGTCAGAGAGTTGCCAGGGAGTCTACAATCTGCAACCAGTGGCGTTCCTTCTGGAAAAGCTCTAGTTTACTTCGGTTTACTGCTAGCAACTGGCGTTTTCTTTGTATTTGTAGCATTCACTATGTTTCTTCCAGTTATGGTGTTAGTGCCACAGAAGTTTGCTATCTGCTTTACTCTGGGGTGTGGTTTCATTGTTGGATCGTTCTTCGCACTCAAGGGTCCAACTAATCAGCTAAATCACATGATCTCAAAAGAGGTACTTATTATTATCAGCTTACTTTGCTCAATAAATGTTGTAAACTCCATTTTATTTTAATCCGTATTTCACATTAATACTTTTGTTTCATGCAGCGGCTTCCTTTTACGGTGGGGTTCCTCGTATGTATGTTGGGAACATTATATGTCTCCATGTTCCTCCACAGCTACATTTTGTCTGTCCTCTTCTCTGTATTACAGGTACCTAGCCTCTGCTTTCTTCTATAATTTTTCTTTTCTTGAATTCTAGCATGCGGTAGAATTTTTCCTCCAAAGAAGCATGCTATGTTACACTCAAGATTCAGAAAAATTGAAGCCTAATATTATAAAACTTTGAAATAACCTAAATAAGAAATAATCCAGTCTCTACCTCACTGAAACATGATTTGTATCATTTTTGCTGATCTGATTGTGAATTACTTGAGAAGCCATTAGCTGTAGAATTGCCAGTGTCATTGTAGTATTTCATTGCCTTCATTTTTTCAGTTGATCATATATTATACTATTGCTGAACCGATGTTGTGGTGTTTGTCTTAATTTTTGGTGGCCAAATTCATGCAGATCCTTGCACTAGTATACTATGTTATATCATATTTTCCGGGTGGATCAACTGGGATGAAGTTCATCACCTCTGCTCTGACTTCTTCGGTAATGGGTTGTTTTGGGAGGTAAAAGCTGCACTGTCATCATCGCCATTGACAATGTTCCATACTTACTCGTAAATGTTGTTTACCTCCTACCACTCAATGTTGATTCATTTTTTGAGAAACAATGGTGTTACTTGGGTATGGTGAAAGAAAATTTGCTGTATCATGTCCGGGCAGCTTCTAGACAGTTTGGTGTGATAAATTTTTTATTAACATAGGTAAATGAAAAGGATTTTTAACCTTTGATGTTCTCCAGCCTTGGCATTAGTTTTCATTAGTTACCTGAATTGCATTCATGACAAAGTAATACCATAGCGTCAGATTTGCAACAGCATTTCATTACTGAATAATAATGAGAAGTATTTTTACAACATATTTTAGTACCTCAATGTTGCTACTACATCTAGTTGATAGTGCATACAATTTACAATTTATGGGTCGTTTGATATCTCTTTTCATAGAATTTGATATATCAAAAATACGGAGTATATCACTCTCCCCTCTCATCCCTTAATTTTATCTTTCTTTTCCACTCTCATTTTGATATTTTTACAACACATATATCAAATATGAATTTCGTACACATACCCGATATTCGATATTCATACGGCCACCGATATACTATATCATATTCAAATGTACACGTCCGTTTAACTTCCCGCTCTTTTTTAAGGAGTTAAGATGGCCAAGTACACCGGGAGAGGAATGGTGTATGCCATTAAACTCATTAACCTTCTTGTCTTCCTATGTAAAAGCCATTAATTTTCTTCCTTTCCTATGCTGAAAACATTAATCTTCTTCTTTCCCGACGTAAGAAAACCTTGTAGATGGCAAGGTGCAGTGTTGATTGCTGAAGAAGAGAGAAGTTAACTTGTATATATAGGAGGGTATGGTTTAAGTTTGTGCAAGTCATGATCATGGAGACAAGCAAGTGGAGCAATCTCCCAACTGATCTTTTATCCCTGATAGCCAAAATCAACTCCTCTGATATCGATCTTCTTTGTCTCCGATCAGTCTGTTCCTCATGGCGATCTTCTCTCCCTCGTCCTCGTAATCCAAATTTCTTCCCTCTCAAAGTGCCTCCACTTCACTTCGATTACCACTTGGACTATCCCAAAACTGAAGGCCACTTCATTCTCAACCAGAACACTTACTATTGTCTCCCTGCCTCTAATCCAGATAATTGCTGGCTGTTTAAGGTTGTCGAGAAGAATCCAAACACTTTCACCATTCGATGCACACTTACTTCAGAAGATAGAAGTTACCCTCCAGAATTCATGCCAAACCGCTTAAGTCTTCTTGATTATCCGATCTTTGAGATTTGCAAGTCCTATAACTTTGTTGTCCCTGGAAACCTTTTCTCCTCCATGGATATAAGGAAAGATATCAAGAAAGTAGTTGCTCTATGGGATTATGCTGCGGATTGCGAGTTTGCTGTTTTGGTTTTAGGAAGTGATGCGGAATTGAGGTGGTGGAAGAACGGGGATGAAGATTGGAGTCGCATTGATACCGGGGAGTTTAAATTCCTCAACATGATTCTGCACGACGGAATATGTTATGCGGGAAAAGTTCTAGTGAGAACAAACCTTAACGTAGGAAAAACGAAGTTTTCGCGTTCACAGATAACAAACTAATGTTCATAGTTTGAGCGATAATGTTCATAATATGTACGATAAAAGTATTTGAGTTATTTTGAGAAAAAAAACTAAAATAAAACAAAGTTCGCAGTAATTACATGTATGCCACCGCGTCCCTGACTGAAAATGTTCAAAAAAAATTATGGCCTAGAGTATGAACATTATCCTCCAAAATATGAATATTGACGTGTAATATGTGAATGCAATCTGTTCGTTTTTCCTACGTTAAGAGTTATTTGCACCGGAACTTTCTTTTATGTTACGGTGTTGATAACAAAGGAGTGCTCGTCTCTTTCGATTCTGAATTCAATATGACGGTGCTAGTTGTTGTATCGGGCGGTAGGTGGCTTGATAATTATCTTGTGGAATGCAAGTCGGATTTGTATGTTGTGTCAAGTCGTTTTCCACATACTGTAAGAATATTATATATATACGGTCATATGGCCTATGTGTCTTTCGGTTTAATTATAAAGTTCAAGTTCATATCGGGATTATAACATTATAGTCGATACCGTGATGGATCGGTCTCGGTTAAAGTCGTTAGAATCCGGGGTATTTATTATCCCTCGTCCCTTGCCTAATTATATTAATTATTTATGTAATATTCATCATTAAGGATATATGTATAATGGTAGTTACCAATTCAGTAACCGCCACGTGCATTTATATATAAGAGGAAGGGGATTACCGAATAGTTTGTGGAGTCTTTAGTGTAAATACAATAACCGTAGGCACTCTCTGCCACAAAAGGAAGTTTTGAGTGCTTTGATTCTTATCCATCAAAAGATCAATTAAAGTAAAGGCTAAGGGAGGAGAAAGACATCAAGGATTGTTTCTGTGAGAGAAGTTATCTTTAATGGAACAAGGTTAGTAATTTCTATCTTTCACTTGACACGTTTAGGGTTGAATTATATTAAGTCTAGATCCATTTGGGATTGATTTCATATCTAGAAATCATATTATATCTTACAATTGGTATCAGAGCAGTTTAGACTTGTATAATTCACCATGTAATTAATTTGTATATGAAGATTTTCTGTGTGCCTTCATCATTGACGGTTATTTTACTTCCGCTGAAATGATTTCTGTGCAATATGAGTGTTGCCATTCATGGTGATAACCGACAATGTCTAATAGTTTATTTTTGATTTGTTAAGAGTGCATGATTTTATGTACTGTTGGTATACATATTACACAATCATGCATGATATAGGTCGACGCTCAGTATATAAATCAGAGTATCCTTGATTTACACGTATAGAGTGTGTAATACATGATTCAATGTTGAAAGCTTTGATGACATCATGGTTTAAGTTACAGTAGAGGGACTTCAGAAAATGCCATAAAAGCATTTAGGCATTGTTCCTGAAAATGTGTAACCGTCATTATTTGCCAGTTAGTTGGATTCTCTGCATATTAGTCTTATTATTTCCTTGCATGATTGATGATGTAAAGATCGAGTAATTTGCGTTATGAAATATTAACACATTAAATTTGATTACTCATTAGAGTTCAAGGTTTAGATTATGTATAACTTGTTAGTCACCAAAGTGGCCTAGTTATACTATATTTAAACATTGGAAATAATAGTATAATTTGATTGATCAATTTTAATTATTGACTATATTTTAGGAGATCACCCAAAGGTGGGTCATTGAATGTAGTTAATAAGATTAAAGGAATTAGTCATTACTACGCTGGTTGTATAGTGTGTATATCCAAAGATTGCATACTTATTCGACTTATGCATGTGATGATTAATTGTTATAGTATGAATTTTAGCATCAATGACAATGCTGTGTTTAAGTATTGCCCAAAGGTTACTTGAATGCATGCTTTAAAGATTACATGACTTTTTTGAATTTGTATTAGAGTTTTCAAAGCACTAAAAGGTAAGCATGTATTAATGTTTGCAGCTTCATCAAATATGTTTGCATCTGCAAACTCTGTCGTAAAGTTCAATGGGCTTAATTATGATGAATGGTCTGAACAAATCCGGTTTACACTGGGTATGATGGCATTAGACCTTGCAATATTAATAGAGGAACCCTCGGCCATTACAGATGAAAGCTCCGTTACTGAAAAGTCTCGTTATGAGGCGTGGGAGCGATCTAACAGGTTGAGTCTAAACCTCATGAGGATGACGATGGCTGAAAGTATTAAGCCATCTATGCCTAAGACAGAGAATGCTAAGGATTTCATGCGTATAATTAAGGAGTGTTCACAATCGGATTTGGCGGACAAGTCTATTGTAGGAAGCCTCATGTGTCAGCTAACTACAAAGAAGTTTGACTGGTCTCAGCCTATCCATGACCATGTGACGCACATGTCTAACTTGGCAGCAAAGTTAAAGACCTTGGGAATGGATGTTAATGAAACATTCTTGGTTCAGTTCATCATTAACTCTCTACCTTTTGAGTTTGGCCAGTTCCAGGTGAACTACAACACCATTAAGGATAAATGGAACTTTCAGGAATTAAAGGCCATGTTGGTTCAAGAGGAGGGGAGATTAAAGAAGATGAAGGATCAAGCTATTCATCTCATAGGTCATGATGGTGCCAGCAGCAGTAAAGGGAAACCAAGTAAGAAGGATAAGAAGAAGGATAAGGCCTTTAGTAAGGGACCCGAGGGCCAAATCCGAAAGGAGAAGAAGTGTTTCTTTTGCAAGAAATCGGGACACTTCAAGAAAGATTGTCCGAAAAGGAAGGCTTGGTTCGATAAGAAAGGTACACATTATGGTTTTGTTTGTTTTGAATCGAACCTTATAGAAGTGCCTAATAATACTTGGTGGATAGATTCTGGTGCTACTACTCATGTGTCTCATATTAAACAGGGATTCAGTTCGATCCAGCCCATAAGAGGAGCTGAACAATACTTGTTCATGGGGAACAGGATGAAGGCACGAATTGAGGGCATTGGGACTTATAGATTGATCTTAGACACTGGTTGTCATATAGATCTTGAAGGATGTCTTTATGTACCAGAATGTGCTAGAAATCTTGTTTCTGTAAGTAGATTGGACAATTTAGGTTTTTATGTTAAGTTTGGACATGGTGGTTTTTCACTGTATCGAAATGATTTCTATTATGGTAGTGGTACTTTGATTGATTCACTTTATAGGTTCAATCTTGATGTTAAGTTTTCTGATTCCTTGTTTCATATTGAAAGTCAGGGCATTAAACGTAGTGCATCTAATGAAGGTTCTGCTTTCTTGTGGCATCAAAGATTAGGTCATATTTTCAAGGAAAGAATAATGAGGTTGGTAAAGAATGATATTCTTCCTCAGTTGGATTTTAGTGACTTAGATGTGTGTGTGGACTGCATTAAAGGCAAGCAGACCAAGCACATAGTAAAGAAGCCAGCCACGAGAAGCACTCAGCTTCTTGAGTTAATTCACACCGATATATGTGGTCCATTTGACGCTCCTTCATGGAGCGGTGAAAAGTATTTTATCACCTTTATTGATGATTACTCACGTTATGGATATGTATATCTACTGCATGAAAAGTCTCAATCAGTGAACGTCCTAGAGGTGTTCATTAATGAAGTGGAAAGGCAGTTAGATAGAAAAGTAAAAGTAGTGAGATCGGATAGAGGTGGTGAGTTTTATGGGAAATTCAATGAAAGTGGACAATGTCCAGGTCCATTTGCAAAGTTGCTTGAAAGTAGAGGTATTTGTGCACAATATACAATGCCAGGTACACCTCAGCAGAATGGTGTAGCTGAGAGGCGGAATCGTACATTAATGGGAATGGTTAGGAGCATGTTAAGTAATTGTTCATTACCTCTTTCATTATGGATATATGCATTAAAGACTGCAACGTATGTTCTTAACCGGGTTCCTAGTAAGGCAGTTCCTAAGACTCCTTATGAACTGTGGACGGGAAGGAAACCTAGTTTAAGACATCTACGTGTTTGGGGTTGCCCAGCAGAAGTAAGGTTATATAATCCACATGAAAAGAAACTCGATCCTAGGACGGTCAGTGGCTCTTTCATTGGCTATCCTGAAAAGTCAAAGGGGTATATATTTTATTGTCCTAACCATAGTACAAGAATAGTTGAGACGGGCAATGCTAGGTTCATTGAAAATGGTCAAACTAGTGGGAGTGGTGAACCACGAAAGGTTGACATTCAAGAGATTCAGGTTGAAGTTCCCACACCTGTTATTTCTCCTAATGTTGTTGTTCCAATTGCTGCATCACAATCAAATGACACAATGGAACGACATAATGATGTCCATATCCCACCGAATGAAGTTATGGTAGATGAACCAGTCATAATTCATGAAGAGAGAAATGAACCACATGAACCTTTAAGGCGATCTGTAAGGGAAAGAAGATCTGCCATTCCAGATGATTATGTGGTTTATACTATTGGAACTGAATGTGACTTAAGCCTTGATGAAGATCCAGTCTCATTCAAGAAAGCCATGGAATGTGATAATTCTGAAAAGTGGTTGATTGCCATGAAAGAAGAAATTAAGTCTATGGGCGATAATAAAGTCTGGGACTTAGTGGAGTTGCCTAAGGGTTCTAAGACTGTTGGGTAGAAATGGGTCTTTAAGACCAAACGTGACTCAAAAGGCAACATTGAAAGATATAAAGCCAGACTTGTTGCTCAAGGTTTCACCCAGAAGGATGGCATTGACTATAAAGAGACCTTCGCTCCGGTATCTAAGAAGGATTCTCTAAGAATTATTTTGGCTTTGGTGGCTCATTATGATCTAGAGCTTCACCAAATGGATGTTAAAACCGCCTTCCTAAATGGTGAGCTTGAGGAAGAAGTATATATGGATCAACCTGAAGGATTCTTGGCCACAGGAAATGAAGATAAGGTGTGTAAGCTGAGGAAGTCAATATATGGACTGAAACAAGCTTCCAGACAATGGTACTTAAAGTTCAATGATACCATCACGTCATATGGTTTTGTAGAAATGGTCGTTGATCGATGTATCTACATTAAGGTTAGTGGGAGCAAGTTTGTGATATTAGTCTTATATGTTGATGATATTTTGCTTGCTGCAAATGACATGGGCATGCTACATGATATAAAGAAGTATCTCTCTAAGAACTTTGAAATGAAAGACATGGGTGAGGCATCCTATGTGATTGGAATAGAAATAATACGAAATAGATCACAAGGATGGTTAGGATTGTCTCAAAAAGGTTATATCAATAAGGTCTTAGAGAGATACAGAATGGATAAATGCTCCGCAGGAATAGTTCCTATACAGAAAGGGGACAAGTTTGATAAAAAGCAATGTCCCAGAAATGATTTGGAATGAAAAGAAATGCAAGGAATCCCATATGCATCAGTGGTAGGGAGTTTGAACTATGTTCAGACATGTACTCGACCAGATATCAGCTTTGCTGTAGGAATGTTGGGTCGATATCAAAGTAACCCTGGAATGTACCACTGGAAGGCTGCAAAGAAGGTTCTCAGGTACTTGCAAGGCACCAAGGAGTTCATGCTTACATATAGGAGATCCGATAATCTAGAGGTCATTGGATATACAGATTCAGATCATGCTGGATGTAAGGATAGCAGAAAGTCTACATTTGGCTATCTTTTCTTCTTAGCTGAAGGAGTAGTGTCATGGAAGAGTAGAAAGCAATCCATCATTGCTAGTTCTACTATGGAGGCCGAATTTGTGGCATGCTTTGAGGCCACTATTCATGCATTGTGGATGCGGAACTTTATCTCGGGACTTGGGATTGTCGATAGTATAGCCAAGCCGCTGAGAATTTATTGTGATAATTCCGCAGCCGTTTTCTTCTCGAAGAATGACAAGTACTCTAATGGTGCTAAACACATGGAGTTGAAGTACTTGTCAGTCAAAGAGGAGGTGAAGAAACGTAGAGTGTTCTTTGAGCATATAAGGTCGGATATGATGGTAGCAGATCCGTTGACTAAGGGATTACCACCCAAGGCGTTCATTGGCCATGTAGAGCGTATGGGTATTATAGATAAAGCCTTGCTATTATAATTATGGTTAGCTCATTATGTTTGTGACACTTTGAATTCACTTATGGTTACGTTTCTGTTTTATTGACATGTTATCATTATAGTATGTGTATACACTTATGGTTGTTAGATGACATGTGGTTGTTTGAGAATTATAGTGTTTCTCAAATGAAAAGTAATATTGGGTTCGGATTGGTTTGTGATACATGGAAGGAATCATGTCGCTCTTATAATGACGTGTGACCGCCATGATCCAATCAGTTCTGATTCGATTAAGATTATTTGAACTTGATATAGAAGCACGTTATTAAGTCATCAAGGCGACACAAAGGCCAAGTGGGAGAATGTAAGAATATTATATATATACGGTCATATGGCCTATGTGTCTTTCGGTTTAATTATAAAGTTCAAGTTCATATCGGGATTATAACATTATAGTCGATACCGTGATGGATCGGTCTCGGTTAAAGTCGTTAGAATCCGGGGTATTTATTATCCCTCGTCCCTTGCCTAATTATATTAATTATTTATGTAATATTCATCATTAAGGATATATGTATAATGGTAGTTACCAATTCAGTAACCGCCACGTGCATTTATATATAAGAGGAAGGGGATTACCGAATAGTTTGTGGAGTCTTTAGTGTAAATACAATAACCGTAGGCACTCTCTGCCACAAAAGGAAGTTTTGAGTGCTTTGATTCTTATCCATCAAAAGATCAATTAAAGTAAAGGCTAAGGGAGGAGAAAGACATCAAGGATTGTTTCTGTGAGAGAAGTTATCTTTAATGGAACAAGGTTAGTAATTTCTATCTTTCACTTGACACGTTTAGGGTTGAATTATATTAAGTCTAGATCCATTTGGGATTGATTTCATATCTAGAAATCATATTACATCTTACACATACTGGCTTTTCTCTGTTTCTGAGTAAGTTTAATAAGACCAGTGTTACCTGGGAATTTGGGATCCTGTCAGAGATTTGGGAGAGATGATTTTCTTCGTGTGTGAGCATGCATCGTTTGCTGTTTCCTCCATGGATTTAGGAGGCTGCAAAGCTAAATAGTGTACTTCTATACGGTCAGCATTTCGACGACATTTTCGGTGTGACTGGCTACGACGAGGATACAGTTACCAGTTATGATTTGGACGGCTTTGAGAATGACTACTTGGATATGGTTGTCATTTATGATTTGGATGATAAAACTTTCGGTTCATTGAGATGGGACGACGATTTCCATGAAACACTTTCGACTCCATCTATGATTTGGATGAGAAATTAGTTTTTTCGATTTAAAAGATGTAATGGATGTACTCAAATTCCCCTAGTTCAATCTTTTACCTCAATTTTGTGTTTCGGTGATCAGAATTAATGTTTTTTTTTATCCAATCAGAATTAATGTTAAAAAGATAATCTTTCATAATGTATAATTGAGGTGAGAAGTCTGTGGCGGAGAGAGAACGCGCAGACTCGAATTTAGTAGCAACAGTAGCAGCTTCCATGGCGAATTCTCAGAGCTCAGGGATGCTGTCCAGAAACCAGCTGCTTTATCTCTTCAATCGATTCGCCTATCTCACATCTCAGCCCGGTGAAAAACCCTTTGCTTCTTTATCCCACTTCTCTAATTTAAACAGCCTCCACTCTGAATCTGACCATGAAATGCTACCTTCTTTGCATATTGATCAGATGTGAAGAAGCGCATAGCTGACGCCGTGATAGATGATAAGCAGGTAACAATTTATCATTTTTCAACTGCAAACAACTTGGATATTAGGGTTTGTGGAGATTGGTTGAGATTTGAAATGTGTTATCTTGGCAGGAGGCTGTTGCTGTAACTACTGCTATTCAAGAGGAGATTTTTTTGGAGATGGGTGTTGGTCAGTAACTCTTCTTCATCCTTGTTTGTTGGATTATCTTATTTTTCTATGATTATGAACTAAATATAGTAACTTGTGTTAATGGATACATTGTTGATTGCATACAAACTTATGTTATGAATTTTGTTTGTTTTACGTATCTCCTTCATTGTGACTCTTGGATGTTCATTTGTTTTTCTCCCCTTGTTCAATGTATGTTAATACTGATGCTTGGTTCAGTTTCAAGGTCTCTTTTGGGTGTTTGGTATAATTATTAGGGATTTATAAGTCTATGTTGGTTTCCAAAGGTTGGTATCGGAAGGCCAAGTGACAGATTTAACACTTGATGTAACAGTACCTTATAGGATGCTGACAAATAATTTAAGAAAACACCTATTGAATAGACCGTCAGGTAATGATACTGTTGTTAGGCTATGTGAAATATTGGAGTTCATGAATAACATGTGATGAAATATCAAATGAGGAATTTGGAAATACTGAGTATTTGTTTTAGTTGTAATTTGCAGTTCCCTATATCTTTGATTATGTTAAGTTGTGCTCAGGTAACTTATCTTTCTGATCATATTAAGATCTATGGGAAGAATCTCATTTTTTGTATTTCGTCTTTAGCAGGCTAGATTCTTACATGTACCTAGTACAGGATGTGACATATTAGTATCACTGACAGCTTGAATACTTCATGTTGATTTTCCTGCATTCTCTTCTCATCTTCTATTGCTCTTCTCCCGTGTTTTTCTCCGAATTTTGTATACAGTACCTTGAACAATATTATCTGATTTTCTTTGTTACAGATCCTGGATTTGGAATTGGCTGTCTAGGGAAGGTCAATATGATGTATGAGAATGATCGAGACTTGATGATTCACTTTTATGGATTTGTTGCACAGTAAGATCTTGCTTCCTCCACTTACACCTTTTATTCATGCCTAATCGCAGTGTTTGTTATATTTATGCTACTTATCACACATGCTTGTGGAATCATTTTTTGAATAGAAATTCCCTCTCCGTTTCTGTAAATCAAGTAACGACACATGCTCGTGATTTTGATACCCAAAGAAGATTGGATACTAGCAACTTGAATTATATTGAATTTGCAGGGAAGAGATGGCATGTGATGAAGCTGAACTTGGCCCTGAAGAATTTGCTGAAAAGATGCAAACTCAGCACCAGCTACAAGAACAAGTAAGACTTTTGGCTACCTCAGTACCTCTATTTTCAGTTTCTGGTAAATGTAAATCTTCCATAATGAAAGCCATTCTGCAGCAACTGGACATGCTTAAACACATGCGAAAATTTCAACCTGATGATCAGTCATTTATCCTTGAAAAGGTATTTTTTCTAATGGGAGCTTCTGCATTGTTGAAAAAAGTTTCATGCTCATTGAGGGTGAACGAGTGATTGAGCCTTAAATAATCACTTTAGCTGCTCGACGTTCTTATGAACTTTTTTAAACTTGCAATGTGCAGTTGCACCAGCAAATGCAAGAAGCGAATATGGAGAGCTATGCGTCAGTAATGTCGACTGAACAAATAGAGGAAGCATTAAAGGGTAGAGCGTAGCCAACGGTTTAAGTTATTTCAAATACTCTATAGTATACACGGTACATGAACTTGCTCAAAGATGTTTGCTCCTGATTTTGTTTGCTCTGTATGAAAAAGATGAATTGTTTCTGACATTTAACAAAATCAGCAGCAGTAGACAGAATTTCGACTACCATCTAAATATAAGGTACACAGTTAAGCTTATATGTGAGGTTCACATATAAGATAACAATGTTCACAATTCACATATAAGATAGTAATGTTCACACTTGAGGTGAGTTCACATTTCACACTGTAAGATATGTTTTCACCGGAATCCTCTCGTCTTATAAACCAATATTCAATGATAACATCAAAATATATAGTAGTAAAACAAAAACTTAAGATTACTAGCCATGGAAGTATTAGCTCTTGCATTTTCAGCTCTCCTTCGGAGAAGATGATCCTGCACAACCGAACCGAGGAAGAGAAAGTACCACGCCGGATGTGTAAGGCAACCGACAGGTCCAGCCCCTCGAACGCCACAAAATGGAGCATTAGAAGCAAGATAAGCAACAAAACAGTTGATGATCTGCGTGGTACCACTTTTATCCCCAGACCCGAGGGAGAGCCCGTTCTCGATGCAAGCGAAAAGAGGCACACAGAACGAGGTGACCGCCCCCGCTCGCCATGCGACGTTCAAGCCGCTTCGGATTAGCGGTTTGGGGTTCGGAGCTTGTATTAGGTGGTGTGACTTGTGATCCAAGTAAGCTGTGACGCTTCGGAAACCGAACCCGTAGGCTGCGTACCGGCTAAGATCGGATGATGTTGGTAGAGTAGTGAGGATTTCCCTGAAGGCCCTGAGTTCTCGAGGTGGTGCATGGCGCCTCTGCCTCTTTCATCTTCCCAAATATCACAATTGAGACAGACCCTAGATTGCTTGAAAGTTGGGATACAGTTAACACCTAAACCTAAAAACCCTAACGACTAAGCGTAGTGTTATGTAGAAACGATAATAGAAAATAAATAAATTTATTATATATTCATGGAATTTTAGCATAAATTAGTAGAGGTATCCGGAATGATATCAGAGACCGGGTCGGAAAGAAACTCAAATCGCAGGCAAATTGAGTGGGGGAACGTTTTTGTTTCCGAAACGTTTCGACACACAAAAGCTTTCGGAAACTTCCGAAAACTTCCAGAAACGGTCAAATCACGTCAATGAAACGGAAACGCATCAAAAACACGGAGAAATTTATGATATTTGATTAACTTAGTCTATTAGAATCCTAATTTAAGCCTCCAAATGTTTCTTCCTACATGAGGACAAAGTCTTCGGTTAATTGTCTTTTATATGACAATTAATCATTTCTATTCAATTAGATTATCGTTTATGTGCTTTTATTAAGGTCAATCTATTGGTATTTTCAAGAGATTTAAAATGATATATCGTTGTTTCCTGTCGTTTCCGATTTTTGTATATTTTAGAGTTGCAGCTTCTCGGTGTCTTGCCGTTTCCCGTTTCTGGGTTACATAGGTGGGGATGATACGTGATAAATAACACTCTATTATTAACAGAACATCATTTATTAAAAAAATCTTGCCATTAATGTAGATATGTATTAGTCATGCACACATACTCAACCGTCGGTTCCGGTTCTATGAATTTATGAACAGAAATCGAAGCCGGACTTGATCGGTTCCAGCAGTTGAGGTTTCGGTTCCGATGCTCAATCGTCGTCGGTTCCAGTTCTAAGAAATTATGACTAAGAACATGGATATATGAGTACTATGCGTGCATTGTAATCTGATATCAACTGATGATCTTTTGGGCAAAAATAAAGGACTCGAAAACACTAGAAAATGAAATAGTTCTTCAACAAAAACCACAGTACAAGTTTACTGAACTGAATACAATGGAGAAAGCTACCATCACCAGTCCAACCGGATACAAATACAACAAGGAGGTCATGGAATTACAAGCCACACATCATGATAACAAATGAGAAACAGAATGAAGAAAGGTTTCAGTTTCACTTCTGTCTCTTGTAAATTTTGCCCAAAAATGATTTCAGAACCGCCTGAATCCCTTCGCTTGGATGCGCCTCAATTGAGCTGCACAGTTTTTCATAGCTCTTGCTCTCGTATTCCTCGAATACCGCCTGCAGTTAAAAAACCAATGTCGAGATCAGAGGCTGAAACATGACAGTTTATTAAATAAAGCCAGTGTACAGAGATTTAACCTGAAGGTTTATTGCTCTATAGATTTCCTTTACTTTGGCTACACAGGTTGGGTCCTCTTTTCCGTAGTTTTCCTGGAGAAAAAAGAAGACGAAATCTACAGATTAGCATATGGAAGTTATATGCAACAAAGTTAATCACACCTTTTAATGCTGTCTTACATATAAGAGCTTCTTTTGTTCATCATTGCAAAAACTTAGCGCCTTCACAACCAACCATGAGCACTTGAAATCTTCAATGTCGGTTCCAATCTGAAACATGCAAAGATTTAAGATTCCCTCACAGACAGCCACAAATTGTAAGAATGTACAAATAAATGAATTAGATTTTCTCAATATGTCACCTTTCCGATAAAGGAGGGATCTCCATAACAATCAAGAACATCGTCCTAGATAAACAAACAGAAGCGAGTTAGGTTAAGGGGAAAAATGATGGATGTATCATAGCATGGAAAAGTATTTAACAGAAAATGAATCTAACCTGAACTTGGAAGTAGATACCCATATCAA
The DNA here is from genome assembly GCA_029168935.1 of Oxyria digyna. Classification (NCBI taxonomy): domain Eukaryota; kingdom Viridiplantae; phylum Streptophyta; class Magnoliopsida; order Caryophyllales; family Polygonaceae; genus Oxyria; species Oxyria digyna. Next base: position 76,558,632 of record JAPVLV010000001.1, read on the forward strand.
TCAGAATATTCTTAACATCAACATGGTTATCAAGATTCTCACCGAACATAACAAGAGCAGATGCAACCTGCGCATATAAAAAAGTATATTATGCAAAATATAACATTTTTTGTGTAGCTTGGCACAAAAAGTATAATTTCTTTATGATATAAAGGGAAAGTTGAGAGAAAAGATAAGCAGCTGATATTTACATACCGGTAGGTAAAATGAATAGTATGCAGTTTTGTACTGAACAATTCTCCTATGACTGCTTCGACAAAAAACACAAGAAGATGATACGTTACAAAATGTCTCTTTCAAAATCAGGATGAATTGCATACACATAGATTACAAGCCTATTAAAAACATCTCACTCACCGATCCAAATTATATTTGTTCAAATCTTTCTCCCCTTCGAGAGTTGTAATTAAATCAATCATCTGTCCACAGGTAGTCTGATACTCAACCTGTCCCAACAACAGATTAATCACTAAGCTATTCAGATAAGCCACCATTCAGCAAACTGACTTTTGATCATTACCTCATTGAACAAATCAACCATATCCACATAGTAAGGTTTCCCTTTGAAATGGTTTTTAAGAATCCGGTGGATGTGATTACGAAGAACTATACCATCATTAACAGCAATCATTCCCACCTACAGCACAACCAAAGAGATAGTAAATCTCAATCACACATAGTAGCCAGAATTTTGTTTACAAGAGAGGCTAAAATTTTCACCTGAGGAACTCTAAACCAACAAGGCTGACCTCGCCTGGTGTGAGAGTTGTCCATTATATCATCAAGAACAAGAAAATAAGCTTGAAGCTGCAAAAAGTACCACAAACTCAATAGATCAGCAAACACAACACACAATCAAAATAAAGGGCTGTTTGCAAAGCTATACCCATTCAATACACCAGCCAAGGGAACTGGATAGGAAAAACTCATCTTCTGTCAATTCACTTCCTTTTAGCAGCCTGTAGCTGTCGACAACCGAAAGCCCTCGATTCAGCTTACCTGCCAACCAAAATGATCATCATAAGACACAGATTGAGGGGGCAAACAAAAAGATGCAGAGATTTAAAGAGCAAATTTTGAGTGTTCACCTCCTGGTACATTGTAGTCCAGCATCTGAAATCAATCCCATGAAAAGCAAACAATTAATAACCAAAACTTCTAATTCAGCATACTCTGACAAAATTCAATGAACACACAATCTTCTGAATGTACAAACCAAAATCTACACAGATTCTGAACAATCTAGTACATACCCAGATGACCAACTCCTACAAACTCCAGATACGCATTAAACAACTGAGTACCATCATTTATGAGATCTGACTAATATTAGGTGGCGGAGATAACTAGACAGACAGAAAATTGACTGATACAGACGACATGATTCCAACATCTAACCAAATTCATCCTTATTCATGGCTATTGAAACTCAGCATTCCATCTGAGTTGAGCAGAATTACCCATTTGAAGAAACCAGAAATTGAATCCAATGGAGGAGAGATTGAAGAGAGAATTACCCGGTCTACCCATTGGCGAGAAGCATCGTCCCATTCGAAAGCGGGATCTTCAAGCAGCTCCGATTTCAGAACGGAGTACACTTCCAGGAACTTGGCCTTCGGATCGCTCATCTTTTTTGATTTTCGCTCAACAGACACGACAAGGTGGGGTGTAGTTTTGCAGTGGATGATATTGCGTATTTATAATAACGACGACATTGTAGCGCCTACTTCTAGTGACCCTAACAACTCTGCTTAGTTGGGACAGAGAAAATTAAAATCACCATGATTTTATTCTATACTCTAGACCTCTCACCCAAACCCGGCAGATCGATCCGACCCGAAAAACTCACGAAATCTAGTGACTGGCAATTGGTGTTAGAGTGCTACGGGTTATATTTAGGGTCGAGTTATTTCGAGTCTAATATTATCGGGTCAAAACAGTCGGGTTATAACGAGTTTATAGCCGGATCAGGTCGGGTTCGGGTCTAAAATTATCGGGTCAAAACAGGTTGAGTTGTTACTGATTTATTGTTGGGTCGGATCGCTTTGAGTCAAAACCTACCAAAAGACCGGGTTATTATAAGTTCATTTTTCTTTTTCTTTTTCGCCTCTTGCCCAAATTTTCGGGTAAAAAAGGAGTTTGGGCGGGCCAACCCATTTCTTACCCAAAAAATTCGGGTCAATCGGATTAGACACAAACGGGTCACAAGTTTAATTTGTCGGGTTATGACCCAAAAATATTGGGTCGGGACGAGTTATTTCTGCCGACTATCCGAGGAACTATTTGTGCCCAATGCCCTATTGGGCACTATACTTATAACAACTGGACTTCCAAACTAAGTCTGTAGTTTCTAGCGCCGCCGTCGCCGGTTATTAGCTTCAGCGCCTCTGTTGTCTCCGGCGAAAGCTCTTCAGTCTGCGAACACTCCCATCTAAGCCACGTCTCCGCCACCAGTCAGGCCGTGGGATCGGGTGCCCCGCCGACGAGCTTCCTTGCCGGAAATATAAACCATGTTGACAACTTCAGGAGATGTGTTGGATGAGTTTATGAAGCAAGAAGAGGAGATGGAGGTCAAGTGGAAGAAGGTGCGGGATAGGGGTGTTCTCAGAAGATAACATGGCCTGTTGTTGTTCTATTTCTTTTTTCAATAGAAAAATTGATAAGAATACAGACTACACCTACTACTAACTAGACTATATTACAAATATTAAAGGAAAAGTATCACATGAGAATATATTATATGGTGAGAATTGAGAATGAATCTCCACTCTCCATTTTGAACCAATCGGACGGCTCATATCAAGTAGAACTTGATTTCTCACGCGCGCGTGGCCTTCTCCTCTTCTCCTCTTCTCCTCTTCCTCGCGTTTTTCTTTCTGCCGTCGATCTCCTCCTCTTCCTCTTCTCCTCTTCCTCCTCTTCTCCTCGTCTTCTTCTCTTCCTCTTCTCCTCCTCGTTCGTTTTAATATCGACTCTCCATTCTCCTTATCATTGTTTATTTCTCTCGATTTCTTCTGTTTTTGATTTGTAATTGATTTTTGGTTTTGTTCATGTGTTGCAGGTGTTCTTAGCTCGTTACACATCAATTGGCGTCATGGAACCAGGTTAATTTGTTTAATTAGGCTTCATTCTCGTTTTTCAGATTGTTTGTTTATCTTTTGTTGAATTTTTGCTGAATTATTGTGTACGAGATATCCTTTGATTGATTTCAGTAATTTCAGTGATTTTCAGTGTTGATTTCGTCTTATTAGTATTCCTATGTATGATTGTTGCTTCAATTTCGATTTTCTGTAGTTGCTTGCAATTGATTCCAGGTTTTAGGTCTTTTAGCCATTAATTAGTTTTTCCCCATTGTTCTGTATTTGATTGTGTTTTTGCTTTGTTGATATTCAGGAAATTGTATTCCTGTTTGCAATGAAGTTGATGTTGCTAAGCCTTTTGTTGGTCAAATATTTTCTTCACTTGATCAAGGGGTTCAGTTTTATTTGAACTATGCAAATGAATGTGGATTTAATGTTCGTATGGGTACACGTACAAAAGCGAATGATTCCAGTAAAGTAGTTCTCTGGAACTATTTGGTTTGTAGCAAGGAAGGATTCACAAAAACACGTGTTTTAACCCCAAGTTCCCAGATGTCAAAGAAAAGAAAAAGGACTTCAGACAGATGCGGTTGCAAAGCAAAGATAGCTCTTCGATATGGTGGACGTGATGGCTATTGTGTAAAGAGATTTGTGGAATCTCACACTCATGATATGGTTCCTAAATCTCATCAACATTTCTTGAAGAACAATCGAAAACTGACTCCATTCCACCAGGACTTCATTATTAACTGTTTAAAGTCAAATCTTGGTACAAGTCAAGCATACAAGCTGCTCAAGAATTCTGTTGGTACATACTCCGATATTGGTGCTACAATGATTGACTTCAAAAACTTCAAGAGGGATTTGAACTCGTATATGATTGGTTGTGATGGTCAAATGATAATTGACAATATGGTTCGTAAGAAGGAAATATGTGAGGCGTTCTATTTCAATTATGCTGTCAATGAAAAGAATGAGTTGAGCCGTTTGTTTTACTCTGATCCCATCAGTCGCAAAAGTTATTCATTCTTCGGTGATGTTGTCTCAGCCGATGCAACATACCAGTTTAATAGGTATGTACAATAAAATCACATTCACATGCACACTTGAGTAATTCACATGCACATATGTACAAATTACATGCATCTTAAGTTTGTATGTGATTAATACCTATATCCAATTATTATGTTTTGTTTATTCACATGCATACCTGAGTAATTGACATGCATATATGTTCAAATTACATGCACCTTAAGTTTGTTAGTGATGCATACCTATGCCCAGTTATTCTGGTTTGTTTATTCACATGCATAATTGAGTAATTCACATGCACATATGTTCAAATTACATGCACCTTAAGTTTGTATGTGATGACTAGCTATACTCACCTTCTGTTTTTTGTTTATTAACATATTTTTAGGTATGATATGGTTTTCATCCCATTCACCGGAGTTGATAATAACAAGAAATCAGTCACTTTTGGTTTTGGTTTACTCTTGAATGAAGATATCCCATCATATGTGTGGTTATTCGAGAACTTCAAGAAAGCAATGGGTCATGAGCCACATGTCATTTTAACTGATCAAGACGCTGCTGTTAAAAGTGCTGTGGAACAAGTTTTCAGTCATGCCGTTCATCGATTTTGTATGTGGCACATAATGTTCAAGGTTCCTGTGAAGGTTCATCTTAATTCACCATCAGAAACTGAGGAGTTCAAGAAAAGGTTCAATGAGATTGTGTGGAGTGATGAGTTGAAGAAAGATGAGTTTGAAGAGGCTTGGATGCACATAATCGATGACTACAACCTTGAGTCAAACAAATGGTTGGCAAATTTGTTTGATTTACGTCAGTTTTGGATCCCTGCCTTCTTTCAAGATGTTTGCATGGGAAGTATGCTTAGGACAACTTCTAGGTCTGAAAGTCAGAATGCCTTCTTTTCTGGTTTCATTGGAAGAAGTTCATCACTAGTCGTCTTCATGTTACAGTATGAGAATGCTGTTGATTCTCAGAGACATACTCAACGAAGACTTGACCTTGAATCATCTACAAGTGTTCCAACATTTAAGACTCCGTTGCTTTTGGAGAAAAAACTTGCAAAGATTTAAACTATCAATGTCTTTTATGATATCCAGGATGTACTATGGGCTGCTATATATAATTGCATTCCTGTCTGTCAATCATTGGATGGAGATGTTAGAACTTGCAGCATTCTATGTGGTGGGCAAGTTTATGATGTGCATTATGCTTTATCCATCAAAGAAGTGAGTTGTGGTTGCAACAAGCTAATAACCACTGGAATGCCTTGTTCTCATATGTTTTCAGCTTTAAGAAGTATGAATATTGAAGACTTCCCTAGCAATTTGATCAAGTCTAGGTGGACGAAGAAGTCAATGATTCAGCCAACATTTGAGATAGATGGTGCCATCTACAATCAAGGTTTAAATATGGATGAAAACAAGGTCCTTGTCTCTCAACTACTTTCTGAGATGCATGGTTGTGTCAATCTTATTGAGGATAATCCCATTGCCATGAATCATCTATTGAGTGTGGTAAGACGTGAGAAGGAATTGTTCCAAAAGTCAATGCTTCCTGATTCTACACTTGCATGTAGATCAACACAAAGTAGATTTGAGAAGTTTGTTGGTCCGGTTCCCGAGGTTATTAATATTCTTCCTCCTCCACATACCAAGAAAAAGGGCAGACCAAAATCTACTCGCTTAGTTGGTGTTGCAGAGGCAATCCGAGACAATGCATCCAAGGAGATTAGGCGTTGCACAATATGTCATGAGATTGGGCACAACAGTAGAACATGCAAGAAGGATACTCCAGTTGTTTGAAATTTATTTCTGTTATTCAAAACAACAATTATTTTCATGATATTTTTGTTGAATTTGGTATACGTGTGACAGTTGTTTTACTTTTCTGTTAATGATATACACTTTCATTTACATGCACATTTATGGAATTGACATGCAAATATTGTAAATTCACATGCACATACTGTAAAATTGCAACTTTCTGTACAAGTGCCCATATATTGGTATTCACGTGCACAATATGTGAGTCACATGCACAATATGCATATTTACATGCACATTTACATGCACATTTATGAAATTCACATGCAAATTTTGGAAATTCTTATGCACATCCTTAAAAATTGCAACTTTTCTGTCCAAGTGTTCATATATGGGAATTCACGTGCACATTATGTGAATTCACGTGCACATTATGTGAATTCACATGCACATCCTGTTGAAATAACATGCACGCACATCATAATTTTCATAACTCTAAAAACATTTCATTTGCAAATACCCCACTGTAAAAACACACCACTCAATTACAGTGTTCTAAAAACATATCATCCAAAATAACATCCAACTAGTAATATTTCCTCCAAAATAACACAATACATGATCATATTAGTCTTGATACTCCAACATGTATTCAATCAGATGTTGTCTTCTTTTTTGCCTTCGAGACCATTGCTACAACCTTATTCTTCTCTGAATTCCAATGATTGAAGTGCAATACTTAATCCTCATAGTCTCTATTTGCTTTGCATCTTCTTTCTTTAGTTGACTGTCCCAATCATCCACACCATTTCCAAAGTAAGTTTCCATATGTCTCATGGCAAATAACCCGCAGTCAATCTTGTTTGCATTGTCTCTCCATGGCATTTCCAGTCTTACAGTAGGCACTTGGGTTTCATCTCTTAAGACTGCAGCCACGTTATCCATTTTGTGTGACATTAACTAGTTCACAAACAACTCTCTCTGCATTCCAAAGAAATAATAAACAATTAATGATCCATTCTTAGTAGAATAGAAAGTACATGTGATTATTTATTAAAAAACTCACCAATTTGGATGGTACTTTTCCATACTTCTCTTGTACACCAACATCAACAGCTGAATTGTCTAGGATATCAAATCTCGGGTTCTTGACATTTATGGCAATCACATAGTAGTGTTCAGAGTGACATATTGGAAATACAAACTGTAGAAAATACAAGAATCAGAAAGTTAGAAACCATGAATGACATGCACAAAACCAGGAATAACATGCGCAAAACAAGAAATGACATGCACAAGACAAGGAATGACATGCACAAGAGAAGGAATGACATGCACAAAACAAGGAATGACATGCACAATTTTATTTAATAACATGCACATACAAAAGTAACATCATGCACACTAAATATATATTGTACTTACCACATCAATTGCTTCCTTTGTTGAAAATAAATACTCTTTCATAACCTTTTCCATTTCGTCGTTGAACATACTAGACCTATCCTCCAATGGTTCATCTACTAAAATTGACCAGTTCTGCAAATCATTTAACATAACATTAACATGTGAACAATTAGTTTATGATCTCTTAAACTATAGAATATAGTTAATGCATACCGAAACTTCTATTCTGACGAAGAACCTTCGAGGTTTTTTATCACTTTTGAATTGTTCATTCATATTCAACTCATTTGTCCACAAGTCAATTATGTTTGAATCTATATATTGCCCATGCTTCATTGATTTAAAGTCTTCTTTTGTTGCAGTTACATTCCCAAGCTTTACCACCAATTCCCTGAAAATTGACATGCATGATGCATGTGAATACTGAGAATATGCATGTGAATATTGAGAATGTGCATGTGTATACTGAGAATATGCATGTGGATACTGAAAATATGCATGTGAATAACTTACTTGGCATTGGATGAGTCTTCAGTTAACCAATTATACAATTTGTTCTCTGCAGCCGTTGTTTTGTCATTCAAATTTATCGCTCTTGGCTTGCAAGGTGACTTGTGGTGCTCAGATGGTTTCCATTGCCTCTTCTCTCTTGTTCCATATTCCGGCTGCACAATTTGAACTTTTTTTTCAATTTTCTTTCCTTGATTAATGTCTTATGCATTACTAGATTGATTCAATGCTCCATCCTTCAAAAATATTTCAAAATAAAATGTTAGAAATACATGCACAATCATCCATATTGACATGCACAACCAATTATAAAGACATGAACAGAAATAAACCTTATCCTGAATCATGGTTTCTTCATCCACACTTGATCCCTTATCAACATTTTTAACTACTTGGTGTTGCAATGCTTCATCCTTCAAATTTATTTAAACAAAATAAAGAACATATTAAAATTCATCATGACAGCTGAAAATATATGAACAATGATTCAACCTATACCTGAGCTATATTGATGTTTTCCTCCATTCTAGTTCTCTTCTCACTGTTTTCTTCAGCTGTAAATCTAGCTTCATCAAATCTTTTTTTTCTTTTGTTGTTTTTAGCTCTGGTATATGTCTGTGGTATATCCGGCACACCTTCTCTAGCTGTTTGTGCATCCCAAAATGTTTCAGTGTATGGTGTTGGATCCGGGAAACCGCTTGGACATACACCAGGAATACCCAAGGTAAACAATGGTCCAGCATAAGACTCTTTAAGCTTTATTGTCCTTTCAATTTCCTCAATGCACTTTTCAGCCTCCTCCCAGAATTCTTGCTCCGTTGATGTCTCTACAACCTCCTCTGGTTGCTTTTGAGTGCCAAGTGGACTCAATTTCAAATTTAACATCTTCTCTAGAGCTTCATAAACCTTAACAAACAAAGTGTTGTTGGCTAATTGTGCAGGGGCTGCCTTAATTCTCTCTAGGTACCTGCTTATGAACTTTGCAAGCTCCTCGCCTTCTTCTATTACGCTACGAAGAAATCCCTGTCCACATTAAAATTGACAAGCACATTCATGAAATTGAAATGCACATTAATGTAATTGACATGCACATTTGATGTATATACATGCACATTTGATGTATATACATGCACATTTGACAGATTGTGCATGCTTTTAATAATATATGAATATGTGCATGTGAATAGTGATCATATGCATGTGAATAGCAAATATGTGCATGTGAATATCTTACCAGTAAATCTTCCTTTGATTCAGTTCTTGGTTGTTCTGTAGGCTTATCCTTGCCTTTTTGTTCTTCAGGATTTTCTTGTTTTTTATCTTCTTTTTGCGGGCTTTCTCGAACATATCCCAAGCCAAATCCTCCAATCATAATCTCATCCGTTTCTCTTTTTCTCAAAGATTTTGTGTCCCAGTTTTTAATTATAGGTAACTCCCTCTTTGGTTTCTGATTCTTAATCAACATTCTGTCAACATACATCATCTGTATAAAATAAGAAGAAGAAAATTAGATGCATATTTTTAAGGAAAACAACAAGTTCAATCACATGCACACTGTGATCAAAGACATGCAATTATTGTACAATAACATGCAAAACTGAGGCAAACACATGCAAATAATTATAATTTTAGTCACTTACCAGTGGTAATAGAATTGGACCTCGGAAACCTCCCTCCATAGTTTTCTCCCATACCTCAGTGTGATTAATTAAGTTTCTCATCACAAGCTCACACCAATTGTACTCACCTATCTTGCTAGTGTCCTTCAGGGCATCTAGGATTCTTGTGTTCAGTTTTCCGGATAGGTTACACTCTACAACAAGTGTGTACATAAGGGTGATGATGTTCCTTCTAAACCAAACATCCGCCGTTTTGTTTTTAAGCAGAACACAGCTGAGATCGGTTGATGTAAGACTCTTTACATCCCTTAATTTCTTCTCTCCACTCTTGGGATCTTCAATAGGGTCAAACTGCTCTATAAAACCATTAAGCAACTCTGTATCGGTTACAGCAGAAGGAATGTTAATTTTAGTATCACCGTGAGGAAAGCCTAAGTACGTCTGAACATCATCCTCTTCTATCCGGATAATACTTCCTTCATCTCCAATCTTTATTGAAGAAGCAACATGGTTGAATTGGCTTAATATCCAATATGACATTCTCCAAGGAATTTTTCCAATATTCCATTCCAACATGCACCCGAAACCCATATCCTTAATGGCTTGCTTTTGTACTGGTTCAAGATTATAATTGTTTCAACCAACAATAGTGGTGAACTTCTTGTCTTGATGGTTACGTATCCAAATTTCAGCTCTCTAATTCCAACTCTTGTTTTTTTGGGATTCCCCACATCCTGTCTTGATGAACCTTCTTGCCTTTGAAACGTTTTCATAATTTTTTCCACAGGATCCTTGTCCTTATGAACCATTGGTTCCTTACCTTTTCCTGTTGAAGTAATCGAAGCTTTTGCTGATCTAGGACTCGTCCTAGTTCTTTCTCTTATAACCAATGGTCTTGATGTTGGTTTTTTGTTCTTCATTGTTGTTTGCTTTACTTTCTTTACCTTTACAACTGTAAAATTCAGAAATAAATCAACAATTAGTCAGTTGTTACAACTTCCCAAACACATAGAAATACATGCACAAATCAGAGAATTACATGCACATATATGAATTCACATGCACAGTTTGTAAATACACATGCACATCCTGTAAAATTGCAATTTTCTGTGCATGTCTTTATATGGGAATTCACGTGCACCATATGTGAATACACATGCACAATATGCATATTTACATGCACACACATTATCATAACCAGAGAAAATACATGGACTAGTAATTAACCTTTTCCTTTATCAATCATATTCACACACAAGCAAAATTTGATGCACTCCCAACATAAATTTCATGCACAACAATATAGAGTACATTTATATGAAATCTACTTTACCTTGCGCTTCATTTGTTGTGATTGGATTTGGATCTTTTGGTTGTTGACTTGTGTTTGGAACTTCACTTGTTTCTTTTTCCAAGTCTGATACAACACCCATGACAGTATCAGTGACATTGGTGTCTTGTACATTCTTTGTCTTGCCTTCTCGATTTGCTACTTGAACAAAAACAATATAAGATTAGTAATGAACGTAGTACAATATTTCTTAGGAAGACATAAATTAAGTACTAAATTATCAAAGTTGGACCTCTATGCAAAGTTGTTTCCCCAATAGTCATGGTAGCGTCCCAGAAATGTATTACTCTAGGTGTGCTATCCTTTTCTTGATCTTTTTTCTGTTTTTTTGAAGCTGCTACTTTATTATTTTTTTCTTTACATTTAGCTATCAATATAGGAAAGTTTTTTAGTAAGTATGCTTAACATATACACCATCAACCACATGCACTTTCAGTCATATTAACATGCACATTTAACATATCCACATGCACATAATCACTCAGATTCAAGCACACATCCTAATTGGCACCTCTTCTTCCAAAATCAAGTAAATACACCTTCAACTACATGCACTTTCAGTCATATTAACATGCACATTTAACATATTCACATGCACATAATCACTCAGATTCAAGCACACATCCTAGTTGGCACCTCTTCTTCCAAAATCAAGTAAATACACCTTCAACTACATGCACTTTCAGTCATATTAACATGCACATTTAACATATTCACATGCACATAATCACTCAGATTCAAGCACACATCCTAGTTTGCACCTCTTCTTCCAAAATCAAGTAAATACACTTCAACTACATGAACTTTCAGTCATATTAACATCACATTTAACATATCCACATGCACATAATCACTCAGATTCAAGCACATATCCTAGATGACCATCCTCTCTCATAATCAAGCACGTATATGTGTAGACGCAGTGTGTCAATTTTTGTCAATTTTAGATCTAGTAGATATGCATGCTCAAGAGTTAAAATCAACAAGAACACATTCATATGTCTAGACGCAGTTTGTGTCAATTTTTGATCAAATTCATTGTGAAAACCAAAAGACACACACTCTAATCAATCAAATTGATCACAAAATTAGCCTCATCACCTTAACTGATACACATTAAACTGAGCACGACGAGCATATTTATGAGGAATATTCTCAGAAATTTGGAGAGTTACCTTGTGATTCCAGTGGATTTCCTGTTGGATTCTCCATCTTTTCTCTGGAAACTTGTTTGATTTTGGAGAGTTACCTTGATAACTTGATGGATTTTGGCTGTAATCTAGGTTTTGTGTTCGTGTAAAATCTAGGGTTCGTGTTTGTGTTTGTTGGAATTCTACCGGAGGATTCTCTGAATTTTTGAAAGAAGATTTGGGAAGACTGATATTACGGTTTCTGCAACGGAATACTTTTGGAAAGTATGAAGCTTCATTATTGAGCGCGTGTATGCAACGCAGTAAATTAGTAAAATCAAGCGCGTGTTTCCAAACGTCTCTTGCTGGGCTTCTACCTTGATGGACCGTGTAGTCCAGTGGATTTGATTTTTTGAACGACCCATGTGTATTCTCAATTCGCACGGTATAATTGATTCTCACCAGATCCGTTTTCAATATTAAATTTATTAAAAACAACTCTACTAGCTAGCATCTTGGTCGTATGCAATTATGTCGTCAAATCTTTATTTTCAAAATTTGATTTTAGAGCCCATGTTCAACCGTCACAATTTTACTAATTTAGTGTATTGTTGACAAGTTTATTTTGTGTCTTGTTTATAGTTTTATTTAATGAGTTGACAATTTATTTAGTATATTGATAATTTATACAATTTTATTTAGTGGATTGACAATTTAATTATTTGTGTTGACAGCTTTATAGTTCAAAATAATTAAGGTGTGTTGACAACTTTTTTTTATCAAACAAAAACCATGTTGACAGTTTAATTAGTTATGTTGACAGCTTTATAGTTCAACAAAATTAAAGTGTGTTGACAACTTTTTGTTTATAAAAAAACCATGTTGACAGTTTATATTTGTGTTGACAGCTTATATTTGCGTTGACAGATTTATAGTTCAACATAATTAAGGTGTGTTGACAACTTTTTTTTTTGATAAAAAAAATGAAACATGGTCTTTACTAAAAATAAACTTTGTTGACAGCTTTTAACTCACCAAAATGAGTCTTGTTGACAGTTTATAATTCACAAAAAGTATACTTTGTTGACAGTGTATAATATCAATGATGAACCATGTTAACAATTTACATAGTTATGTAGACAATTAATTAATTGTGTTGACAATTTATTAATTGTGCTGTCACTTAGTTGTTTTGTTAATAGTTTAATTAGTAATAGTAATAATTTATTAATCACATATTAATTTTACAAAGACTTTCTTACAACAATTTTTAATGGGGTAACTTTTTCAACCAAAAACAAATGATGGGATATCTTATTTTGGATGCTTGCGTGAGTTTAGGACAAAGGTCTTGTCCTCATTGTGGGGCTAAACATCATTTTTGATGGTGACCATTCAATAGAAAGGACATTAAAAGTAGCAGGGCATGTGGGATGAAGTGTTCTACTATTTGGCTCAAAATAATGTCATGAAGGGATACTTCTCATCCCTGACACGTGACACTGGACAAGGCTAATGCATAGGTTATTGAAAATTAAGGAGTACTGTACATGTTGATCGGATATCGACGACGATCGGAGGCCGGAAAAGATCGGAGGCCGGCGGAGGCCCGCGAAGATCGGAGGCCGGCGACGCTTGAGCGGTGGCCGGCGGGAGAGTAAGCAGGTTTTACATTTGTAGAGGGAACGGGTGTGGGGACTAGGGTTGGCTCCCGGTCCGGTCCGGTTCCGGTCCTCCGGGATCCGGAACCGGGAAAAACCGGTTCCACCGGTTCCGGTTCAATCCGGTTCCGGACCGGTTCAGTCCGGTTCGGGCTGAACCAGACCGGTTTTTAAAAAAAATATAAAACCGCCGGTTTTTTCTTTTTAAAATAATTTTATAAATTTATAAAACTGAAAAAAAAATGTAAAAATAATTTTTAAACTTAAAAAAAATAATTATAAAAAAACGCTATTAAAAAAGAATGTTTTGTCATTGTTTTTAAGTTTTTTAAATTAAATATGAAGGAACAAAAAAATTAAAAAAAATTGGGCTTGCACTTAACAGTGACTTACTTGTTAAGTTGCCTACGTATCCTCTCGGGTTAGAGGAATCAAAGCCCACGTAGTTCTTTACCTTTTTTCAAAACCCGTTACCTAAGTCGAATCTTCGGCGGATGAATCGGTGCGTATCGTAGTAGAATCTCCAATCCACTCGTCTTCCGATGACTCGTTAATGTTACGTTGTTGCCTAATTGCGGCTCTCTTCCAATCGCAAACACAACATTGCGCCTCCAATGACTCCGATGCCAAATTTGATCTCTTCCTCGTTAAAGTGTTGCCTCCTGCACTAAAAGTTTGTTCCACCGCCACGGTTGAAGCGGGGACGGCAAGAACTTGCGCCGCAATCTTCGCAAGCGTTGGAAACATGCTCCTATGATCCTCCCACCACTTCAAAACATCTAAAGTTTCACAACTAACAAACTCAAAGTTGGTGTTAAGATAGTTATCAATTTCCGCATTCGTGTTTGTAACTCTTGGTCTTTTACTAAAATACTTAGCTTCAAAGGCCCCCAAGCTAGAGCCCGAAGAAGCCAGAGGTAATTGTGAAGTAGTCGGAGAATCAGAAAAATGAGTAAATAAAGTTTCAATGTTTGTTCTAGTTCTAGAAACCATACCTAAAATATCCTCTAGTTCACCGTCGGCTAAAATATATCCATAATAGTCATTTAAAAGAGCGTGTAAAACGGATAATTTAAGTCTAGGATCTAAAACACAAGCAACAAGAAAACAATCGGGAATATATTTATAGTAGAGCAACCACTTACTCCTCATGCTTGCAACGGATTCCTCAATGCCGGGAATTTTAGCTCCCTCACTTAAACCACACATAACATTACAAGCTTCCAAGACAAAAACATTACTACTTGATGTATAAACATGACTAAATCTCTTTGTTGCATCACTAAAACATTTTAAAAACGTTGTAATACTTTGACATATATCCCAACCTGATTCGCTAAAATAGAAAGGAGAGCCAGAAAGGTTTTGAGAAACAAAAGACGTTAAAACTTGTTTATATTCTATACATTCACATAGTAATATGTAAGTAGAGTTCCATCGGGTACCCACATCTTTTGAAAAACGTTTTGGGTGCACCCCGTTAGTTTTACAAAAGGTCATCCAATCTCTTGTAACTTTAGGATGCCCCCAAATATACTTAATAATGTTCTTAATTGGCTCAAAATGAAAACTCATAGCACGTAAACCATCTTGAACACATAAGTTTAAAATATGACAAGCACATCGAATATGAAAAAATTTCCCACCAAATAAAGGTTGACACATTTCTTGTAAATCTCTAATAGATGCGGTGTTAGCAGATGCATTGTCGAATCCAATTGAAAAAACTCTATTAAGTAGTCTATATTCTTCTAAAATTGCACGAATCATCATAGCAATATTTTGTGCGGTATGTGAATCATCAAAGACTCTAAATGCCAATAAACGTTTTTGCATTGTAAAATGATGATCTACAAAATGACATGTAACACCCATGTAAGAATGGGTTTGAGTATTATCACTCCATATATCACTACAAATAGAAACATGCATATCATTTTGCGAAAAATAAGAAACTAATTCGGCCTTGTGTCTTTTATAAGCCTTAATTACGTTTTTCTTAGTCACTTTCCTAGATACGGATTTAAAAGCGGGTTGTGTATGCTCTTTAATATACTCATTAAATCCTACATTTTCACTAAATCGAAATGCTAAATGATCAACACAAATAGCTGAAGCTAATGCTACACTATTAGCTTCATGATCAAAACGAAATAAAGGGTTATTACCGCTAGTAGAAGATGCAAATCCGCCGGAAATTTGTGTTTGTCCCCCTAGCATTCCCATCTCGGCGACGTGTTTGTGCTCCATGTGTCGTTGAAGGGTTCCATATCCTCCACTTTTCTTCCATTGGAATGTCGCCTCGCAAAAGTTACAAGAAACAATAATTAGACCGGGATCATAATCCTCGACCTCGAGTTCCTCGATACCGGGTTCTAATTTAGTAAACCACTTTGTAAAAACAGGAGATGTTAGTTTCCGAGATTGGTTCCCGGAGGACCCGGTCCCGGTCCTCCCCCCCTACCCCTAGCCGGCCTCGAACCGCTAGCTTGCCCTTGAGGCCTAGCGGTCCTACCCCTACCGGAGGACCTAACTTGGGAGATGGGAGTGGGAGAACTGACATTATCACTCTCTTGGGTGTCAAAATGTTCCGCCATATGATTAAGAACAATTAAATAATATGATTAAAAGCAATTAAAACAATTAAAACAATTAAAACAATAAAACAATAAAACAATAAAACTTAGAACAATATAATAATGTGATTAAAAATGTAAAAGCAATAAAATATTGAAAGACAAAAGCTAATTAAAAGGAAGAGATTAAGAGAGATTGTTGATGGAATTTGAGAGATTATAAGATTGAGATTTGAGAAAGAGAAGAGAGATTGTTGTTGTTGGATGTGTGATTTGAAGATTGTATGGTATGGTATTTATAGGGGTTTGATATGGGTTTTTTAATATTTTTTTTTTTTTTAATTTCCTAACGGCTACTAGCCGTTAGGACCGCCGGTTAACCGGCAACGGCTAGTTTTCTAGCCGTTGGAACTGGCGGTTCAGTTTTTTTTATTTTTTTTAAAAACCGGCGGTTTATTTTTTATTTTTTTTTAAAAAAAAACCGGCGGCCGGTTAAAAAATTTTAATTTTTTTTTTAAAAAACCGCCGGTTCCGGTCTGGGCTTTTCGTGAACCGGAACCGGACCGGGTCAAAACCGGTTCCTATCGGTTCCGGTCCGGTTCCGGTTTTGACCCGGTCCAGTTCCGGTTCGAACCGCCGGTCCCGGTCCGGTCGAGCCATGACTAGTGGGGACCATGTTCCACATCAACAATTTATATAAACTAGGGTATATTCATATAACTTAGTTAACTAGTGCAAAAACTAAAAAAACTATCCCATTCTAGGATATTTACTCAAAAACTGGCTATCCGAGACTCGTATGATAAAACTCGAATTGACTCAAACGAAATTTGAAGGAAACACTTTTGACATATTTCACAAAATTTGAATCTGATGGGTCGACCCAGTTCGATTTGAATCCCGCCTAACTCGGTAATTTTATCGACTCGCCTAATTCTATTCCGTCCCGTTCGATCTGTTTATCGGGTCTATATACTCGATATTGATTATTTCTAGGCAATGTTATATCTTGATATTATATGCTCTTTTGATAATAAAGCGAGGGAAGGAGACCCAATTGCACCTTTTCTCTTTATAATAGTTATGGAACATTTGGCTAGAATCCTTCAAATTGAAGCTGATAAGAGACAACACAAAGTTGGTATCCAATTATCTCAACATGGTACCAGGATTCCATTCCTATGCTTTGCTGATGACACTCTTATTTTTGCAAACGCAATCGCCACGCACATGAATTTCATAAAAAAAACACTTGAGAGACTCAGTAATATTTCAGGATTAACGATTAACTATCATAAAAGTACATTCCAAACAACTCCAAACATTCCCACACAACAAAAACAAGCATTGACATCTATTTTAAATCTCCAAACCACAAATGCTATGGAAAAATACTTAGGGATCCCAATTGTTCGAGGTAGAGTAAAAAGTGATTGTTTTGAGTATGTTCTGCAAAATATGACAACACAACTTTCTAAATGGAAAGCTAACTCTATATCCCAAGCAGGACGGGCTATTCTAATCCAATCTAATATACTTTCTAAAGCAAATCATCTCATGCAATGTTTTTCACTTCCTACAAATATTTGTGAAAAGATGGATAAAATAACTAAACAATTTTTTTGGAATAAAGACACCTCTTCCTACCGACCATTAACTTCTTGGGAAAAAATATGCAAACCTAAATCTCAAGGTGGTTTGGGTCTCCATAAATCTAAACATATGAATGATGTCTTGCAGATGAAACTTTTATGGAAACTATTAACTGATCCAAATAATATTTGGGTGAAAATCATTACACAAAAATATTTTAAAGACGATTCACTTCTAACATATTAAAAAAGAAATAGGAAGCAATCCTGATAATTTTCGCGACTTTTACATCTTCGTAAAGTTTTTCAGGAAGGTCTCTAATGGCAACTTGGAGATGGAAAATCTATTAAATTTTGGACTGACCATTGGGTACCTAACATAGACCTAAGGAGTTATCACAATCATGCTCTTGCTGATATTAATGAATCAGTACATAATTACATCACTGATGATAAAAAATGGAATCTGCAACGCCTGAATACTTTATTACCGAACCATATCATAGATCAAATACAAAGTATCCATATTCCAAATCATCCACACAACGACTTTTTAATTTGGAAATTAAATACCTCTGGTAAATTTACTACGGCTTCAGCTAGATCGTTGTGTGAATGTACTAATTTAGATCAATCTAATATTCTATTTGACTGGTTATGGAAACAAAATTTACCACCCAGAATTAAAAACTTTCTCTGGAAAGCTATCTATGATAATCTACCAACTACAGAAAGGCTAAATAGATATTATAACAGGGTTCCACCATACTGTTCAGTTTGCAATCATATTCAAGAAGACTCTAACCATTTTTTCTTTCAATGTCCAAATACAACAAAGAACTACAATTTTTTTTTCACTTACTCAATATTCAATTTCACGTACCTAAGGATAAATCTTTTCAACAATCTATCTATATATCAAAATCCATGAGTTTGACAAAATAAAGGCAACATGTACCTCATAACTACTCTTAAACCCTACATTTTTCCAATCTTTTAATAGCTTCATAAGAACACATTCATCTACTTTTTGCCGTTACTTGCGTCTCTTTCATTTCCTCGTCAAAATCCCAATCTATTAATCCCTTTCTTTCAATTCTATTCCTTTCTACAGCTCCTTGGCCTCCATCCAACTTCTACAGTTCCTTCTCCAGCCAACTTCTACAAGGATCAATTCGATCATAAATTGCCATTACTTCAAATCTGTAAAATCGAAAACCCTCAGAACGAGGAGTCGGAGCTATAGACGGAGTCGTAGCTATAGACGGAGTCGGAGCTATAGGAACATGATTATGCCACTCATTAAGCATATAAACCAAGTAAATGACGATCGAAATCCCGACGAAGAACTGCTCGAAATTGAAGAAATTCAGATTGATTGCGAGGAATCCATGGCAGCAGTTGCTCCTCATGTTGTGAATCTGCAATGGCGGCCTCAAACCCGAGAATCAGAATCGCAGCAAAAAAAAGGGAAAGGAGGGTATGTACCTAATTCCCCCAAATCAATTTAGGGTTTGTACCCCTAAATTGGTGTCGGTTTATTGTAAAGGTTTATGGCATGTTTTCTCTCTGTTTTATCCCCGAAGAATCAAATTGGTATGTACATGCTTTAGTAAGTTCAGTTATGATGGCTTGCATTTGAATATCACAGGAATACTGGATAGTTGATAAGAATATGCAGTGCGCATATGCAGTGTGCCGTTAATTTACCATGGATTTCTTCTAATTTTCATCAACTAGATTTATGGATGTGAAAATGGACAAGGCAAGCTTCATATGTAATTGTATCACTAACAAATCCAATTCATGTTGCTTCAGAGAAGATGTGTAAACGACGTAGTAATTGGGTAATTGGATGTCTACAAGCAAGATTATCGGCATACTGACGTATGGCTGGTCTTTACCATTCAACTTTAATCTGCATCTTTAATTTAGACTATTGATTCAAGGATTTTGAACTCTTTCTTATTCTTCCTCAATATGTAATTGCAGTTCTAGGGACATCCTCATGCGAGTTGTAACAACAAATATGTTGTCAGTTGACTCTGGTGGAAAAGGTTTTTTTGTAAGCAGAGCAATTTTTATATTTAGCCCCTAGAAATATTATTTGAATGCTAATTATCCTTATATATTAAAAGATTAAAACCGTTTAGCAATAATTAGTGCAATCTGTAATATCTGATCCCATTATTCTTAATCTTTACCCATGTTTTTATCTGACAGAAGGTTGTTACACGACTTGCCTCCTGCGCCTCTCTGCTTGCTCGAATGCTCATATATTGAGTTGATGATCTAATTTCGTCGAGGGGTCTATGGAATTTTTCCACTGTGTTTGTTTCGTGAGTAAAAGGATGCAAATGGTGATTTGACCGATTGTGGTGCATTCAGTCGGATCTAGATGGGGTGAATCTCAACTCTGGGGAACTACTTTTCTATTAAAAAGGTCGATTGATTTCTTCAGATTTGCGGATCCTTTTTTCCTGTTGATTTTTTATTTTCTTATAATTTTGGGTTCTGAATTCATGAGTTTTGTTAGTAGAGATCAGAAATTGCCGAAGAAAGAACAATATGTTTCTTTTGTCCCCTGTTGTTATTTAATCTCTGATGATGTATTCAGGTTTCAGTTGCTTTCAAGCATTCTTGAATGGCAAAAAGCACCGGTAGGATTGGAACTCTACATCTTTTAATTTACCTTTCGAGAACTTAACTAACTAATTACGGGGCTCAGAAGTATGAATTAAGTATTAGAGGATTGTTTCCAAACGTGATAGCATCACAAGCACATTTTCCATTATGCCATTATCAGTAGAAAATGGTTAAGGTTTCCCACTAAATCAAGCATCATCCTTTAAATAAATAGCTCTATTTTTGTATGTGTAGGCGAGTTCAACCTCCAGTGATAAAGAAGATCCTGCTATAACACTTTTCATTCTTGGGCTAACTTGGTATGTATCAGTTCTCAGTTCCTAATGATCTTTTATTTGAAGGATATTTTTGTTAGTTTAATCAACACTAAACTTCAAAACTAACTTATGTATAGGATATTTGGGAACTATCTCTATTTCTCTTTGGTCTTAGCTTCACAAATCCAACTTATGATGCTTCATTCATGTGTCCACATTTCTAATGGCTGCAATTACGGGGTCAATTTGATAAAGATTTATCAACTTAATAAAATGATCGTTTTTTAAAACTGTGATCTGAATTCTAAACTCTCTTCTCGCAGCCTCTTCCCCTCCCTACAAGATGGATGAATTGGTTGGCCGAGGACGAAGAAGATGATTACACCGAGAGTGAGGATGGTGTTGAAGACAATGAGGGGGAAATCGAGTTGGAAGGTTAGGGTTTTCTAATAAATTGGTAAGTTTCCCACTTTTGTTTCCTCCGAACCTGATCTTATATAAACCATGAGATGGCTCTGATGATTCTCTTTGTAATATTGAAATCAGGAGCATCTATGTATGTTGAGATCATTTGGTATTCATGGCCAGAAGAATCACATATTGGTTAAAATATGCATTTTTTACAATCTAATATGTTCTCTATAATAGTCATGGATATTTTCATTACTGATATGTGCTCAGATTGTAGGCTATATGATATATTATGAGTTGATTCTGTAATTAGTTATGAATGATTGTGCAGAAAATGTGAAATCTTGAAGCTTTTCACTTTTATTTTACTCTGTGAATTGTTGGATGGTCAAATTAAAGACAAAGGAATTGGGTTACTGGGATTGAAGGACTTATTTAGCAATTTTATTATTTGATCAGATATAGATGTTTGATTCAAAACAGGGACATACTTACTTGCATTATGCTGCTCATTATGGTTATTCAGATTGCCTTGAAACCATTCTCTCCACGTCCAAATTTCCTCATACGACGAGTTTGTTGCAATGATGAAAACACGAACGAATTGGAGAAAGGCATCAAGACATTACACAAGAGTCAAGAGGCAGATTTAATAGCCTAAGCATGAAGCTAATGAAGGATAGTTCTCTTAATTTGGGATCAAGTGACACACTAATAAATGAGCATTCCGATTTTTCAGGCACAAATGACTTAGAAATGTACATAGATAACTCATCACCATACATTGTCTGTGTAGATATGTCTTTGTCAAAAGTGAGTTTTCAATTCTGCTTCCAATTGAGAAAATTATTGATTGAATCATTCTATTAGATTATTTCTCAGTTTTATACAAGAAGTATTTAATTTAATGCTTCTTTTGGTTAGTGAAATTTCAAATTTTGATTAGTCACCTTTGCTCTTCTTGAACAGAATACGTCTCTCATGTCACCAGAAATACTTATCACTGAAGGGGTTTCATGCTGCAGATATCCATATTTTAATCCAGAAGCCAATTGTTTCCTCAATCTTTAACTTCTTACGTGTTGAATGTGCTAATTAAATATTCTTCTAATCAGGTTGGTATAAATTGTCGGGGAGTTTGTTGTCACATTCCCGAGGGCCTAGGTATTAGTCATGGTAAAGCTTCTTATGGATATCAACCATACAAAGGTATGCTCTTATATTTTTCTGAGGATTCAAAGTAAATAACTGCTACACATATCTAACGTTTCTTATGATACATTGGTTTTTACGTTCAATATTAACATTTTCTCATCATTCAGGGAGATGTTAAAGGGGCTTTTTGTCTAATTGGGTTTTTCTTTATTTGGAGGGTGAGAGGGGCAATGTCTGTAGGGTTGTGATGACAATGGAAGCCTCTGAGTACTGCTCTTAATGATTATTTCATTATTCTCTTTAGTTTGTAGACTCAAGTGTAAATATTTTTGGAAATCTATGAACCATAATCGAGGTCCATTTTTGTGATAATTTCGTATTCAGAACACATGGTATTCATTGTTATGTAATTTCCTTACTTTTTTTGACGTTTTCTCTTAATTTTTTCTTAACTATGAGAACCATTATCTGATCGTGGATGAATTTCACATACGATTTAGCCTACGCGTAACCGTCTGATTTGCATACCTTCAACCATGGGTTTATTGCAACCGTAACCACAAACCAAATGGACAACTACAACACATAGATCGCAACAACATCATCATTCGTTCACAAATGAACAAAAAAAGGAGGAAGAAATGATTTGAGGAATCTCAAAACATATTTATAACATACCATTCATCATATATCCAAAACAACTGCTATGCCTAAACCATTACAAGATACTGAATGAACAAAACCCTTACACAAGAATTTCAAAAAACATCATTAACAGTCAGAGACAACAAAATCAAAACACCCATTAGCCTAAAACTGAAGATCAAAAGCTACGAAAACGATATCAAAAATATAAAACCAAATGAGGAAAGAGAGTAACTGCTTCAAATTAGGGATTCCAAAAGGAACGCCTACGGTGAAAATCAACATGTAAACAGCAACAAAGCAGCAAAATTAGAATAACACAATACAAACAACAACGCCTACGGTCAAAATCATGTTAGTGTGTTACACATTTTATAATCTTGAACAATTGTACTTCATTTTAGTTAATCACATAATTGAAACCTCCGTGTTAGTTTTTTATCATATATTCGCCTAATATTTCAGTATTGCATTTCCCACATGGATTTTTACATTTCACAAAAGTCAAATGTCTAATTAACTCTTTCAATAAGATGCAATTTTAAGATAATGATTCAAAACACAACAAAGAATAAATTAAAATCCCGTTTGTGAAATGACACGATTAAAAAACACGTTTCAGACCCGCGCGAAGCGCGGGTTTCCGGGTCTAGTTTATTAATGAATTAATGATTGATTCTAATCACAAAAATCTCATTAAACCTCTTATTTTCCTTTGATATGAATTATGGATCTACAAAAATAATATTGTCTTTTCGAAAAATAATACAGATAACAGACTTCCAGCAGATATTGTATAGTTTAAATTCCAACAAGGGGAGAATATGCAAACCAATGAAAAAGGACCTAAACAACCACAAAAAAGAAATAGAACAAAGAAGAAGAATCGAGTTTGGAAACTTCCGCCAGACAACTGGATTAAAGTAAATTTTGATGGATCATTGCAGAATGGTAATGAAGGGTATATTTCTTGTATAGCAAGGAAAAATAATGGTACAATTATTTTTGTTGATACTTTAAAAATACATCATTATTCTCCTCTTTGTATTGAAGAATTGGCTGCTTTTCATGCAATCAAAACAGCTAATTTGTTTAATCTTAATAATGTTATTTTTGAAGGTGATAATCTCACAGTCATAAATTCTATTAAACAACAATGGAAGATTCCTTGGACAATTTCAACAATAATTTCCGATTGTCAAAAAGTACTTCAAAATATCAATTCTTTCCAAATATATCATTGCTTCAGAGAAGCTAATCAAGCCGCTGATTTTCTCGCTAATAAGGATGTGAACATCCTTGCTTTAAAACCGGCTATGTTTTCTACTAGTCCGTTTTTACCTGATGCTAATATCAGGAACTTAAGGAGTAATTCTGGATTACATGGTTGTAGTCCATCTTTTCGGTCTTTCTTAAGGATCGTCTCTCGGGATGATCAGAGACTGCCTGTGTCCTGAGACACGGGGTCCCGGTTCTTGCCAAATATCCAAAAAAAAAAATGTGGTTGAGTACATTTTCTACTCGTTTGATTGATGGAGATGAACAGAAAAAAATTTGTACAGGTTATATTTCGAGAAGGCTTATTGCACTCGTGTCAGACACAGTCTGACACGAGGTTAATTCCGCGCGTTGCTCAGCTCCGCGCGGAGTTTCAAGAAATTTCAAAGTCCACGAATTCTGAATTCGTGGATGATGAAGCTAAAGTCGTAGTGCCAAATCAAAGAAATAAACTCTAAACACTAACTAGAGTATAGCAAGTAAGTAGAGGTCGAACCCAAGGGAATCAAAACACCAATCGATATGCAGTCAAGCGAAATACCAACTAACAAACAAGTAACAAGTAACCAAGGGGGGTTTTGATTTGATGAAACACAAAAGGAACAAGTATCAAGCAAAGAAGTTTGGGTGAGAATATTATGCGAAGGGGTTTCACCTAGCAAGTATCCACACAACAGTCATTCAAGTTGATCATAGATTTATCTCAAGTTCTTATCAATCCTAGGGAATGTTCCTATTCCAATCTTTAATATATTAGCAGGCCAACCGGTCCTGATAATACTTACTATTCAACAATCAGGGAAACCTCTCAAGATTAGATGAAATAGCAGCAAAGAGCACAGGAATCATAAGGATGCATGCAATAACTTACAACCGTCAAGTATTAACATGCAATCAATTCTCTTTCATAAAAGCAATCAACTACCAGATCATGCAGATATGAGCGCTGCAATGACAAGGAATTCCACCGTATATTCCTAGTCTAGCAATAGAAAACTATCAATCAAACTAGGTGATCAAGCTAGCAAAACTAATAGAAATCAATAGATGAAGAACAAGAGAATTAATACAAACCCATAGGAAAAGAACAAGAGTTTAGAAATCTCACAACTTAATAACTGAAGGTTTCAACCGCTAGGTAAAACAATGGAGATTAGTTCCTGCTCATGGTTGCAGAACTAAATTGTCTGATGGAAAAGATGATAATGGATGATGATAAAGATGATAGAACTAAGGTTCTTAAATAGTGTCTAACCCTAAAGATATATGGTAAAAGATAAATATCCTAAAACTAATTAAGGAAAATAAGAAAATAATAAAAGAAATAAAAACAAAGCAAAATAAGGAAAGCCCGGAATATCTTCGGCCTTGTTGTGGCGATCGCCATAGATGCCTGGCGATCGCCATATTCATTTAAATCTCTGTCGTGTCTCTGTTGCCCCATGGCGATCGCCGTAGATTCATGGTGATCGCCATGATCTCTCGAACTCACATAACTCTTCTGTTGTAGAATGGCGATCGCCATAGTGATGGTGGCGATCGCCGCTGCTCCGCAGAATGTCTTCGTCTTTCTTCAAGTCTTCAATCTTCTTCGGTTCTGACCTTCATTTCTTCACTTCTTAATAAATATCTCAGAACATAATAATGACTCGAAACACATATGATAATACTCCTAAACTAATGTAATAATCCCTAGTTACGCTATACAAAGTGCAGCGTATCAGTGGACTTATTTTTAATTTTTGAATTTTTGAAGTTTCAAAGCTCATGAATTGTAAATCCGTGAGCTTTTTGAAGTTTCAGAGCTCATGAATTGTGAATTCGTGATCTTTTTGAAGTTTCAAAGCTCATGAATTGTGAATTCGTGAGCTTTTTGAAGTTTTCAAAGCTCACGAATGAGCTTTTTGAAGTTTACCTCACGAATTTAGAATTCATGGAGTTTGAAGCAGAGTTAAGCGTCGCGCGGAGCTAGGCTCCGCGCGGCTGTCAGATCCGCCGGAAAAACCGGCTGGTCATTCAGCATGGGATTCAGTCCATTCGAGTGTATTTAGAATCTGCCTTATATTTGAGCAAGAAAACAAAGGACGCCAATATGGAAAGACGATGTGACCACATGCGGAGTATTAAAAATGCACTGTCCGCACATGCGGTTAATCTGGTCACTGAAAAACGGTTAACCGATAAACGCACCGGATTTTTCTAAGTTGTATAATTATGTTTTCTGCAAACTTTAAATATGTTTGTGGTTAAATTGTCCATTATTATTATTTTTAGATAAGAAGTAAAAGGAGAGCAAAAGAACGTGCCTGGCAATCATCCCACGCGCCTCCGGCCCCGCCCATCTAACTTCAAAGCTCAAACACACTTCCTGTCATGGCGGCTTCGCCAGGCAAGGATTCTGAACCACCGGCGTCCATGGAGGTTGATCCGTCCACAATTTCGCCATTCCTTGTTACTTCGAACCCACTTTTTCAGGCTGCTAACAATTTCCCTACTCCATCTGAAGCTAGGACTATGCCAACACCGTCCCAACTTTCTTATAAGTCGGTGGTAGCCCATAACTTGATCAATGTCATCCCGCCCAAATTGCTACAGCCTAGTACCACCCCACAACAGACCCAGTTGGTTGTGGAGAAAGAGGACATGGTGTGGAATGAACATCATGAGTTGTATGATACGGAAGATGACGAAGCTGAACCGGAAGAAAATGATCCTAAGTGCCTTGTTCTTAGTCTCACTGCAGAGGAGAAGAGGGAGTTGTGTCGACCATGGATTCGATCGTTGATAGTGCATTTGCTTGACAAAGGCCCGGGCTACCTTCACATTAAGAAACGTCTTGATCTGCGATGGACACTGAAAGGAGCCTATCAGCTTGTGGATATTGGGAACGATTACTATGTTGCCAAATTCACAAACGACGATGATTACAACTATGTGCTGACACAAGGTCCTTGGATGATTGGAGATAATTATCTGATGATTCAGAAATGGGTTCCGAACTTCAATCCCTATAGAGATGAAGCGAAGCTGCTTACGATATGGATTAGAATTCCCGGACTGAGCATTGAATATTTCCATGATGGATTTCTGCGAAGGGTGGGAGCTCTTGTTGGCAAGGTCTTGCGTGTTGACAGAACGACAGTCACAGCTGACAGAGGACAGTTTGTCAGAATTGCAGTACAGATAAACCTAGCAAAAACTCTGTTGTCGAGCTTCCGATTCAAGGGGCGTGTTTGGGTTATTCAATATGAAGGCATTAAATCTCTGTGTTATGGATGTGGGAAAATTGGGCATGTTGAGGATAAATGTCC
Organism: Oxyria digyna; assembly: GCA_029168935.1. Classification (NCBI taxonomy): domain Eukaryota; kingdom Viridiplantae; phylum Streptophyta; class Magnoliopsida; order Caryophyllales; family Polygonaceae; genus Oxyria; species Oxyria digyna. Next base: position 76,586,059 of record JAPVLV010000001.1, read on the forward strand.
ATTAAAGCACCCTGATCAACCTTCAGCATCCAGATCGAAAGCTGACCCGGTTGAAGAAGCAGCAGCGATGGTTCAACAACATCAGTGGGGCGAGTTCAACAAACCAAAGAAGTTCATCAGAAGGGCACGACAAGCAAATCAGAACGTCAAAAATCACAATACTCAGAGAGAGACTAGTCAAGCTGATAACAGTCCTAGGGCTGCAAAAAAATCGTCTGAGGCCGTGGCATCTGTGCCTAATACTGGATCACGATTTTTTATCTTTGAGTCAACGACAGTCGAGGATCATCAGAACAAGGACGTTGAATCAGACTCAGTTGCGCCGTCCACTGTTGAGGCTGCGGTAACTTCGACGCAGGCCGGAATTGTTGATCAGGGTTCGATGCAGGAGGGTACCGAAATCGAAGGGGCTGTTACGACAATTGAGGAGGAGTTACGAAAAAATATGGAAGGTGAGAAAAATCAGGATATTCTCCCGTCAAACAGATTCAAGAACAAGGAAAGAAAAGATACGAGGGGTCCACGCAATATTTCAGTAACGGCTAACCAGAAATCTAAAGGAAAAAGCGCGGTTAACCAGAAGGAAGCAGATATCAGGAAAACTTATCTGATAAAAGAACTAGAAAGCAATAACTATATACAGGCCCAAAAGTCATCCACCAAGCCCATCAAGCACACAAAGCAGACCACAAAGCCACAAGAAGAAAAAAATTCAGCAACTCTGCCCTCATTCATTCCGCGCCGTCCTAATTCATCTACGCACACTCAGTCAGAATTTCATGGCGGGGATGGAACAGATCGAGCAAAGACAGATGATTCAGATATTTCAAGTGTTCGAAAGGAGGACTCTTTTGGTCACAAACCACCGGACGGGTCACTTTCTTTTGAACATGCCAGTATTAGCAAACAAAATGATTGTCGATCTTCTACCGATGATAACAGAAGCTCAACCTATGCTCAGGAGGGTGTCCATGCCTCAAAGTCTCAATAGCGCCTTGTGCTGCTATAGAGACATTATGAATAATTTTTCTAGCCAAATCTCTCCGGCCTTTTTCTCATCAGTTTTATCAATGGTTAAACTGAACTTGCTTATTTGGAATACACGTGGAGCCGGTTCTGATAGGTTCCTATCTTCTCTTCGTGAGCTAATCCGACTATATCACCCTTCATTACTTGTTCTAGTGGAAACTCGCATCAGCGGAAGAAGGGCATATCAAGTTTGCAGGAGTATTGGTTACGATGGTCTCATTAAGGTTGACGCTCAGGGTTTTGCAGGTGGAATTTGGCTCCTATGGAAAACAGATGTTGTCACTGTTCAACCTATATATCTTCATAGCCAACACGTTACAATTGAAGTTTTGCGGCGGGCTGAAGACCCGTGGATTCTTTCTGCCATTTATGTGTCTCCCAACCCTTTCTTGAGAACGCAGCTCTGGCATGATCTGGAATTATTTGCAGTTTCCAACAACAAACCGTGGTTGATTGCGGGTGACTTCAATGCAACGTTATCTCCTTCTGAAAGGTCTTCCTAGTCGGTTGGGTCGAACAGGTCATCTGTTGTGTTCAAGAATTCGGCCGATGAGCTGGATTTAATTGATCTGGGGTTTACAGGACCCCCTTATACTTGGACCACTGGGAAAACATTGGCAAATTTTCATGGAGCAAGACTCGATAGAGCCTTATGCTCGATGTCCTGGCGTCTACGATTCCCAGAAGCAGGGGTGCAACATCTCACCTCTCCCCATTCTGATCATAGACCGATATTGGTCCAGCTTGATCCACCGTCTCTGTCACCCGTGGACTCTCGCCCCTTTCGTTTTCAAGCAGCTTGGTTGTCACACGAAAATTTCTCAGAGCTCCTCAAATCGGTATGGGATGCTACGAAGCCCTTACCCGATTCCCTTAATAGCCTGGCGCAAAAATTGCAAGAGTGGAACAAAGTGGTATTTGGCAATATTTTCAGGAGGAAGCGTAAGCTTTGGAACCAACTTGAGCGAGCTCGGACAAGGCTTGCAGCTAACCCGTCTGCTGCTGGAATTAGACGTGAGCAGTCATTAAAATGTGCACTTGAATTAGTGATGGACCAAGAACAGTTGCTATGGCGTCAGAAGTCGAGATCAGATTTCTTATCCGATGGGGACAGAAACACTCGCTACTACCACTTGACTACGATAATCAGAAGGAAGCAGAACAAAATTATGTCTTTACAGAATGATCAGGGAGATTGGGTCACTGATTTGATGTTGCTGCAGCGTATGGTTTGTGACTATTTTGCTTCGTTGTTCACTGAGGAGAATGGGGTCGATTCAGTCTTGCCTCTGTCTAGATTATCTGTGACTTTTCCTGTTTTGAATAATGCTGATCAGAACAGTATTGTTGCTCCGTTTGAATCTGCTGAGATATGGGCTGCTTTGAAAGACATGGCACCGCTCAAGTCACCGGGTCCGGATGGATTCCATGCCGTATTCTATCAGAAACAGTGGAGTACCGTCGAGGCAAAGATTACAGCTGATATACTGCTGTTGCTTAACGACAGAGTTTACATTCCTGGTTTGGGCGATGCTTTGATGGTCCTCCTGAAGAAAGTAGACAACCCGGTAAATGCAATGCAACTTCGACCCATATCACTGCTGAACGTGGTATTTAAACTTGCCACGAAGGTTATCGTCAATAGACTCAAACCCGTCCTCTCATCTCTCATTCATCCTGCGCAGGCAGCTGATGAGGCTAAAGTCGTAGTGCCAAATCAAAGAAAACCCTAAACACTAACTAGAGTATAGCAAGTATGTAGAGGTCGAACCCAAGGGAATCAAAACACCAAATCAATGCAGTCAAGTGAAATATCAACTAGTAACAAGTAACCAAAAGGGGGGCGGGTTTGATTGCAAGAACACACAAATAACCAGTAACAAGCAGAGGAAGTTTGGGTGAGAATATGATGAGAAGGGGTTTCACCTAGCAAGTATCCACACAACAGTCAATCAAGTTGATCATAGATTTATCTCAAGTTCTTATCAATCCTAGGGAATGTTCCTATTCCAATCTTTAATATATCAGCAGGCCAACCGGTCATGATAATACCTACTCAGCAATCAGGGAAACCTCTCAAGATTAGATGAAATAGCAGCAAAGGGCACATGAATTATAAGGATGCATGCAATAACTTTCAACCGTCAAGTATTAACATGCAATCAATTCTCTTTCATAAAAGCAATCAACTACCAGATCATGCAGATGTGAGTGCTACAATGACAAGGAATTCCACCGTATATTCCTAGTCTAGCAATAGAAAACTATCAATCAAACTAGGTGATCAAGCTAGCAAAACTAATAGAAATCAATAGATGAAGAACAAGAGAATTAATACAAACCCATAGGAAAAGAACAAGAGTTTAGAAATCTCACAACTTAATAACTGAAGGTTTCAACCGCTAAGTAAAACAATGGAGATTAGTTCCTGCTCATGGTTGCAGAACTAAATTGTCTTATGGAAAAGATGATGGAAAAGATAGAAAGAACTAGGGTTCTTAAATAGAGACTAACCCTAAAAATATATGGTAAAAGATATATCCTAAACGAAATAATAAAATAAGGAAAAAGAAATAAAAAAACAAAGGAAAATAAGGAAAGTCCGGAATGTCTTCGGCCTTGTTGTGGCGATCGCCATAGATGTCTGGCGATCGCGGTCTTCATGTAAAGCTCGACCGTGGTCTCTGTCGCCCCATGGCGATCGCCGTAAAGTCATGGTGATCGCCATGATCTCTCGAACTCATGTAACGCTTCTATTGTAGAATGGCGATCGCCATAGTGATGGTGGCGATCGCCGCTGCTTCGCAGTATGTCTTCAAGTCTTCATGTCTTCAATCTTTGATCCTCTTCTTCTTCGGTTCTGGTCTTCATTTCTTCACTTCTTAATAAACAACTCAGAACATAATAATGACTCGAAACACATATGATAATACTCCTAAACTAATGTAATAATCCCTAGTTACGCTATACAAAGTGCAGCGTATCAAATACCCCCATACTTAGACTTTTACTCGTCCCGAGTAACTTACAGAAAAGCTACCCATACAATAAAATACTCAAAGCCTCAGGAAGTACAAGAATATCTCCTAGTGATTACATACTCAATAAACTCCTCCAAACATACAAAACACAACAACAATAATCAAGAACAATGTGATAAAATAAGCACATACCCAGAACTACACCTTATTCCTCCAAGTGGCCTACCCGAATCCTCCTATACGCCTCCTTCTTATGTGTCCATACGCCAAGATGATAAAGATCCTAAAACACTCAATTTTTTTTTTATAACACTCATCCTGCTTGGGCGCCTTTTCGGGTTTTCATCCCAACCACTCAATAATTGTTCCAGGCTCACAAAACTCACATCACTCAAGACTCATTTTTTACCCAGCCTAATGTCGGTCAAGCCACCTTCTTATTGCATAGAACATGCTATCCAAGGATTTTGTATGCCTTTTTTCAATTTTTTGTGGCTTTTTCATACAATATATATTCAATAAGCTCATGCAGATACAACCAACACCCAAATAATTACATGTGAATACATTCTCCTCCCCCATACTTAAACATTGCATTGTCCTCAATGAAATGGAAGACATAAAAACGAACCCAGGGAAGGAGACAGAAGACTCACATACAAGGTCGGATGACTTTCCTCCAATAAAACTCAAAGTGTGGTAGAATGAGAAACTAGATGAGCACTAAATGTAATCCAATAATGCATAGCTCATCTAAAGCAAAAGAAATAATACCTCCAATGTAGAAGGTGACCCAAACAAATAAACTCCTTGCAAAGAACATGGTCACCAACAAGCTAAGCTCCAGCGAATGTAGATCTAGAATGATAGTACTATTGAAACCAAACTTGATGTAATACAGCTCCTTACTTTCTTTTCTCTCATATTTTTTTCTGCACTCTATTTTTTTTTAATCCGATATATTATTTTTTTCTCGGAATGATTTTCGGATTTTTTTTTTAGAACGGGAGAGAAGACTTACAGCGAGATTGGCTACTGACTGTAGCTGGCCCTAAGCTTCGGTGATTTCCTCCTGTCCATAGAAAAACTAAAAAGAAAATTAAACCGAACAAAAACAAATAAAAACAGTTTCCAACCTCGGGTTGCCTCCCGAGTAGCGCCTTATTTTATGTCGTGGCTCGACGTGAAACTCAAGAGATTTAACTAACGCCATTTGGCTTTGTGAAAACCGTCTCTTGTCTGAATTCTCTCTTAAACCACTCATGGAACGCCTTAAATCTCGTCCCTCTTACCTTGACCACCTTGTCTTTAGCAATGAAGGTGGTTTCGTTCACTTTCTCCTCCTTGACCGTATCAGGCGGCTGTTTAAGCTCAATGTCAAGTGCCTGCACACTAGACATCAATGGTATCTCGCCTGGCGAGGTGAGTAATGGAGGGCGATTGCCCAAAGGATGTGGAGAGAGCTTACCTTTAGGCTCTGGCTTAGCCTGACACTCCTGCATGTTAGTAGACAAAACAATATCTACTTTTGGGGGCTCTAAGAGATTCTCTAAAACAGGTTGCAATTCATCCTTACAAGTAGGCTTAATCACATCAATAGCACATAGAGAATTCTTATCAATGGGGTCCATGTCATAAATATTATATTCTACCTTATCCCCATCAAACTCCATAGAGAGAGTCCCACTATTAACATCAATTTTTGTTTATGCAGTTTTCATGAAAGGTCTACCTAACAGTATAGGTGTGACATTATTAGCATGCTCCATATCCAACACAAAGAAATCAGCAGGAAAAATCAGATCACCAACCATAACAAGAACATCCTCAACAACCCCTTTTGGGTATACAGTAGACCTATCAGCAAGTTGAATAACAGTTCCTGTTTTATGCAAAGGTCCTAAGCCTAGTGATTCATACAAAGAGTAAGGCAAAACATTGATTGATGCACCTAAATCTAGCATGGCTTTGTCAAATTTAGTTTCACCAATCACACATGGAATGCTAAATATGCCTGGATCACCACATTTCTTAGGCATGCGTTTTTGAAACACAACAGAAACTTGTTCACTTATTTCAACTTTCTTCTTACCTTTTAGTTTTTGATTTCTCTTGATAGTGCAAACTTCTTTCAAAAACTTAACAAATCTAGGAATACACTTAACAAGTTTGAGCAAAGGAATGTTTACCTCACACCTACTAAAGGTTTTGTAGATTTCTTTGTCGTCATCCAGTCTTCGAGTATCCTCCAATGCCTCAGGAAAGGGAGCAACAGGCTTCTGAGAGAACAGAGGCGGAAAATTTGGACGAACATAATCGTCTACATATTCAGGGGACTCCAGGCGATCGCCATCAACAACTGGCGATCGCGGTCGCACAAATTGGGGTTCCGCGATCGCGGATTTGGGACGAGCATATCTGGGCATTCTGGAGTGGCATGGCGATCGCGGTCGGGATGCAGACCTTGTGTTGTTCTCTGTAATCTCATGGCGATCGCCACTCAGATCTGGCGATCGCGGTTTTGGCACAGAACAGTCGTCATAAGTTTTTCCGCTCCTCAAGAACACTGCACTGACGTTCTCTCTCAGGTTTCTTACCGGTTCACTGGCCTCTAATTTACTCACAAAATGGGCGTACGCCCATTTTGGGCGTACGCCCAGGATATAAAACTCGAGCTTCTTCTTCTTCCTCCTCTCGTCTGATGTGTACTGTTCATACGTAACCTTAAAAATCGCCGTCGTCCAATCTTCTCCCATTTCACTCGTTTTCTTCCCCAAATCTATCCCATTCGACTCGTTTTTCTCATACAATCCAAATCCCTCAATCAATTTCTTCAATTTCACTCGGAATCATGCAATCCGAAGAAACGCATAAAACTGTGGAGGCGGCGACGGTGGAGGCTGCGGCGGTGGTGGAGGCGACGGTGGAGGCTGCGGCTTCGTCTGTTCTCCCTCCCGTCCGTATTTGTGCTGGTGGCGCAAGGGTGCGAGGTGGAGGAGTAGGGCGGAAGAGGAATCCGGCGACAAAAAAAACGCGGGGTGGTGGTGCTGCGGTGGTCGGTGGCGAGGGCTCTGGTGGTGGAGGGGAGGAGGTTGGTGGCGCCGTCGAGGTGGCTGGAGGTGAAGCTGGTGGAGCTGGTGGTCGGGGTGGTGGTCGGGGTGGTGGTCGGGGTGGTGGTCGGGGTGGAGCTCGGGGTGGTCGGGGTGGTCGTGATCGGGGCGGTGCGGAAAAACGGGCCCGTTCGATATCGCCGGAGAAGACGCTCTCGATCCACGAGGTACGTTAATATTATTTGTTATTTATTAATAAATTATTAATTAGTCGTTATTTATCGTTTAACGTTTAAATAACGATTAAAAAAAATTTATTAATGAATTATTAATATAATATTATTTGGTCGTTATTTATCGTTTAACGTTTCACGTTAATCGATAAATAACGATTTAAAGAATAAGATTAATTAGTAAATAATATTTATTAATATAATATTAGTTAGTCGTTATTTATCGTTTAGAAAAAAAAAAACTATTATATTAATAAATAATATTTATTAATATAATATTATTTGGTCGTTATTTATCGTTTAACGTTTCACGTTAATCGATAATTAACGATTTAAAGAATAAGATTAATTAGTAAATAATATTTATTAATATAATATTAGTTAGTCGTATTTATCGTTTAGGTACGACTAACTAATATTATATTAATAAATAATATTTATTAATATAATATTATTTGGTCGTTATTTATCGTTTCACGTTAATCGATAAATAACGATTTAAAGAATAAGATTAATTAGTAAATAATATTTATTAATATAATATTAGTTAGTCGTTATTTATCGTTTAGCTAAAAGAAAATAATATTATATTAATAAATAATATTTATTAATATAATATTATTTGGTCGTTATTTATCGTTTCACGTTTTACGTTAATCGATAAATAACGATTTAAAGAATAAGATTAATTAGTAAATAATATTTATTAATATAATATTAGTTAGTCGTTATTTATCGTTTAGCTAAAAGAAAATAATATTATATTAATAAATAATATTTATTAATATATTATTAATTGGTCGTTATTTATCGTTTCACGTTTCACGTTATTCGATAAATAACGATTTAAAGAATAATTAGTCGTTATTTATCGTTTCACGTTATTCGATAAATAACTTGTAAAAGAAAAAGATATAATATTAAATAATATTTATTAATATAATATTAATTAGTTGTTATTTACTAAGAAATGAATTAATTTGTAATTAATACATTATTAAATAGCGTCTTAATAAATTATTAATAAGTCGTACCTAAGAAAAAATTAGTAATTAATACATTATTAAATATTTAAAAGAAAAACGTCAAATAATATAAAATAATAATTCGTAAATATGAAAATAGGCTTTAGAGAGGGCTATTGCTCCGACGGGTGGTTCTGTTAGAAAGAAGAAGAAGGGCCCTCGTCACCCTAGCGCACGCGGGATCACAGCTTCCCGACGTCGTGGATCTCCTCCAGACGTTCCAGGAGTGCATATAGGAGATACAGGGAAAGCTTTGATGGATGATTTGGATGTTAGTGAGGCGGAGGAGTTTTCAGAGGAGGTGGCGGAGGCAACCGAGGTTGCAGATCAGCCAGAGGTTGCAGATCTAGGAGATTTGGAGGCGCAGATGCATGATGATTACTATGAGGGATCACCTCTGCGTGAGCCATCTCCAGTTGGATCATTGTCTCCTTCTGCAGAGGATCATCAGCAGGAGATTCAGGATCAGCCAGACCTCCAGGAGCCCATTCAGGATCCTGTTCAGAAGCCTGTTCAGCACATTGATCCGGGCTTAGCTGTACCGGTTCCAGGGGATGCAGATTATGTGGGGCATCCTGGAGGTCCTCTCAGTTCACGGCTTTTGGTGGATTACAGCACCCACATTGCTCCGGTGATATGGACTGAGACGTCGTCTCTTGCAGAGCGTATTGAGCATGACCCGGCTTATGTGATACCGCCCTCATCGAAGGTATGCGTTGTTTTCTAAATGAATTTGTGAGGTAAAACGATCCACACGCTTTTCTAATTCATTAATTTCTCTTTCGTACATCAGCTGAAGAGGGTGTTGGATATATACACCCGCAAGGACTTCTTCAGGGAGTATGATAGGCATAAATCTAATGTGCCTGGGTCATGGTGGCAGCTCGTTCAGCGGAGCCACTTACATGTCCTTGCAGATCCCCGGCTCGAGTACAACAGCATCGATCCGATTCTGATTTCTGCATTTGTGGAGCGTTGGTATCCAGAAACCAACACGTTTCACTTTGCATTTGGTGAGATTGCTCCTACCTTGTTAGACGTGCTGAAGATTCTGGAGCTTCCGATCCATGGACGAGCTGTCAGATCTGCTGAGGCAGACATAGATGGGTTTGTGCATCCTCATGTGCAACGGATGTTCGGGTTTGCTACGATCGAGGAGGCTGCTGCGCTATGCTTACGTACGTAGAGTCTATTTTATTATTTATATTTGATTCCATTTTTTAGTTGATTCAATTAAATATTTATAATCCGTGATAAATTATCAGATGGGGGTTTGAACATCCACGGCAAGATAGGCATCACGACGATCCACACCCGACTATTACAGATGTTTGATATACCGGACAGGTAAATTATCGTATATTATAAGAATTTCTCATAATTTCTCGATTAACGTTACTAATTCATTTGTTGTTATTAATTGCAGGACTCCTCAGCAAGAGAGTGATATTGCTTCGCTCTACTTGTTGTCTCTGTTAGGCAGTACGACATTTGTCGACAAGTCTCGGATGAAGGTGAAGCACAAATACCTTAGCATCCTCGTAGATCACAATGAGACAGGGTCCTATGCTTGGGGGACAGCCGTCTTGGCTGAACTGTACAGACAGTTGGGTCAGGCCTCCCGTGCTCAATCGAAGGGGTTTGCTGGTTGTCCGCTCCTGCTGAAGGTAGTTTTCGTTTAATGTTTGTTTTTTTTTTCGTGTATATTTTGCTTATGTATAAAACATTATGAAATTCTGGTATTTGTAGGCTTGGATATGGGCGTATTTCCATGGTCTTCGGGGTCATGCTACGCAGGACTTGACATCCATGAATGCCTCAGCGGCGGCTATCCGGGAAAACAGCAAAGTCAGATACCATAAGGATCCTGCTCGACTAGTTTCCCTCAGACTGGTCCTTGACCAGATCACATATGCAGAGGTAAGTACTATTTAATTAGTAATTTCATCATATGTTATGCAATTATTATTTTTAAAAATACGTTTGTCATTTAAAAAAAACATAGGTTCAGTGGAACCCCTGGGGCAAGTTGGATCTCAACGACCCCCAGTATAGGTTAGGTCTATTTCGGGGGCCTCTAGAGTCCTTTGAGGTCAGGGAGTCGCACCATCCTGACCGATGTTTGCGACAGTTCGGGTATGTGCAAGGCATACCCGAACCCCCGATTACACCACCTACTGCGATCAGAAATGATTCTGCATCGGGGTACACTGTCACATTCGGGGATGAGGACTGCACTTGGGCCCCAGAGACCCTGTCGGATCGATTGATCACCTTAGACGAGCAGGATCGACGAGGACTTCGAGAGTATGCATGGGATTGCAAGGATGGATACCGGACATGGTTTAATGCCATGTCACATCCTTATGTTGATTCCAGATCACCCAGGCAGGACCCACGGGCACCGTTTGACCACCGTGCCGAGCACATACAGATACCTGCGACAGCCTCTGTAGTTGTGGTACGTATTTCAATCAATATCGCTCAAGTAATAATTATAATCTATTTTATTCTACTTATATTTACATTTTGAAAATGTAGCGGGGCAACATACTCGCCTCTGAGATATCCAGTTTCCTACGTGCATATGGTGACACTCTGCCTTCAGGACAAGCGAGGATGATGAGGGGGTGGATCAGCATATGGACTGGTGATGTAGTACCAGAGGAGGATGGGCCTGTGCAATGATTTGATTGTGTTCAGTATTATATTTTGGATGTTTGTTTGATGTATATTTTGATGTATATTATTAGGATTTTCGCACTTAAAACGGGCTAAGACGAGAAATGACACGAAAATCGAGGAAAAATGACTTAAAACGGGCTAAGACGAGAATGTGTGCAAAAAACGATGAAAAACGACTTAAAACGGGCTAAGACGAGAATCTGTGCGAAAACCGATGAAAAACGACTTAAAACGGGCTAAGACGAGAATTTGTGCGAAAAACGATGAAAAACGACTTAAAATGGGCTAAGACGAGAATCTGTGCGAAAACCGATGAAAAACGACTTAAAACGGGCTAAGACGAGAATCAGTGCGAAAAACGATGAAAAACGACTTAAAACGGGCTAAGACGAGAATCAGTGCGAAAAACGATGAAAAACGACTTAAAATGGGTTAAGACGAGAATCTGTGCGAAAACGATGAAAAACGACTTAAAACGGGCTAAGACGAGAATTTGTGCGAAAAACGATGAAAAACGACTTAAAATGGGCTAAGACGAGAATTTGTGCGAAAACCGAGAAAAAACGACTTAAAACGGGCTAAGACGACAAATGACGCGGAAACCGAGGAAAACCTAGCTAGGGTATAGGGTTTAGGGTATAGGGTTTAGGGTATAGAGTTTAGGGTATAGGGTTTGGAGAGTGGATAGTGGATATTGAATGTGGATAGTGGATAGTAGATAGTGAATGTGGATAGTTGTGTTTGAAATGGATAGTTTGGGCCCAGTTCGTTTAAACGCCTTAGAACGCTAAAACTCAAAATTTGAAAATTGTAACATGATAGAAAATGAAGTCTTTAGTCGTTATCAATTCTCGGAATCGAAAAAAAATCAACGAAAACGTCAACGGGCCTAATAAGGCCGAATTGAGATTTGGTGAGGCCCATTACCTAAAAACGACATAAAACGGGTTAATAAGACCTTAAACATTGAAAAACTTGAAATGTAAAAGTTGTATTTGAGCATTACCAATATGACGGTTTCGTTTTTATAATAAAATAACAAAATGAACACTTCGAAATATCTAAACAGTCACTTTCACCTTGTAACGAGTTAATCTCAAGTATATAAGTCGTATAGTTTTACTCATATGTGTGTGATATCAATTCGTTACTCAAATAAACTTTACATAAAACTTTCATTAAATGTTATGAAACACTCAAATACTCCAAAATAACGACATTTCACATCTTCGTATTGTCCATATTGCTTGATTAATCATAATTTTATGCGTATTTCATTAAAACTTTCATTAAATATCGAGTAATCAAGCAATATGGACAATACGAAGATGTGAAATGTCGTTATTTTGGAGTATTTGAGTGTTTCATAACATTTAATGAAAGTTTTATGTAAAGTTTATTTGAGTAACGAATTGATATCACACACATATGAGTAAAACTATACGACTTATATACTTGAGATTAACTCGTTACAAGGTGAAAGTGACTGTTTAGATATTTCGAAGTGTTCATTTTGTTATTTTATTATAAAAACGAAACCGTCATATTGGTAATGCTCAAATAAAACTTTTACATTTCAAGTTTTTCAATGTTTAAGGTCTTATTAACCCGTTTTATGTCGTTTTTAGGTAACGGGCCTCACCAAATCTCAATTCGGCCTTATTAGGCCCGTTGACGTTTTCGTTGATTTTTTTTCGATTCCGAGAATTGATAACGACTAAAGACTTCATTTTCTATCATGTTACAATTTTCAAATTTTGAGTTTCAGCGTTATAAGGCGTTTAAACGAACCGGGCCCAAACTATCCATTTCAAACACAACTATCCAAAGTTTTTACTATATACCCCTTCCTTTTCAAATTTTTCAAGTTTTTTTGGCTAAATACCCCTTGCATTATGAAAACTATTTCTTTTTGCTAAACTATCCATTTCGATTTTCGCGCCGTTTTTCGTTTTAATCCCGTTTTACTCGATTTTCGCGCCGTTTTTCGTTTTAATCTCGTTTTACTCGATTTTCGCGCCGTTTTTCGTTTTAATCTCGTTTTACTCGATTTTCGCGCCGTTTTTCGTTTTAATCTCGTTTTACTCGATTTTCGCGCCGTTTTTCGTTTTAATCCCGTTTTACTCCATTCATTGGACTTGGCTGAGCTGAATTATTTGGGCTTGGCTGAGCTGAATTATTTGGGCTTGGTTGGGCTGAATTATTTGGGCTTGGCTGGGCTGAATTATTGGGCTTGACTGAGCTGAATTATTGGGCTTGACTGAGCTGAATTATTTGGGCTTGGCTGGGCTGAAATGTTCGGCTGATGGTTTGAATTGTTGGGATGAATTCTATATCTAGCATACAACTGGATGTCACTTATATGAAAATGAATGTGTTACAGCTACTACACAGCTGTAAGTCACAGAAGTCACAGCTGGATGACATAATTTTAAGTTATTGGGCCTTTGTTGTTGTGGGCCTTTTGTCTACACCGACCCAATTTTTCCCTAACCCTAGTAAAACTTCGGCTATAAATTCACTGCCTCAGTGAACCCTTTCATCATATTCTCACTCCGCCGTAAAATCTTAATTGTTTCAAGTTCTTACTCTGTAAGTTTCATTTTTTACTGATTTGGATAGATATCTTCATTGTTTCTAAAATGTTTTCTTACTTTGTATTACAGATTCAAACAAGCATGGCATCATCTTCATCCTCCCCAGTTCCAGCTGAAGGCACTCAGATCCAGTGCCCTAGTAGAAGGTGCTCAAAGACACTCACCGTGTTATCTGCTAATAACAAGGACAATCCCCATACGTATGGACGAAGGTTTGTTACATGTGATTGTAACTGGAGGATCGTGTATCTGGAGCCAGAATACGACCCTCATCATCTCCGAGTCATGGCCAAACTGTTGAAGGAACACGCTGACATGGAGCTCAAACTTCGTATTTTTCACAGGTGGGACAAAGAATCAGCCTTATTCCACCTTGGAGTTCTGTTTCCCAATGAATATGGCCGTGGTCCTCCTTCCCCTGATTCCGATTAGGATGTAATGTTGTTATGTGTCTTGAAAGTTGTTACGTCTTTGCTAAGTCTGTTGTAGTTTCTGGAGTGTCTGTTTTAATTTAACAAGTAATCCCTTGTAGTGAATTCAGAACTTGTTTCATTTAACCCATCTAAAACATTAAAAAATAACAGACAAGACAATACTATAAAAAAGGAGTCAAGATATTAAAAGCATAACAGACATACAACAGAAGTCATCAACTAGAATTTCAAAAGGTGAAACATTCAACACATCCGAATTCACTACAGATCAACATCTATACTACCATAATTAATGCGATAGTCCTTCCATTGCTGCATCCTCAGCGCGAACCCGCGATCCAATTCATTCGCACTAGGATCCTTGAACATGCGCCAAACTCCAGGTACAGATGGTACCGGACAGTCTTCTCTAAGGCACACCTAAATTACAAAACATAAATACCATGTTAAGCATTAAGAAAATTGAGTGAAAATCACAAATACTTTAGTGAAAATCATACCGGTATGTAGTGGTTTGCTAAGCCCACACGAGCCATTGCATAAATTTTCAAACCATGACTGGAGCATTGTTGATACACCTTCATCGGTAAGCACAAATATGATCGGACTTTGGATAAGTATATCAAACCAACCTGAAACTTAGTGGCAAATGCTAATCCAATCATGGGCATACTCATCCAGTATCTTTCAGGACATGGTGATCTGCTATAGTTGACCTCTTGAACAAGAGCGTCGAAGTTGTTTGCCAAATCCGGGCGTAGTCTGGTCATGACTCGTCTGTAGATATCACTGTTCTCTAACAGCTCCGTAGTCAGTTCCATGCGAATGCGAGGATATTCTTGTTGGTGATGCCCCAACAACATGGCTAGTGACCGATATCCACAGTGTCCATCCGCCCTTACGTCTTGTGCATCTACAATGTATGGAAACATGAAGAGATCAACATTGTCAACCCCGAAGTCTACCCCACATTTCGTCATTGTTGGCTGAGGGAACTCATCTGTAAGAGTGCAACCTGATAATCCGAACCCCTCTCCACCAGTGCCACTTGAATGACCAAACGCCTCTGCCGCAGTGCACCCAGCAACTTCAAACTCCCTCATTATAGTAGGCTCGTTGAAAGTAGGTTGTGCCGCCGTTGCTTTTCCCTTTCCCTTTCCTCTAACCGTCTTATTCTTCGCCTTCGCAGCATCATTTTTCTCTAATTCTTCCCTTGCGTACTCAAACGCGCTCATCTCTCTCTCGGTTCCCCACTTCTTTCCTACCGCTCCTCTTGGTCTGCCAGGATCCTTGATTCCCGTCGGCTCCAACGCAAGACTTTGATGTGGATACTCCAACATTGTGTACAAGTCCGCTATCTGAGACCACTGACTTTCAGGAAGTTCCCCCTTTTGCCATCTATCGTTGAGCTCAATGAATCTCAACTCCCGCATGGTCTGAGGTACACCAATCTCTACCTCCCCGTTATCAAGTTCAATCCTATCCCATTGTAGCTGCCTCCAGAATCTGTGAATCTGATTGAGCTTGAATGGCTTCTTCTGAATAATATGTTGCACCATCTCGTGGATGCACGGTAGGCCTTGACATTCTCGCATCCAGTAATCTTCGCAATGTTCCTCATAATTCTTCGCCTTTATATCCTCCCATATATCCCACAACTTATGCAACGCTCTATCAGACACATTATGGAATAGATGCCGAAATATCAATTTCACTTGTGGATTCATTCGTCTGAAAACCCCGGGTGTCTTGATCCGATCCTCTTCCATGGTGGCCCTCACCTTCACAATCTGGCCCTCGATGGCTGCATGGATCCTCACAACCATTCGATTAAAACCGCCTATACTTGAACCAATTATTTTCTTCAACACCTTATGCATTCCCTCAACCCTATGTTTTATTCATTCAATGTCGCGTTTAAGTAAAACAACTGTTACATAATCAAACTAATAAATAAATCGGAAACGTTTAAGTAAGTTAAAAAAAAATTACCTGTTTGAGGTCCTCGTGAAGAAGTGAAGATTGTGTTCCGTCCATGCGCAAACAATGTTTGTCTTATAAGGGATAAGCCACACCTTTTCAATGTATCCGACGACGCCGCTTCTCCAAGATGTTCTCAATCCTAGCAGTCTTTCCTCGTATCGTTCCTCCGTTCTTGATAGAAAAAGTCTCCATACTTGCGAGCACAACCTTTTCACCGATTCCTTATTTTTCAAAATTCTGGTAGCGTTTACCTCGATGTTGTGCTTGATATGAACCCAACACAAGAGGTGTTGAACCGGAAGATCTTTGAACACATATTTGATTGCAGTGATGAGAGCTAGTTCTCGATCGGTCATTATTGCAGTCGGCATTACTCCGGCATCCTCAAACAACTTTCTAAGCCTCTGAATTATCCACAAGTAGTGCATTGTTTCCTCCTTACCCGTGAATGCATATGCAATGTTGAATGTCTTATGCGTGCAAGTGAAACCGACAATCTCCACAAGAGGCATTTTATACCTGCATAATATATTTAAATAATGAAGGAAGAGGCATATGCAATATATTTAAACAAATTTTTTTTGATATACAACTATTATGTACCTATTCGTCTTGTATGTGGCGTCAATAACCACGACGTACGGAAACATCTTCAACAAGTGCAACGAGTCTTGATGGGCAAAAAACAAGATTTCCACCTCGTTTGATTTCTTCTTGCAGAGGGGATGCACTACATAGCTGCGCTCCTTCAAAAACTTCAAGGTCCATTGTGCAACAGTCAAATCTCCACGATCCTCAAAATGCATCTTCTGAATAAAGTTGGCGATTTGTTTTGTGGATGTCGTATTCCCTGGAAAGGCCGCACTCAACTGAGTAGCAATAACAGACGGCGTAGTCAAGCTGTTCGCACATACCGTCACAAATTTCACCTCATTCGGCGTCATTCGACCCATGTACGGATGGCCAATGAAGCTAGTGCAAAGCTTATGATTGTGTTGTCCGTATTTTACCTTCACATACCATCCATCTCTCGCATCCCTCGCCCTGAACCTATATCCTCGGATCTCAAACTTGCAATCCGACTTCTTATCCCTACTATCCCGCTCTGTATTAACAACCTCCTCTGTTTCGCCATCCTCTCTTTTCTTTTTCCCTGATCTATACACTCCAGCATGCGAACACATTATATTCATTTGACGCTCATTGCTATGGCGAGTCACTAATACCATCATAAGTTGTCTACCAATACTCTGAACCCAACGCCTCAAGTGTTCCTTAGTAGGAAACGTTTCTTCGGTATCAAACGAATCATAGTAATCCATACCCTATAATTAATAAAAACTACCATATTTATCACAACTAAAACTTAAAACTACGAGTCCACATCAATCTAAACTATCACTTCTACAAATTATTTGCAACTAAATAACGTAAATAAATACGGAACGATTCTAATTAATTACTAACCGAAAAATCTCCGGCGTCGAAGTCTCCTCCTTCTTCGTCGGTATCGTCGTCCCACATCCCGTCGTCGGGTTCACTAAAATACTCTTTCTCATCCACGATCGCATCGTCTTCGTCACTCCCATGCTCGTTCTCTTCAACATACTCGTTCTCTTCACCGCTCCCATACTCAATCTCCGTCACATATTCAAACTCCTCACCATCACTCAAATTTGTAACTCTCCTATTTGACATTTTTGACTTCAACATCCATCCGAAGTTCCTACATTTATATTTATACACATACTACATCTCAAACGGTCATATTCTGAAAAAATAGCCGTTGGGATAAAAACAATCGTACGCCCATAATGGGCGTACAGGCAAAATATACCCCAACGGTCACTTCTGAATTTGGACAAATAGCCGTTACACACAATTTTTTACTCGTACGCCCATTATGGGCGTACGGGTAAAAAATTGTATTTCCCCAACGGCTATTTTCAAACGGCTATATTATTAAAATTTATACTGTACGCCCATTTTGGGCGTATACATAATACCGTATTTTGTATTTTGCCTTACATTCGATGTTGGGATTTTGCACTGTCCGCCCAAAACCAGCGTACGCCCAAAATGGGCGTACGACAATGTAGTTTGGAAAGTTGAAAAATGTAGTGCGTATAGCTTTTGCCTTAATTAATAATACGCAGCGCTCGGGTGAACCCCGACCTTCAACCAAAAAAAATGAAATATGTTTGTGGTTGGTCGTTTGGACTAATTTCTGGTTTTAAATTAGCGTGTGGATCTGATTTTGCCGTAACCCACGGGATTCTTCTTATAATTGGATTACATTAATCATATACCATAATACCAACCACTACCACTATTAGGAAATGGTTTTGCGAGGTTGATATAAGGCGGAGTTAATAAAAAATACAAGTAAAAATATAATGTTTATAGTGCGGGGTGTAAAAAATGCAAATGTAAATGTTGAATATTGTTGGATTAGTTTAAACGGATTTATCGACGAAATTCGTATTTACATCAGAGACCTTATTCATATATAAATCCCATTTTATGTCTTACTTACCGATTGATCAACTTTTCGATATCTTATATAGTAGTATGATTGTGGTATCACTATGTGATTTTCGTAAATGGATGTAAGTCCATTTAATGCATGACATAAAAACGTTTTGTTAGATCGAGTACTTGACCGTTAATTGTTATTAGGCACGGGTTGTCTGCTACGCAAAGCTCAATTATTTATTTAAATATATGTTTACTATGATATACTAATTATATATGAAATGCAATAATTTATATAGATTTATGGATTTATCAAGCTTCATGTTCGCGCGTGAAAATTATAGATTTTCGTATGTGATTTAATGTAATTACGCATTATTTTTTATATTTTTGTTGTTGTTATCGAATTTGTCAATATTTGTAGTTATAAGTATTTTTGATTTCCTCATATTTATGTTTGTAGTAATTTTGGAACATTATATTGGTTCATATATATAATTTTATGGAAATGAGTCAAAAGTCTCAACCTTCAACGATTTGCGTGCAATCAATGAAATTTGACTACATAAATTTTATAATACAAATATGATAAAAGTTAAAAATTACACTCGTGAAACTGTATTTCTAATTTAATAGTCATTCTTTTTAATCATTAAAAACCCAACATGCAAAAATAAATTTTTATGAGAACCATTAAGGTTTAAGAATGGAAGATTAGGTGTTTTAATTGTGGTGGAGATAAGTTTCAATTACATTAATTTTTAACATAAGACAATCAACTTTTTAATATATAAGAAGATAAAATTTTAGATATTAAATTAAATAAGATAAGAATTAGAATAAGATAATTAATAATGAAAACAAAAAGACTTAATTGGATTTAGAATTAATCAATAAGACTTAAATGGATTAGAATTAATGACAATTAATTAATAAAAATGAAAAAGACTAACATAAATATTGTATTAATTAGATACCGATTTTATTTAATTCGTTCGTTGGACAACCAACTTTTATATAGATAAGATTACCACGGGAATGAACATATCAAATCTTGAATCTTTTTATTAATATCAAAAAATTCTTGAATAGTTTTATGATATGGAAAATTGAAACGGACTGGAAAGTCTTGACTAGTTTTAACATAAGATAATTTGTCATTTCGTTAGACTTTTCGGTTGTTTAGTTGCAGACTTGCAGTGTAACTCTAAGTAATTTTTACATTTTATCTCTATTCCATGTAAACAAGTTATATATAGTTGATATTAGATTTATAAAAAAATCTGTTATGTTATTATAAATTCGTAAGATGGATAATTCAATAAAGACAGTGAAAAATGCACACTGACGATGTAATATATTGTATACAAACGTTGTGACACATAAACAATATATATATTCTCGTGTGCATGATTTTAACGCAGATACACACAAAAATACATTCAAACTAGTGTAGTGACCCGTGCGATGCACGGAAAATTCCATATTATTCGTATTAAAATTATATATTTTTTTAATCGAGTTTGTCAAAAATTAAGATTTAACTTTTTACTTGTGAAGACTATTTCTAAAAATATATTTTATTTCATGAAGGGTATGTACGTACGTAGCTTGACTTAATTTTTATTATCGAAAATAATCGTAATTTTATCGTAAGAATATATTTATTTGTTAATATAATTATTCAATCTATTAATATTGAAATTAAAAATTAAAAATAATAATTATGTAACAAACTAAGCCTAAAATCACTGTAAGAGCTCTAAAAGGTTCAACTTTAATATATAAGATAGATCTCACCAAAACATAGCCATGATTCTTCTTCCGTCAATATTGTACTTTAATTATGTAACAAACTAAGCCTAAAATCACTGTAAGAGCTCTAAAAGGTTCAGCTTTAATATATAAGATAGATCTCACCAAAACATAGCCATGATTCTTCTTCCTTCAATATTGTACCTTTTTCTCACATAAAAACACATACGTATATTGACTATAGAAATGGAAGAAAAGGACATAAACATTTTAAATATTTTATTTCCATATTCGAGTGCTTGACTTTTCAGAATGTACTCATTTGGATTACTTATAATGCCTTCGTCCCCTAATATAAGGTTCATTTGCTTTTTCGACGTTATTCACAAATCGAGAGAATCTTCTCGTTTTCTTCCAATATATAGAAATAAGTATAGGCATGTGAGATCTTATTTGATTCGTCTCAATGAGTACTTTGAGAATATTAAAAAATTATAATTTTTATCATCGTATATTTAGAGATATTAACGTTACAAAATGTGTCTCGACAAATATGTCAAAAGTAAATGAGAAGATCATTAAGGGACGGAGGAGGGAGTAGTATACTCATTTGGTCAATCTATTGATGACCATATCAAGAAATCTACAATTATTAATTTATTATCGTTTGCGTTTATGTCTTGCGTTTTTACGATAAACTCCATACTTAATAAAAAAATCAATTTTATTCATTTCATATTATTGATTACGTATAACAATTTGTTTCTTTCAACAACATTAATTTGTTGAAATTAATATTTGAGCTGATCAAACATGAAAAAGTTGCTCGTCACTATAGTCTCATTAGAGTAGTCAAAATAATTAGTGTCATATACATAACTTTCTAGTTTCTACCCAAAAAAGAAGAAAAGAAAGAGTCAATAGCATGACTAATTGACTATATTATGAGAGGTGGCCAGGTGATAGAATTTTGGGTGTTTATTATGGTCTTTACATTGTTTGTGAGTTGGGTTATCGTCAGATCTTAGTGAAATTGATTATCAGATTGTGGTCGACTTCTTACAGACTGGGGTTTCTCGCTCGCACTCCCTTTTTTTCCTGATATCTATGTGTCATGACTTTATTTCTGGGGACTCGTATGTCCGTTTCTCACATGTATACTGAGAAGCTAATCGTCTTGCTGACGGTTTAGCTAATCACATATACTCTCTTCTTTTAGGCTTTTCATTTTTTAGGTGAACCTCTAGATGAAATTCGTTTTATTATTAGTGACGGTGTAAGGGGTTTGACTTTCCCCGTTTTATTTCTTATTAGTCGTTTTATTTTCAATAAAAAATTGCAGAGAAAGAAAAGAAACACTTAGGCTGTGTTTGCAAAGTCACATAAACTAGTTAGATAACTAATTATTAGTTACTTGTTGAATTAAACACTGTTTGGTGGGTCAATTTTAACTAGTTACTAGTTACTAAACTAGTTTAAAACATAAACTAGAAAAAACGAGAGGGCAAACTAGTTTCTCCTAATTACTCACTTTTTATTGACAAAAAGAACCCTGTTGCTACTGATTTTCATTTCCGTTCGTAATTAAACAAAAAAATAGAAGTTAGAGAGTTATTTATACATTGCTATTTTAATTGAAGAAAAATTTATCAATACGAAATGGATTCACAAAGTTCGCAAAGCTTAACGAAGGTTTCACATTTCAGTTGGAACCACGTTGCTACTGATTTTACGAAAGAGTCTGAAAAGAAATGCACTAAAGAACGTACCAAGTTGGTGTATACTACCATATAAGCCTCAAAATTTTGTAAGCTAATAAAACGAATAGGTTTAACGCACTTATACATAAAGAGACGTTGGTATAATAATTTGTTCAAACTAATAGGGTCTACGTTGGTGTTCAACACGATTTCACCACGAGTAGAGCCTGGAAAATGGGCCATTCGGAAAGGGCCACTAGAATAACAAATGAAAATGGACTAAAATTTTAATCCAAGTAACTTGTAACTAGTAAGGGCTCGTTTGCTATTGAGATAGGAATCGGGTTGGAATGAGGAATCGGGTTGGGTATGAGAAATCGGGTTGAGTGATTCTTAGCCTTTTGTGTTTGGTAGAGGGAGGGGTGACTTATAAACTTAGGTATAAGTAATACCTTGATTTTTATTTGGGTATGAGATCTTATGTAATTTGTTGGTATGAGAATGACTCATACCCATTCCTTATAACGATACCTATTCTACCAAACACAAAAACAGGTTTAACTCATTCCCATACCGATTCCCTATACCCAAGGTATACAAACAAACGACCCCTTAATAGCTTCCAAACGCAGTTTATCATTTTTTAACAATTTAAACTAGTTTAGTAACTAATTATCTAACTTAAACTAGTTCAGTAACTAATTTACCAAACACAGTGGGCGTAGAATAGGCCCAATATTTTCTTAAGCCCAAATGAAAGAAGCCCAATTCTTATAAAAACAAGCCCAATAAATAAAGTCCGCATAAAATAATTATTAGATGAATATCAACAAGAACAGTAATGAGAAAACTACAGACCTTCGTTTCCTTTCATCGACTTTGAGCTTTCCCTCTACGTCTCAATCGACCTTCGTCTCGTTTCCCCCCCTCTCTAAGGTGAGTTACTTATTCTTCTTTTCTTCGATGAGCTGCTCTTGATATCTCTGATTTTGTTCTTCGTGTTTTTGCCTCTGAAACTGATTGAGTTTTGATTGAGGAAAGAAGTTAGGTTTGCTTATCGAACTGTTTTAATTCGATTTTCTTTTATGATTTAGGGTTTAATGCTGTGTGTCAATTTCGTTTGCTTCTTGTGGATTTGGTATTTAGGTTTGATTAGGGTCGAACTAGGTTTGGGATTGGTGATGATTTGGTGGTATTGGAAAACCCTAATTCGATTCTTGGATTTCAATTTTCAACTGAACACAAAGTTGTAATTGTCGCTCACCCGATTTTGATTTCAATGAGCATATATTAGTTGAGGAGATATTGTGTGGAGGTCTTGAGAGAGAAGAAAACCAATAAAGAGTCAATTTTTGTAGGGTGGAATTAGTGACCATTTTCAAATTGTTGGTGTCTATCGGTTGTTAGGGGATTAAGCAACAAACATAATTTGATGTATGCAAGTTTCTTTGGTCATTCATTGGCAAGTTTGATCTCAGTATTTTACTTCCATGTTGTCTATGACTTTCTAAAGTTCAGTATTGTTCTTTCACATGTATTAAGGGTTTATCCAAACTTATGATTCTATTCCGATAATTTGATATTGGCATACTTTTGGGAGTCATTCTATTTATAATTTTGGCATTGCATTTTGAATCCTGAATCTGTGGTGTCTGTAGATCCTAGAAATGTTAAGGTGTTTTATAACTTCTGTTGGCCAGAATTTTGTATTTCCTTCTCTTTACTTGTCAAATGTGCTATCTCATGTTATTGACCTGTGGAGATATGCATGCTTTATTTGTAGATCTCGTAATTGAGAGAAGAAATGACGACTGCAGCTAGACCTACCTGGGCTCCAGCAAAAGGTGGAGATGAGCAAGGTGGTACAAGAATTTTTGGCCCTTCCCAAAAGTATTCTTCAAGAGATCTTGCAGCTCATACTACTCTAAAGCACAGGCAAGGATCTATGACTTTGCATCTCTCGTGTTAAATGTATATGATTTGTTTATTGAAGATGAAAAGGTAGATGTTTCTTTTGTTTGTTTCCACACGCTATTATCTGATGCTTAGACTAATTACTTTTACTCGACCTAATTGGTCATTTCTGAATATCATCTAAAATTTATGTCTTGTTATATCAAGAGAATGAACTGTTTTCTCTAGGTTTTTGGCTCCTTATTTCCAATTGCTGAGATTTTCTTGCTGTTCCTTGTTTCAGGAGGGATGGGCAAGACACTCACGAAGAAGTGCAAAAGAGGAACCTATTAGAAGAGCTAGAAGAGCGTGAGCGGAAACATTATTCATCAAAAGACAAGTCTTTTAATGGTAAAATAGTTTTCATGAAACATGTTTCCTCAATAATTATTTGTGAAAAAGATGAAGTTTCTGAGTTCATTTATATCTTATTGGCAGAGGATAGAGATCGTCGAAGAGGCACCCAACTTCTTCTTGATGGTAGGTACTTCTGGATAACTCAATAATGAAAATGGAGTTGAATGAGTTCATTTATATCTTATTCTGGTGTTCATGTGCAGGGTCTAGGAGGGATGCTGAAGAACGCGTTGCAAAGAGTTTAGATGCTGATGATTCTGATATGGAAGCTAAAAGTGATGAAGATAGGTTTGTTTAAGCTTCATATACCAATTAGATTTTTTCTCTCTCTCCAAATAATGCCTGGGAGTATTCTTGTAACAATAAAAATTTATATTGGTTGGTGTTGCAGTGATGAAGATGATGATGACGAGGACGACACAGAAGCTCTATTAGCTGAACTTGAACGAATTAAGAAGGAAAGGGATGAAGAAAAGAAGCGCCATGTAGGATGTTCTTTCAGTCAACTGTAATTTACTGTAGGTTTCAGTATGTACTTACATCTAAAAGTGTGTTTAAATTTGTAATCCCCGTATTTGCAGGAACGTGAACAACAGGCAGAGGATCTTAAAGTTAAGGAAGCAGAACTCATGCGTGGAAACCCACTGCTGAATTTCAACAATCCCACAAACTTCAGTGTGAAAAGAAGGTTAGATTTAAGTGCCAGACTGCAACACATAAATAAGCAATAGTTTTCTGCATTTTCATGTACTAATATAGATTGTTTGTCTTGCCTATATTGTTTTAGGTGGGATGATGATGTTGTATTCAAGAATCAGGCACGTGGAGAAAGCAAGGCGCCAAAGCGTTTCATCAATGACACGGTTCGAAATGACTTCCACCGCAAGTTCTTGCACAAGTACATGAAGTAGTTGTGCTTTAAACTTAACTGATGCTTTTATATGGTGTCCCCTAAACTTACTTCAAGACACTGCACTTGACTATTGTCTGTTGTAAAAGACATGGAATTTTTAAATGCATTGTGTATTACTCCCTCTGTCCCATAATATAAGCAACATTTTTAATTCGAGCGTCTCAAAATATAAGCAACATTTTCCATTTTTAGTATACTTTTTACACCCTTTGATCTTTTTTCAATACACTTTTCACTCTTCTCTAATCATTTAATTTTCTCTTTTCTCTTTCTTTCTTCTCTCTATCTCTCTCCTCTAACTATTACACTTTTCACTTTTCACTCTTCTTTAATCATTAAACTCACATTTTTCTTAATTTCCGTGAAACGCCTCAAATGTGGCTTATATTGTGGAACGGAGGGAGTATGTGTGATAGTTAAAGGCTGCAAGTGCAATCAGCCTGGGACGATTCAAATGCTATATTGTTGTTGAATTTATTTGAAATTGATGGGATATGTGATCTTCAATTGGATCAGGTCAGACTGAACTAAAGTACTGTAGTACGTAGTACATTTGACATCCACGGATGAAGCACTTGAAAATCACACCATTGAAAGAAAGACAATGAATGCCAGAAATGCAGATAATAAAATCATCCTACAGGCAGGATAATTCGAGGCTGTTAAATCGACACCGATCAACCTGGACAGATGGCGTAAACAAGAAGAGTGCAAAACACGATCAACGGAATACGAGTTAGATAAGAGTAAACCTACGAAACCGTTGAATGAACTATCATAACGTTGATCAAGCCAGGCAAATGGCGTAAAGGGCAAGAGTGTAAAACACGATCAACGGAATACGAGTTAAACATGAGTAAACCTACAAAACTGTTGAATGGACTTTCATAACATTGATCAAGCCGGACATATGGCGTAAACGACAAGAGTGCAAAACACGATCAACGAAATACGAGTTAGACATGAGTAAACCTACGAAACTGTTGAATGAACTTTCATAACGTTGATCAAGTCGGACAAATGGCGTAAATGAAAAAGAGTACAAAACACGATCAATGAAATACGAGTTAGACATGAGTAACCAACATAAATGTTGAATGAACTATCATAACACATGAGTAACCAACATAAATGTTGAATGAACTATCATAACGTTGCCATTTTTCGAAACCAAATCTAAAATGTAACCCAAAATTGAGCTCTATATTTATGATGAAGAATCTACCCCCAAATTGAGAAATTGAACGACAGACAAAACAAAAATCAAATCCCAGTAGAAATTACAAGAAAGTTTAAACCTATTCACAATATTATACATCAAAGAAAACTTGCATCTGTTGAATTCGTGCGCGCCTCGCTTCATTCCCGGCCGTCTAATTTCTCGCCGCCGGAGCTACCACTAAGCTCCTTCTCCTGTGTCTAAATCCTTCGCTTCTCTATTGAAGGTATCTCCCTCTCTGTTGTTAACTATTCGAGTGAGTTAAGCAAGCTTCTTTGTATAGGTTAATCTGCTATATAGCTCAGTTTCGTTGTCAATTGCTTGGATTATTGTTTGCTTAATACAATAGAGAGCAGTTCTCGAGTTATTGGCATCTGATTCTATATGTGTTTGGTGGCTGCCAATCTGCAATTCCACTACTCGATTTGTAGATTGTTGTGCTTTTGCTGAATTTGCTTAGATACAGAATGCTTTCCCATTTGAAGCCAAAGAATGTGACCCAGTTCATCAATTTAGGTCAGGGTGTGAGATTTGTTCAGTTTGCAATGAGTTCTTCTACCTGCCTCTCTCCTGCTGATACAAAACAAGAAATTCACAGTATCATCAAACTCATCAATGACCATCCATTTCCTGATGTGCCACTTCATCCTACCCTCTCACACCACCTTCCATCTCCTAAGATTTCGAATTCGTTGGTAGAGAACATTCTTGGAGGGCTATTTGCAGCTCATGCCAATGGCCTCAAGGCCTTTGAGTTTTTCAAATTCTGCATTAAATTCTCTGATTGGCAGCCTACTCCGACTGCATTCGAGATGACTCTGCATATACTTGCCCGGATGCGGTATTTTGATCAGGCATGGATGTTGATGGAAGAAATGGGTAGGAGGTCTCCTTCCTTGCTCACACTTAAATCTATCAGCATTTTGTTGACAAAGATTGCTAAGTTCAATTCTTATGAAGATACTCTTGAGGCGTTTGAGAGGATGGAAAAGTGTGTATCTGTGCATAGACAGTTTGGGACAGACGAGTTTAATGTACTCCTTCGTGCGTTTTGTGCTGAAAGACAGATGAAAGAGGCGAAGTCGGTATTTCGGAAGATGCATTCACGGTTTCCTCCTGACACCAAAACCATGAACATATTGCTTGTGGGTTTTAAGGAAACGGGTGATATAACTGCAGTGGAGTTGTTCTATCATGAAATGCTCAGAAGAGGGTTTAAGCCTAGTGTTGTAACTTATGGTATCAGAATTGATGCTTACTGTAAAAAGGGTTATTTTGGTGACGGATTAAGAGTCATGAAAGAAATGGAACGTGCTGGTCTATTGCCCACTTTGGAGATATACACTACCTTGATTCATGGGGCTGGCATAGCTCGTAATAAGGCGAAAGCATGGGAATTGTTCAACGACTTATGTGCAGGAAATTTAACTCCAGATGCAGCTGCTTATTGCGCATTGATTAGTACACTTGTTAGGTGTAAGGATGTAAATGGTGCCGTTTCTGTAATGGATGAAATGGAGAAGGATAATATGGTCCCTAATGACATGACTTATCATATGATCTTCTATGGAATGATGAAGATGACTGGAACCGAAGGCGTGATGGAGATTTTAGAGAGGATGACTAAGAAAAATTCCATGCCACAGACACGGACAGTAGTCATGTTAATGAAATTTTTCTGCCAAAATTGCCGTGTTGATTTGGGATTAAATCTGTGGGATTATTTGATAAAGAGAGGGTTCTGTCCTCATGATCATGCATTGGCTCTTTTAGTTACAGGGTTGTGTTCACATGGGAGAGTGGAAGAAGCTTTTATGTGCTGTAAACAGATGCTAGAGAGAGGAAGAATTTTGAGTGATGCTGTTTTTAATATGATGGAGAGACATTTGCTTGAAGCTGGTGAGAATGAAAACTTTAGGGTTCTTGATGAGATGAGAAAGAAGGTGAATTTGTTTTTCCAGGATGGCCGACAGATCCCGTTGTTGGTCGTATAACTTATGATGCTTTGAATGATAATTTCAGGTATGTACTGTATAAGAGTAGTGTTGTTTTTCTTAACACCATGCTGTGTTATTATGTTAGTGCTTTTTACTGGTCAATGTTGGTACAGATAACTGATTTTAGGATGGATCAGAACAAGAATTCTCATATTTGTACTTTTCACAGATCATGAACATTGAGGTGCATATCATTTAACACTTGGGCTAGTCTTACATTTGTAATTCAACATTAAACTAATAAAAATACTCATATTTGTACTTTTGACTTCCATCAATCCATTCTGGGATACACTGAATGGTCATTAAGCGAGGGAGACCATGAGGGATCATCTTCAAACTTGTGCAGTAGCTGTTTTTCAAGTGTTTGAGATTAGGAAGCGCTCCTTCCCCTACTTCCCACTTCTCTATCTCCATCTCAGACAGAATTAACTTAGCTAATTGGTTGAAACTTGCTTCAGAAAATGTCATTTTGCTTTCACTAATTGCTTTATTTCCAGCTCTTTTAGGTGGGGAAGCTTCTCCAGCTCCAACATACCTTCTTGCTCGATTTCACAATCCTGGAGCTTAAGCTTTGTCAAGGTAGGAATGCCGAATGTAACATCCATTCGTCCGCTTATAAACAGCTCTTTGATGTATATGAACTGGGTTGACTTAAGCGACGAGGTCAGTATCGTTGGCTCTTCATATAACACCGTTGCATGTATATGAAGATCCAATGGCTGCTTGAGAAGACCAGATGTGATGATTGGGGACCTGAGGACATGCCCCAAATCATCCTTGTTATAGAAGCCTATGTAGTTCTCATCTTTCGGGGGCAAGAGCAAAAGGTTCCTTAGATTTGTCATCTTACCCAAGTCCTCCGCTTGACATAATGTTGTATCGAAGTTTACAAATGTCTCTAATTGCGCCATTTGTTCAACTGTAAACCGTAGTTTCGTGCAACCAGACTCAGGCACACAGAAATAAGGAAGATACAAGTGTCTCAGCCTTGGTAGCTTCCAAAACTTATCATTCATATCTATTCCATAGTTGTCAACCCGCAAGTCCAGAGTTTCCAAGTACTTACAATCCCATATGAAACTAGGCACCCTTTTATGAGGCAATTTGGCAAACCTTATGCTCAGATATCTAAGGTGGATGCAGTCTGCAATTGCTGCCCCTCCATCATCTTCATTAAACACAATACGCTCAAGATCTAAGACGCGAACAAGAGAGATGAATTTCCTTGTATTTTGGAGATTAGCCGCATCGTCTTGTACTTAAAATGGGAAAACATTAATATAGATCTAATGTAGGAAGCCTCGTCCAGATATACATCATCAAAGAAAGACACATTTAGGTCCTTAAAATCAGCTCTTAAGCTAAGACCTTGCCAGTGAATAGCACAACGACACAACTTTCTATCTGAACCAGAGAACTTTCTGCCTTCTTTGATGCTTACTAAGTTTACTTCCCTGCACTTCTTGAGACACATATCTCTCATAACATCATGCATTCGACCAGACTTTAGGCTTCCATTCGCTCACCTTTCTCCTACTTGCACCATACTTTTGTTCACCAATTGGTTTAGATAAGACTCACCGATATCATCAAGAGCTACTCCATGAATATCCTGTGAAATCGCAACTAGACCTTCAGCTTCCCACAAATGATACAACCTATCAGTCTCTATTTTATAATCTTCGGGGAAACAACCCAAATACAAGAAGCATGGTTTCAAGTAAAATGGCAATTCTTGATAGCTCAACTCCAACACTGCTGAAACTCGGTCACCTCCTCCCTCTCCTAACATGTCATTCAAGTATGAACTCACATTCTTGTTCACCATTTCCCACTCATGAATGGTCCTTTTTGTGGCCAAAATTCCCCCGAGTGCTACAATTGCCAAAGGAAGACCCTTACAATGATGTAGCATTTCCTTCCCCAATTTCTCCATTCCCTCCTTCACCTCATCACCTGCATATGTACATAAGAATACACAATATTCATTGTAAAATATGTTTTTAGAAGTAAAATTAGGAGGAAGATTCTGATGCGAACATGTCTTAATGTAGGAAAACAAACAGTCACGTTCACAAATTACATAATCCGGGCCATGAATTTTTTGAACGCTTTCAGTGAGGGACCCGATTGCATACTTTTAATTAGTGCGAACTTTGATTTTCTTAATTTTTTTCCCCAAATGACCTCGAAAAATTTTATCGCCCAAATTATGACCATTAAATTGTTATTTGTGAACACTAAAACTTTATTTTTCCTTTGTTAAACCTTGTTCTCGCCTAGACTTTTTCTCGTAAAATTAGACCCTTATATTTTATGGTCGGCAATTGCATATTTTATAGTGCAGAAAATTTTATTCTCTCTAAACCTTTTATAGTAAATTACCATAGGTTTAGAATTTTGTACTATATGTTCATTACTATTACTTCCTCCCTCAAAGTTTATATTTAAAACAATCTTTCGATTTTTTGTCAAAATATAAGAAAAAGTATAATCATGAGTGATTTTATCTGATTCGTCGATGAATACTTTAAAAACATGTGTCTTGTATGAGCCTGTTAGCTTTGGTATTGAACTGGAAATTTAATCGCTACCCTGTAGCGTTTAGTAATTTGTTTTCTAAAATCAAGAAAACGCTGTGAAGTAACATGTTAAAGCATGTCTTGATAATTAAAAAAAACGGTGTAAAAATCATTACCCTTTAAAATATCAAAATTTTATAACTTTTATTTACATGTAGGTAAAAATATTAATAATGTAAAATGTATATCGACAAATGTGAAAAAAGAAATCGAAACTATAAACATAGACAAAGGAAATATACTGTAGTCCAAGCACTTTCTTAAACATTTTTTTTGTTTTTGTACGTAATGCATGTCTTGTATAGACTTTATAAATCTTTAGATATGGTTCATAAATCCTACTATAGAGGTTTAGGGATTATGAATCTCCGTATTAAGGTCTATAAGTATAATAGGGTTTATGAAACAGATTCTAGAGTATTAGATTTAGGATTTATTTTAGAGATATGACCGGCAATCTCTAGCTAGGGTTTATGAATCATATTCAGAGGTGGCGCACGAATCTTATAAAATGATATACTATCTTTGTCCCTAAATATAAGGTATGTTTTCTTTTCTAATATTATTCACGGACAAATAGAATGTTTTGATTTCTGACCATTGTATAAGGTAAAATATAATAATGAGTGGTCTTGTTTGATTCATTTAACAAGTACTTTAACAATATCAAAATTTTACACTTTTTACTAACTTGTAATGAGAGATATTGACGATATAAACATGCATCGACAAACGTGTCAATTTGAAACACGTAGATCAAAAGGGGACGGATAGAGTATCATATATATTATATTCATAATTCTAACTTATAAATTATTAGCATAATAGGTTTAAGATTAAAAAATTGAACTAAATAAATATAGGTCTTTCTACCTCCTACAAATATTTTAAGTTTGTATAAATTTATAAATATTTACCTCATAATCTCCAATAACAAATTTTTAACCCAATAATAAATTATTATCTAAAAGACTATATTAAGAATTTCTTATAAAGTATTTAAGTATGTATGAATACATTTTAATTGAAAGTGTTAGTCAATAATTGTTTAAAATTTTAAATATATATTAGTTAGAAGCATTTGAAATTTGAAAGTCTATGAGATTAAATTTTATGAATATTTGGATTAGACGTTCGGAGTTAGGGTTTTAGATGATGGAAAAGAGTCATGTAATAATACTTAACCACTATGGAGGACCAAATTGATAGATTTCTTTCTCATCATATTGTTTGTATACTAAATGTGTTAGTGATTTGTAGTTTCTTTCTTTTTCATACTTCCTGAGATCTTTGAGTGATTATTGTAAAAGAGTAAGTTTCTTTTAGCTTATTCGGGGATGAGCAAGGTCTAAGTATGGGGGAGTTTGATAAGCTGTGTTTTACATACCGCAACTATGGATTATTAGCTAGTTTTGTATAGGATTATGTTATTTGTTTCTATGTAATGTGTATCATGGAGCTGTTCGAGAGAAGATTTACATACGAGATTCCAAGAGATGATACGAAGCATTGGAAGCATTGAAGCATAAGGAAGACGAAGACGAAGACGAAGACGAAGACGAAGACGAAGACGAAGACGAAGACGAAGACGAAGACGAAGACGAAGACGAAGACTTGAAGAAATCAGTAGCTGCTACCTCAGACGACACAGCCGCACCCGCGGGTTTCACCCTCAGCCAAGGATCCGAGAAAGCACAAGCCGCGCCCGCGGGTCCCAAACCGCGCCCGCGACCCTCTGCCATCCTGAAATTCTGGAGAATCCAAAACCGCGCCCGCGACTCTCAACCCGCGGGTGCGGTTCCTCGACAGAAGAATCAAATTGATGTCTTTGCCAATTGAAGTATTTTGTGTTTAATTCTGCAACTGTCCACACGTTTTTATTACCTTAATGTGGCTGTTCCAATAGCTGATGACTATTTAGGTTGTGGATGATCATCCTTGATGAGATACCTTTTGTTTACTTAAGTTTTTGGAGAGTTTTTCACAAAACTTATGAGTTGCTAAAGTTCCATTGTTTCACTTGGCGTTTGAAGCTTTTGGATTCAACAAGTTGTGAGTTTATCCTTTCCCTTTGTCTACTCTTTGATTGTCTCAACTCTCTTGTTTGTATTGTCCATGAATTAGATTTACTACTTTAGACTGATCACCTAAGTTAGTTTTATCTTATTCATATTGCTAGAGTTTGATACTTCTAGTTGAATCATCATACTTGTTGTGTAGCACAATCTATTTGCATGAACTAGTTGTGATTGTTATTAGAGAAGAGAATTGAGTACATGTCGAGTATCCGACTAGTTGTCCATGATATTGCATGTATCTATCTATTCCTGAATGCATTGCTACTTTGTTATTGAACTTTGATAGTTTCAAGGTTATAATCGAGTAAGGGTTATTAGGACTAGTTGGACTAATAACTATTCAAGAACAAGAATTAGAACGATCACTTGAGAACTTGACATAGGGATGAAAAGGATTATAAGATCAACTTGTTAATCTAATTGTGGATAATCGCTAAGTGGAACACTTCGCTTAATATTGCTATAACCAAGTTGACATTCGATACTTCGTATCAAAACCATTAAAACCCCCCCTTTGGTTACGTTTATTGGTTAGTCATTGTGATAACTTAAGAATTTGATAAACTGATTCTCTTGGGATTCGACCCTTGCTTGCGCACTATATTACTTAGTTTGCACATTAGGATTACTTGACTTGGCACACGACAAATTAGCCGGGTCAAATTTGGCGCCGTTGCCGGGGAATCAAATTTTCTTATTTTTAAGTTCTTATTTTGATTAACTTTAGTGTTGACTAGTGAATGGTCAACACCCGTTCTATTAATCAGCCTCTTTCTATTCTTGATTCAGAGATCGAGAGAACTTTTCATCGGAATCGAAGAGAGAACAGAGTCGGGACTGAGACAGTAGAAATGGCCGATCGAGAAGCTCTTGCTGAAGTGCAGCGTCAATTGGCTGACATGCAGTTGGTCGTTGATGCTCAACGGGAGCTAATTGAGGCAAGGCTACCAGGAGGTGGTGTTACTCGCACTTTGAGAGAGCGGCAAACACCGAACCTGACACAGCAACCTCAAGCTGTGGTTATTCCACCCCTTGCTCATGGGGTGACTTTCGAGCTCAAGTCGGGGGTGATCAATTTGCTCCCAAGTTTCCATGGTTTGGCTGGTGAGGATCCGATCATGCATTTGAACCAATTTCATGACATTTGCATGACAACCAAACCGCCAAACGTCACGGAAGAGCAGATCAAGATGAGAGCCTTCGGGTTCACTTTGAAGGATGGTGCTCGTTCTTGGTATTACCATTTGCCAACCGGTTCGGTTGATAATTGGGAAAAGTTGCACAAGGTGTTCTTGAGCAAGTATTTTCCGGTGAAGAAGGCAAATGCTCTCAAGAAGGAGATAGCCCATGTCGAGCAAAGTGAAGACGAAACTCTCTATGACTACCTTGAACGCTTCAAGGGGTTGTGTGCTTCGTGCCCTTTTCATGGGTATGATATCGAGGATCTAGTGCTTTACATTTGCAATGGTCTCCTTAACCAAGAAAGGAGGATGGTTGATGCTGCGTGTGGTGGGAATATTCTCAACATGACGCCGGAGGATGCCATGGAGAAATTGCAAGATATGGCTGAGAGCACAAGGAGTTTTGGTAGGACATACACCAAAAAGGGAGTGCACGCAGCAAGTTCAGGGGATCCCGCTCTTGTAGCTGAGCTTGTAGAGTTGAAAAAGATGGTCTCTCAGTTGCAAAAAGGACAACAACAACAAGTAAAGGTATGAGGTATTTGTGCTGACCCTTCTCATTTTACAGATAAATGCCCTGAGCTTGAAGGTGAAGACGTTGCTGAAGTCAATGCTGCTGGTGGTGGGTATGGACCCCCACGACCTCGTGGTGATCAACAAAACAACTACAACCCGAGGTATAGAGATCATCCCAATTTTCGATGGCGTGATCCAAATGAGCCCCAACAACAAGCTCAAGGCCCTCGACCCAATGCTGGACCATCTACTGCGGAGCTGCTGAGATCCTTGACTCAACACTTCACAACTCATGTTCAAACGACCGAGTCGAGCATCAAGAACATGGAGAAGCAAATTGGGCAGTTGGCTGAAGCTGTAACCACCATTGCACAACAAAATACCAATTCTCTACCATCCCAAACGGTGGTGAATCCAACCAGAAATGTAAGTGCAGTAACAACAAGAAGTGGTAAGATTTTAGGGGAAACCAAAAACCTTGTTGAGGCTTCTGCAGAAAAGTCGATTTCTGAGGACAACCGAGAGCCACGCCCGCGGGTTGAAAACCGCGCCCGCGGCTCCTCTACTGAGTCAAATGTTTCGGAATTTCCTTCACAAAATGTTGAACTCGAAGTGGAGGATCGGGGGGATTTCCAGTTGAGACAGGACAACTACGTTCGCCCCAACTTTCCACCTCTCGACTCCACCAAGCCTCCCGCCCCGTTTCCCGATGCCCTTAGGAACACCAAAAGGCTAGAAAACGACAAGGAGTTGTTTGAGACGTTCAACAAATGTGAGGTAAACATTCCCTTGCTCAAGTTAATTAAAAGCATTCCTCGATATACAAAGTTTTTAAAAGAACTTTGCACAATCAAGAGGAATCAAAAGTTGAAAGGGCAACAAAAGGTAACGGTAAGCGAGCGTGTCTCCGCTGTATTTCAAAGGCGAATGCCTAAGAAGTGCAGCGATCCGGGCATGGTCAACATACCTTGCCGTATAGGTGACACACATTTTGAACGAGCCATGCTCGATTTGGGTGCTTCGATAAATGTGTTGCCTTACTCTCTCTATAAGATTCTTGGGTTAGGTCCACTTCATGAAACCGGAATTGTTATTCAACTAGCCGATAGGTCCACCGTGTATCCTAAAGGTGTAGTTGAAAATGTTTTGGTTATGGTGGATAATTTGTTCTTTCCCGCTGATTTCTTTGTGTTAGACATGGAACATGATGGGCAAGTTGCTCCTATTTTGCTTGGGAGGCCCTTCATGCGAACCGCTAACACAAAGATTGATTTGGCTAGTGGGTCTCTTACTTTAGAGTTCGATGGGGAAGTGGTTCAATTTAACATTTTTGATGCTATGAAACACCCCGTCGAAGATGCTGCGTCTATTTGTTCAATCGATGCAATTGATCCTATAGTTCAAGATGTTTTCAATATCTTTGGCTTGGATGAATTACAAAGTGTATTAGAACACAACATCGTTCACTCACCAACACTTGATTTGTCTCTTCCACCTGAGATTCAAAGTGTTCTAGCTCGTCTAGACGCTTCGGGTAGAATTTTGGCCGGTCGGCCCATGCTACTAACTTTGGAGAGCGAAAAGCTTCTTCCTTCTATTGTGCAGGCACCGGTTGTAGAGCTCAAGCAATTACCCGAGCACTTGAAGTATGCTTTTCTTGGGGAAAATGATACCCTCCCGATAATCATTTCGAGCAAGTTGACAGGTGAACAAGAGAGAAGGTTGGTGATGGTGTTGAAAGAACACTTTACCGCTCTTGGGTGGACCATTGTTGACATCAAGGGAATTAGCCCTTCCACCTGTATGCACAAGATCCTTCTTGAGGAAGGTGCTAAACCCTGTAGGCAACCCCAAAGAAGATTAAACCCACCTATGATTGAGGTGGTCAAGAAGGAGGTGCTGAAACTTCTTCAAGCTGACATGATCTACCCCATTTCGGATAGCCAATGGGTGAGTCCAACTCAATGTGTCCCTAAGAAGGGGGGCATAACATTGGTAGAGAATCAACAAGGTGAGATGGTTCTTACCCGAGCTCAAACGGGTTGGAGAGTATGCATTGACTACCGCAAGCTGAACGCGGTATCCCGAAAAGATCATTTCCCTCTCCCTTTTATTGATCAAATGCTTGAACGACTTGCCGGTCGTCCGTATTATTGCTTTCTAGATGGGTATTCAGGGTATTTTCAGGTGGCTATTGCACCCGAAGATCAAGAGAAGACGACGTTTACATGTCCCTTTGGCACTTTTGCATATCGTAGGATGCCTTTTGGATTATGTAACGCGCCCAGGACCTTTCAACGATGTATGGTAAGTATCTTCTCGGAATACATTGAACATTTCATAGAAGTTTTTATGGATGATTTTACGGTACATGGGGATAGCTTTGATGCATGTTTAAATCATTTGTCACTTGTGCTTAAAAGATGTGTAGATACTAATCTAGTATTGAATTCTGAAAAGTGTCATTTTATGGTTGAACAAGGGATAGTATTGGGGCACATAATTTCAGCTAGGGGTATTGAGGTCGATAAGGCAAAGATTGACGTCATTCAATCGTTGCCTTATCCTACTAATGTGCGTGAAGTGCGTTCTTTCCTAGGCCATGCAGGTTTTTATCGCAGGTTTATCAAGGACTTCTCTAACATCTCTGATACGCTGCACTTTTTATAGTGTAACTAGGGATTATTACATTGATTTAGGAGTATTATTATATGTGTTTCGAGTCATTGTTATGTTTTGAGATATTTATTAAGAAGTGAAGAATTGAAGATCAGAACCAAAGAATATTGAAGATTTGAAGAAATCACCGACGACGATCGCCATGGATCAGCGGCGATCGCGGTGGAGCAACAGAGAGGAACCGAGAATATTTAATAAATCCGCGATCGCGGGTATTGTGCTGAATTCCCCTTCGTGCGCGAGATGGGCCGTGGATTTGAAGCAAGCAGCCGGCCCAACTTTTGGATGGAGCCCACGTGGAAGAAGCAGGCAGCTGGGCTGCACAATTGGAAGTAAATACCACCGAGTTGTGCTATCTTTTATTCCTTTTGTTTTATTTCTTTCCTTTTTCCTTTTTCCTTAATTAGTTTTAGGATATATCTTTTACCATATATTTTTAGGGTTAGTCTCTATTTAAGAACCCTAGTTTCTTTCTTTCTATCATCATCTATAATCATCTTTTCCATCAGACAATTTTAATTCTGCAACCATGAGCAGGAACTAATCTCCATTGTTTTACTTAGCGGTTGAAACCTTCAGTTATTAAGTTGTGAGATTTCTAAACTCTTGTTCTTTTCCTATGGGTTTGTATTAATTCTCTTGTTCTTCATCTATTGATTTCTATTAGTTTTGCTAGCTTGATCACCTAGTTTGATTGATAGTTTTCATTGCTAGACTAGGAATATACGGTGGAATTCCTTGTCATTGTAGCATTCATATCTGCATGATCTGGTAGTTGATTGCTTTTATTAAAGAGAATTGATTGCATGTTAATACTTGACGGTTGTAAGTTATTGCATGCATCCTTATGATTCATGTGCTCTTTGCTGCTATTTCATCTAATCTTGAGAGGTTTCCCTGATTGTTGAATAGTAAGTATTACCAGGACCGGTTGGCCTGCTAATATATTAAAGATTGGAATAGGAACATTCCCTAGGATTGATAAGAACCTGAGATGATCTATGATCAACTTGATTGACTGTTGCATGGATACTTGCTAGGTGAAACCCCTTCGCATAATATTCTCACCCAAACGTCTTCTGCTTGTTACTGGTTACTTGTGTGTTCTTGCAATCAACCCCCCCCCTTTGGTTACTTGTTACTAGTTGATATTTCACTTGACTGCATTGATTTGGTGTTTTGATTCCCTTGGGTTCGACCTCTACTTACTTGCTATACTCTAGTTAGTGTTTAGGGTTTTCTTTGATTTGGCACTACGACTTTAACCTCATCAAATTTGGCGCCGTTGCCGGGGAATTGAAATTTTTCTGATTCGGTGTTAATTGTGAAATTATCAACTGTTTGGTGTGAACCTTTATGGTTCAGACCCGTGCTACTGATTCATCTCGTGTTTCCTTTGACCCAGAGATTGAAAGGACGTTCCTTTGGAATCAAAGAGCAGCTCTGAACCAAGATAACGAGATGGGTGATCGACATGGACCGCCATTGCCTACTATGAGGCAACTCACTGCCCCAGACTTAAACCAACAACCTTTAGCAGTGAGGTTTCCTGAGATTGAAGAAGGTGTGAATTTTGAATTAAAAGCTGGTTTAATTCATGAGCTACCACATTTCCATGGCTTAGCAGGAGAAGATCCCAACAAACACTTGGCTCAATTCCATGCCATATGTTCTAGTATGAAGCCAAGAGGTGTTACTGAGGAGCAGGTCATGCTGAGAGCTTTCGGATTTACTCTGAAAGACGCTGCGAATGATTGGCTCTATTATCAAGCTCCAGGGAGTATTGATACATGGGCTAAGATGAAAAAGGTCTTTTTAGAGAAATATTTTCCAGCTACAAAACTGAGCAGCTTGAAGAAGGAGATCACAAATCTTCAACAACACTCAACTGAGAGTCTATGAATATTATGAGAGATTCAAGAAGCTTTGCTCAAGCTATCCATTCCATAGTTATACTGACCAAGATCTCCTTATGTACTTATTTAGTGGCCTGATTGATGAGGATCGTCGAATGGTAAACGCATCTTGTGGAGGTAATTTTCTGAAACTAACTATACCTCAGGCCACTGAAATGTTTGAAGAGTTGGCGGAAAGTTCAAGGCAGTTTAGCAGTAGATAGGGATCCCACTCAGTCAAAGCAATTAATTCAGATCAATTACAGACTGACATGAATGAGTTGAAAGAGATGGTAAAGGCTTTGATGCTGAAAAATGCTTCCCTTCATGATCCCAATGCTGAGGTAAACGCTGTTGGTGGATGGCAACCAAGGCCAAGGTATGACTCTCATAATATTAATTATCAGCAACCTAGACCTCATAATTCTATGACTGCTGAAGATATGATCAAGTCCTTAGCTCAGACTGTGATGCAACAAAACGCTAAGACGGAATCAAGCATCCAAAATCTTGAAAATCAGTTGGGACAGATTGCTCAAGCTGTGAGTAAATTAGAGGTCAGGGAACCGGTAAGAAACCCGAGAGAGAACGTCAGTGCAGTGTTCTTGAGGAGCGGAAAAACTTTAAATGATTGTTCTGTGCCAAAACCGCGATCGCCAGATCTAAGTGGCGATCGCCATGAGATTACAGAGAGCAAAATAGGGTCTGCATCGCGACCGCAATCGCCATATGGAAATGGCGATCGCCATGCCATTCCAGAAGCTGAGGTGAAAGATTATTCGCGACCGCGATCGCCGGGAGTCCCCTGAGTACATTGACGATTATGTTCGCCCGAATTTTCCACCTCTGTTTTCTCAGAAGCATGTTGCTCCCTTTCCTGAGGCATTGAAGGATACTCGAAGACTGAATGACGACAAAGAAATCTTCGAAACCTTTAGTAGGTGTGAGGTAAACATTCCTTTAAGAGTATTCCTAGATTTGCTAAGTTTTTGAAAGAAGTTTGCACTATCAAGAGAAATCAAAAACTGAAAGGAAAGAAGAAAGTTGAAATAAGTGAACAAGGTTTTGCTGTGTTTCAAAAACGCATGCCTAAGAAATGTGGTGATCCAGGCATATTTAGCATTCCATGTGTGATTGGTGAAACTAAATTTGACATAGCCATGCTAGATTTAGGTGCATCAATCAATGTTCTGCCTTACTCTTTGTATGAATCACTAGGCTTAGGACCTTTGCATAAAACAGGAACTGTTATTCAACTCGCTGATAGGTCTACTGTATACCCAAAAGGGGTTGTTGAGGATGTTCTTGTTATGGTTGGTGATCTGATTTTTCCTGCTGATTTCTTTGTGTTGGATATGGAGCATGCTAATAATGTCACACCTATACTGTTAGGTAGACCTTTTATGAAAACAGCACAAACGAAAATTGATGTTAATAGTGGGACTCTCTCTATGGAGTTTGATGGGGATAAAGTAGAATATAATATATATGATATGAATCCCATTGATAAGAATTCTCTATGTGCTATTGATGTGATTAAGCCTACTTGTAAGGATGAATTGCAACCTGTTTTAGAGAATCTCTTAGAGCCCCCAAAAGTAGATGTTGTTTTGTCTACTAATATGCCGGAGTATCAGGCTAAGCCAGAGCCTAAAGGTAAGCTCTCTTCACATCCTTTGGGCAATCGCCCTTCATTACTGACCTCGCCAGGCGAGATACCTTTGATGTCTAGAGTGCAGGCACTTGACATTGAGCTTAAACAGCCGCCTGATACGGTCAAGGAGGAGAAAGTGAATGAAACCACCTTCATTGCTAGAGACAAGGTGGTCAAGGTAAGAGGGACGAGATTTAAGGCGTTCCATGAGTGGTTCAAGAGAGAATTCAGACAAGAGACGGTTTTCACAAAGCCAAATGGCGTTAGTTAAATCTCTTGAGTTTCATGTCGAGCCACGACATAAAATAAGGCGCTACTCGGGAGGCAACCCGAGGTTTGAGTTTGTTTTTATTTGTTTTTGTTCGGTTTAATTTTCTTTTTAATTTTTCTATGGACAGGAGGAAATCACCGAAGCTTAGGGTCAGCTACGGTCAGTAGCCAATCTCGCTGTAAGTCTTCTCTCCCGTCTAAAAAAAAAAAAAATCTGAAAATCATTCCGAGAAAAAAACAATATATCGGATTAAAAAAAAATAGAGTGCAAAAAAAAAAAATGAGAGAAAAGAAAGTAAGGAGTTGTATTTCATCAAGTTTGGTTTCGATTAGTACTATCATTCTAGATCTACATTCGTTGGAGCTTAGCTTGTCGGTGACCATGTTCTTTGCAAGGAGTTGATTTGTTTGGGTCACCATCTATATTGGAGGTATTCTTTCTTTTGCTTTAGATGAGCTATGCATTATTGGATTACATTTAGTGCTCATCTAGTTTCTCATTCTACCACACTTTGAGTTTTATTGGAGGAAGGTCATCCGACCATGTATGTGAGTCTTCTGTCTCCTTCCCTGGGTTCGTTATTATGTCTTCCATTCCATTGAGGACAATGCAATGTTTAAGTATGGGGGAGGAGAATGTATTCACATGTAATTATTTGGGTGTTGGTTGTATCTGCATGAGCTTATTGAATATATATTGTATGAAAAAGCCACAAAAAATTGAAAAAAGGCATACAAAATCCTTGGATAGCAAGTTCTATGCAGTAAGAAGGTGGCTTGACCGACATTAGGCTGGGGCAAAAATAAGTCTTGAGTGATGTGAGTTTTGTGAGCCTGAAACAATTATTGAGTGGTTGGGATGAAAACCCGAAAGGGCGCCCAAGCAAGATGAGTGTTATTAAAAAAATTGAGTGTATTAGGACCATTATCATCTTGGCGTATGGAGACATAAGAAGGAGGCGTATAGGAGGATTCGGGTAGGCCACTTGGAGGAATAAGGTGTAGTTCTGGGTATGTGCTTATTTTATCACATTATTCTTGATGTTGGGTTTTGTATGTTTGGAGGAGTTTATTGAGTATGTAATCACTAGGAGATATTCTTGTACTTCCTGAGGCTTTGAGTATTTTATTGTATGGGTAGCTTTTCTGTAAGTTACTCGTGACGAGTAAAAGTCTAAGTATGGGGGTATTTGATACGCTGCACTTTGTATAGCGTAACTAGGGATTATTACATTGATTTAGGAGTATTATTATATGTGTTTCGAGTCATTGTTATGTTTTGAGATATTTATTAAGAAGTGAAGAATTGAAGATCAGAACCAAAGAATATTGAAGATTTGAAGAAATCACCGACGGCGATTGCCATGGATCAGCGGCGATCGCGGTGGAGCAACAGAGAGGAACCGAGAATATTTAATAAATCCGCGACCGCGGGTATTGTGCTGAATTCCCCTTCGTGCGCGAGATGGGCCGTGGATTTGAAGCAAGCAGCCGGCCCAACTTTTGGATGGAGCCCACGTGGAAGAAGCAGGCAGCTGGGCTGCACAATTGGAAGTAAATACCACCGAGTTGTGCTTTCTTTTATTCCTTTTGTTTTATTTCTTTCCTTTTTCCTTTTTCCTTAATTAGTTTTAGGATATATCTTTTACCATATATTTTTAGGGTTAGTCTCTATTTAAGAACCCTAGTTTCTTTCTTTCTATCATCATCTAATCATCTTTTCCATCAGACAATTTTAGTTCTGCAACCATGAGAAGGAACTAATCTCCATTGTTTTACTTAGCGGTTGAAACCTTCAGTTATTAAGTTGTGAGATTTCTAAACTCTTGTTCTTTTCCTATGAGCTTGTATTAATTCTCTTGTTCTTCATCTATTGATTTCTATTAGTTTTGCTAGCTTGATCACCTAGTTTGATTGATAGTTTTCTATTGCTAGACTAGGAATATACGGTGGAATTCATTGTCATTGTAGCATTCATATCTGCATGATCTGGTAGTTGAAAGCTTTTATGAAAGAGAATTGATTGCATGTTAATACTTGACGGTTGTAAGTTATTGCATGCATCCTTATGATTCCTGTGCTCTTTGCTGCTATTTCATCTAATCTTGAGAGGTTTCCTTGATTGTTGAATAGTAAGTATTACCAGGACTGGTTGGCCTGCTAATATATTAAAGATTGGAATAGGAACATTCCCTAGGATTGATAAGAACCTGAGATGATCTATGATCAACTTGATTGACTGTTGCATGGATACTTGCTAGGTGAAACCCCTTCGCATAATATTCTCAACCAAACGTCTTCTGCTTGTTACTGGTTACTTGTGTGTTCTTGCAATCAAACCCCCCCCCCCCTTGGTTACTTGTTACTAGTTGATATTTCACTTGACTGCATTGATTTGGTGTTTTGATTCCCTTGGGTTCGACTTCTACTTACTTGCTATACTCTAGTTAGTGTTTAGGGTTTTCTTTGATTTGGCACTACGACTTTAGCCTCATCAATCTCCACACCCCTATGTGAGCTTTTGAAGAAGGAAGCTACCTTTGACATGTCGAATGTGTGCAAGAAGGCATTCGACACTCTGAAAGCACACCTCACCGAAGCACCAATCATCCAAGTACCCGATTGGTCTCTACCCTTTGAGATCATGTGTGATGCTAGTGATTACGCGGTGGGAGCCGTTCTTGGTCAAAAAGTCGGAAGAGCAATGCACGTCATCTACTATGCTTCCACGACTTTGAACGGAGCTCAGAGGAATTACTCCACCACGGAAAAGGAGTTGCTAGCTGTGGTGTTTGCCCTTGAAAAGTTTCGGCAATATCTTTTGGGCACGAAGGTGATTATCCACACGGACCACGCTACTCTTCGTTATCTCATGACGAAGAAGGAATCAAAGCCAAGACTCATTCGATGGGTTTTGCTCTTAAGCGAGTTCAATGTGGAAATCCGGGACAAGAAGGGAGTCGAAAACTCCGTAGCTGATCATTTGAGCCGGATTGTGCACGAGGACGGTAAATTACAGGTTCAAATTCAAGGTACGTTCTCGGACGAAAACTTGTATCAAATTAATTATGCTTCTGCTGAGAACACCAGCAATAAGCCGCGCCCGCGGCCCGAAAACCGGGCCCGCGGTTTGTGCTCTCAAACATTCTCGGAAAAAGGCAAACCGCGCC
This sequence comes from Oxyria digyna, assembly GCA_029168935.1. Classification (NCBI taxonomy): domain Eukaryota; kingdom Viridiplantae; phylum Streptophyta; class Magnoliopsida; order Caryophyllales; family Polygonaceae; genus Oxyria; species Oxyria digyna. The sequence goes on from JAPVLV010000001.1 coordinate 76,630,473, forward strand.
CGCGGTTTGTGTTTGCCAGAATTCTCAGTACTAGGAGAACCGCGACCGCGTCTCGATAACCGCGACCGCGGTTTTCTGACAGCAGAGTATGCAGATTATACAGAATTTGCAGAAATTGACCCCGAATACAAGCTTTTCGCCCTCCGGTCTTTCAAACCATGGTTTGCCGACATCGTGAACTACCTGGTTCGCGAAGAATTCCCGCCGAACTACACCAAAGCTCAAAAGGATAGGATCAAGATGGAATCACGTTTATACGTTTGGGATGACCCCTACCTTTGGAGACATTGTGTTGACAAGGTAATCCGACGATGCCTCCCGGATAACGAGGTACAGTCTGTCCTTACTTTTTGTCATTCTCATGCATGTGGGGGGCATTTTGGGGCTAACAAAACGGCTAGGAAGGTATTGGATGCCGGCTTCTATTGGCCACACATCTTTCGGGATGCGTTTGCCTTTTGCAAAGCTTGCGACCGATGCCAAAGGGTCGGGAAAATTTCTAAACGAAATGAGATGCCACAAACACCATTAGTCTTTTGTGAGATTTTTGATGTTTGGGGTATTGATTTCATGGGACCCTTTCCTAGTTCGTTTGAGAATTTATACATTTTACTTGCGGTGGACTACGTTTCCAAATGGGTGGAAGCGAAGGCCACCAGAACTGATGATTCCCGAGTGGTAGCAGGTTTCTTGAAGGAGAATATATTTTCTCGTTTTGGGATTCCAAAGGCTCTTATAAGTGACCAAGGTACTCATTTTTACAACAAGACGGTGAGTGCACTTTTAAAGAAGTACCATGTCACTCAACGAGTCTCAACTGCTTATCACCCCCAATCCAATGGACAAGCTGAGGTGTCCAATAGGCAAATCAAGGGGATTCTGGAAAAGACGGTGGCTCCTAATCGAAAGGATTGGAGTCTAAGGTTGGATGATGCACTTTGGGCGTATAGGACCGCCTACAAAACTCCAATAGGAATGTCCCCATATCGACTTGTGTTTGGGAAGGCTTGTCACCTTCCGGTGGAGTTAGAGCACAAGGCATGGTGGGCGGTGCAAAAATGTAACATGGAGTTGGATGAGGGATGCGACTTTAGGAAGTTGCAAATCCAAGAGCTTGAAGAGATACGCCGGGATGCGTATGAGAATGCGGTGATCTACAAGGAGAAGACGAAGGATTGGCACGACACGAACATCTTGAGGAAAGATTTCAAGGTGGGAGACAAGGTCTTGCTCTACCAATCTCGTCTTCAACTTTTTCCGGGTAAGTTGCGATCCCGGTGGAATGGCCCGTATGTTATTGCTCGTGTCTTTCCTCATGGCGTCGTGGAGTTGTTTGACAAGGACAACCGCAACGTCTTCAAGGTGAATGGTCAAAGGTTAAAACCTTACCATGAGGGATTCAAGAAAGTGTCTTTAGATGAAATGGCTCTAGAAGAGCCAACTTTTGAAAATTGAAGACGGGAAACCAAGTCGAGCCACGACTCTAACTAAGGCGCTGCTTGGGAGGCAACCCGAGGTATTTTTTTCCTTTCCCCTTTGAATTTCATTTTCTTTTTAATTGTTTTGTTTTCTATTTTCTAGGAATTCAAGACGAGAAGATGATGGTCGTTTGCTACTAAAGGAATTGACGGTTCTTCTTTTCGTTTATCCAAAAAAAAAGAAAGACAAAAAAGGAATTGACGGTTCTACTTCTACCATTCTCTCTTCGACTTTCATCTTCTACCCTTCTCCATCTCAGATTTCATTTTCTACCCCATCTACGTACCCCACTTCCCATCCCCACCAATCAAACCCTAACTCCCACTTCCACCATTCTCTACCTCCCACCACATAAAATCCTCCCACCTCCCACTTCTCTTTCCCAACACCAAAACCACCACACCTTCCCTCTCCTCCGCACCACACCTCCGGCCACCGCGACCACCGCCGGGATCTGACCCTCCCGCGGCTCCAAACCCGCGCCCGCGGCTTCGCCCTGCCAAGAAGCTCTCCGCCTCGCAGAAACCGCACCATCGGCTAAAAACCCGCGCCCGCGGCTCCCTTCTCGCCAGAAATAAGAAAACGCGAAAAACCGCGCCCGCGGCTCCTAACTCGGGCCCGCGAATTTAGCTTCTGTCGTCAATTTTTGCTGATTTCGGTAATCTTTTCCGACAACCACACTCATCGTTGTTGATTTTCTTACGCCTCGGGGAGGGCTATTGCTATTGTGCTGCTGCTGCTTGGTATCTTTGTTGTGTTGCAGATTTGTGGTAGAATTCGGTTTGTGTAGACATTTTGATGGCTGCAGCAGGGACGTCTCGAGGCCACAAAAATGATTTGTGGCAACAGCAGGTTCAGGCTAACTTAACCTTTTTAAGGGCTAAGAAGTGTATCGCCACGAGATTTTTCCATCGACGTACGCTCGATGATTTGGGTATGACTGCGTGCACTGAGGCCATGCTTGAGCACGCAGGGTTGCATGGTTTCTTGTTCAGGTCAGCTCCCACTCATGCCGAGGCCACATATCAGTTTCTGGCGAGCCTCCAGTCCAAGACCATCTCTGAGACCACATTCATCTCAGCCATCCAGTTCATTTACAATGGACGATCCTATACGGTTCAGGCTGAACAACTGCGCACCATCTTGGGAATCTCTCAGGTTCCCTCAGAAGATTATGACACTGCAGTTGGTGACAACCCTACACAGGTCTGGTACACTTGGACGGGATAGGTTCGGGACTCCCATGGTAATGATTATAATGCTAAGATGTCTCATCCATGTCTCCGCCTGACACAACGGGCTCTATCTATGGCCTTCTTTGGGCTTTCTGAGGTGAACAAGGTGCCTGCTTACTAGATGAAGTATCTCTATGCTCTTATGCCGGAATGTCAGGTGATTCCGGATTGGCTCTCACTGTTTGTTCACTCCTGCAAGACAGCCCGCTCGAAACCAAGGGGTCAGATTGCTTTGGGTGGCATGCTCACCCTCATCTTAGAGGCTGTCGTCCCCGACTGGGAGACTCTTGACTGCGTAGGTAGTCCGGACCCCTCAGTGGGTCCCTATTTGCTGGATGCCACATTTCTGCAGACTCGACTGCGGTGGCTCAAGTTTGTTACAGTCGATGCAGACGAGCGTATGTGGGTTTGGCTCGGGCCTCCCGAGATTGCTCTCATAGAGGATTTTGCTTATGGGCCAGCACATACTTTCAGGATCAACCCTATACCCGCTCCCCCTCATGCAGCTGCTCCACGACGAGCTCGAGGTGGGATCAGCATCCAGGAGCCGGTTCAGCAGTCCGTTGACCTTGATGATGAGGATGATGATGACTTCCAGGAGCCTGCCCCTCGATTTCAGTCTCAGAGGCAATGGGGCGAAGGCTCATCATCTGCAGCTCCTGCTGACATACCTTGGGAGCAACGTCTATTCGAGCGGATTTAGTTTGTCTACCAGTCGGTTCAGACGGTGAACCAAAATGTTGAGAGGTTGCAGCATTCGGTGGATGACTTGCGGCTCGACATGCAGGCTCGTTGGCCCGACTATCCAAACCAGGATGACCCAGATCAGTGAGCTTCTTTCTCTCTTCCTCATTATTTTTCTATGTCTTACACACTTGGGGCATTGTGCACTTCAAGTATGGGGGAGGGGAATTAGTTCATTGCTTATCCTAGAGTAGTTTCATTTCCTTGTTATTTCCCTTCGGGTTTTTTTGAATTTAGGTTGTACTTTGCATGGAATTAAAAACAGAAAAAGCCACAAAAATACGAAAAAAGGCAAATGAAAATCCTGGGATGGAAAAATCCATGCAATAAGCGGGTAGTTCGGCTTGCATTAGGCTTGGCAAAAAAAGGACTTGAGGGCGGTAAGGAATGGTGAGATTGAAAATGAAATGAGTGGCTAGGTGAAAACCTTTCGGGGCGCCTAGGCAAAATGAGTGAAATGAGTGTCTTAGGACAAAATTTTGTGCATGTTAACCACTATGGAGGACCAAATTGATAGATTTCTTTCTCATCATATTGTTTGTATACTAAATGTGTTAGTGATTTGTAGTTTCTTTCTTTTTCATACTTCCTGAGATCTTTGAGTGATTATTGTAAAAGAGTAAGTTTCTTTTAGCTTATTCGGGGACGAACAAGGTCTAAGTATGGGGGAGTTTGATAAGCTGTGTTTTACATACCGCAACTATGGATTATTAGCTAGTTTTGTATAGGATTATGTTATTTGTTTCTATGTAATCTGTATCATGGAGCTGTTCGAGAGAAGATTTACATACGAGATTCCAAGAGATGATACGAAGCATTAGAAGCATTGAAGCATAAGGAAGAAGCTGTTGAAGACGAAGACTTGAAGAAATCAGTAGCTGCTACCTCAGACGACACAGCCGCACCCACGGGTTTCACCCTCAGCCAAGGATCCGAGAAAGCACAAGCCGCGCCCGCGGGTCCCAAACCGCGCCCGCGGGTCCCAAACCGCGCTCGCGGCCCTCTACCATCCTGAAATTTTGGAGAATCCAAAACCGCGCCCGCGACTCTCAAATCGCGGGTGCGGCTCCTCGACAGAAGAATCAAATTGATGTCTTTGCCAATTGAAGTATTTTGTGTTTAATTCTGCAACTGTCCACACGTTTTTATTACCTTGATGTGGATGTTACAATAGTTGATGACTATTTAGGTTGTGGATGATCATCCTTGATGAGATACCTTTTGTTTACTTAAGTTTTTGGAGAGTTTTTCACAAAACTTATGAGTTGCTAAAGTTCCTTTGTTTCACTTGGCGTTTGAAGCTTTTGGATTCAACAAGTTGTGAGTTTATCCTTTCCCTTTGTCTACTCTTTGATTGTCTCAACTCTCTTGTTTGTATTGTCCATGAACTAGATTTACTAGTTTAGACTGATCACCTAAGTTAGTTTTATCTTATTCATATTGCTAGAGTTTGATACTTCTAGTTGAATTATCATACTTGTTGTGTAGCACAATCTATTTGCATGAACTAGTTGTGATTGTTATTAGAGAAGAGAATTGAGTACATGTCGAGTATCCGACTAGTTGTCCATGATATTGCATGTATCTATCTATTCCTGAATGCATTACTACTTTGTTATTGAACTTTGATAGTTTCAAGGTTATAATCGAGTAAGGGTTATTAGGACTAGTTGGACTAATAACTATTCAAGAACAGGAATTAGAACGATCACTTGAGAACTTGACATAGGGATGAAAAGGATTCTAAGATCAACTTGTTAATCTAATTGTGGATAATCGCTAAGTGGAACACTTCGCTTAATATTGTTATAACCAAGTTGACATTCGATACTTCGTATCAAAACCATTAAAACCCCCCCTTTGGTTACGTTTATTGGTTAGTCATTGTGATAACTTAAGAATTTGATAAACTGATTCTCTTGGGATTTGACCCTTGCTTGCGCACTATATTACTTAGTTTGCACGTTAGGATTACTTGACTTGGCACACGACAAATTAGCCGCGTCACACCGCCGGACCATCTTTGATGAACATCAAGTGTTCATAAATGTTCATCACAATGTTCATAAATGTTCATTTGTATATACTCTACTGAATGTTCATCACATTATACTTAAAAGTTCACCAAATTTTGATGAACATCAAGTGTTCATAAATGTTCACCACATTATACTTAAAAGTTTTCCAACTGAATGTTCATCACATTCTACTTAAATGTTCACCAATTTTTGATGAACATCAAGTGTTCATAAATGTTCATCACATTATACTTAAAAGTTTTCCAACTGAATGTTCATCACATTCTACTTAAATGTTCACCAATTTTTGATGAACATCAAGTGTTCATAAATGTTCATCACATTATACTTAAAAGTTTTCCAACTGAATGTTCATCACATTCTACTTAAATGTTCACCAATTTTTGATGAACATCAAGTGTTCATAAATGTTCATCACAATGTTCATTAATTTGTACATACTCTACTGAATGTTCATCACATTATACATAAAAGTTCACCAATTGAATGTTCATCTAAATGTTCATCATCTCATACTTAAATGTTCATCATCTCATACTTCAATGTTCACAAGAATTTAATAAAATGTTCATTAGCCAAAGTTCATTATAATCGACTTAAATGTTCATCAAAATGTTGATAAATGTTCATCTTCTCTTACTTAAATGTTCATCAAACATCACTTTAATATAATTTCGAGTAGAAAAACACTTGATCTTTATCAAAAATTACCTAAATGTTCATCATCTCATACTTAAATGTTCATCAAACATCCTTAAATGTTCACAAGAATTTAATAAAATGTTCATTACTCAAAAGTTCATTACAATTAGCTTAAATGTTCATCACGTTGTTCATAAATGTTCATCAAAATGTTTATAAACGTTCATTTTGATATACTCTACTGAATGTTCATCACATTTTAATATTCACCAACAGAATGTTCATCACATTATAATTAAATGTTCATCACGTTGTTCATAAATGTTCATCAAAATGTTTATAAACGTTCATTTTGATATACTCTAGTAAATGTTCATCACATTTTAATTTCATGTTCACCAACAGAATGTTCATCACATTATAATTAAATGTTCATCACATTATATCTAAATGTTCATCACATTATATTTAAATGTTCACCAATTTGAATTAGACTTCAAATTTTCATTTTATACTTTAACCTTTTCATTTATTATTGGACCACCGCCGGACCTCCACCGGACCACCGTTGAACCCCCACCGGACCTCCACCGGGCCGCCGCTGGACCCTCGCCGGACCCTGCCGGACCCTCGCCGGACCCTGCCGGACCCCCGCCGGACCTCCATCGGACTTCCGGTCGCCGGACAACCACCGGGAAGTCGTCGGGAGGGGTGCGTCGACCCCATTTCTGGACTGAAATATCCTATATTAGGAAGAATCACGCTTTGGATATGCTTTGTTTAGCGGAAACAAAATTTAATGAATCTCCGAGTAACCAATTCCTGGCAAACATTGGTTTTAAAAAGGTATTCATATCACCGGCAGATGGGACTAAGGGAGGCCTTTGGTTATTATGTACTAATTTTATCAAGGCTAATTACTTAAATTTAAAATTTCATAGCAATAATACAATTGTTATTAGTTATGATGAACCTTCTAAAAATTTTGTTATGATTTTCATCTATGCTCTTAGTAGAGAACCCCAAAAACAGGACTACTGGAATTTTATAGCGCAAATTATAAATTCACACATAGAACCGGTTTTACTAATGGGGGATTTTAACGATATTCTTATGCCTAACGATAAATTAGGTGGATCCCAAGTTAATGCTTCTAGATTGACACGATTAAATTCGTTTGTTAGTACACATGGTTTAATTGATCATAATATAATAGGATTCCCATATACTTGGAAAAAATATAATAGTAACACTAATGAAAGTACTTTTGAAAGATTGGATAGAGTATTGCTTCAACCAAACTTAATTTATTATTTTAGTAAGATCACGTTACAACATCTTCCTTTTACAACTTCTGACCATTGCTGCATTTTACTTTAACTCGGACAAAAAATATATACAAAAAATTACCCTTTTAGATTTGATAATAACTGGGCCAAAAACGAAACATACAAGAATTTAGTACAAAGGATTTGGTCTTATCATTTCAATGGATCTCATACATTTAAATTATTCATGAAACAAAAGCAGTTAAAAAATGAAACTAAAAAATGGATAAAGACTAACGATAATAATATTTTTCAACAACTAAAAACAACTGCAGAGAGACTACAAAAAATAGAGAATGAATGCTTTCAAAACCGTAATACTATAATGACAGAACGTTACAACAGAATGTTGACAAAATACAATAAACTTTTAGATTTCCAACATTCATACTGGAAACAGAGAGCGAAAATTAAACATTATAATGATAAGGATAAAAATACTAAATATTTTCAGACATCGGCTAAAATAAGAACATTCAAACAAAAAATATTTTGCTATGAATCCTTAGATGGAATAAAATACACAAAACAAGACGAGATTATGACAAATTTAACTAAGGATTTACAACTAAGATATCAATCTATGCATATGATAGACCTAAGAGATAGAGAATTTAAAATTATTCCTAAACTAATAACAGAAGAAGATAATGTACAACTTTGTGTACCTCCCACGAATACTGAAATAAGAAATGTAGTATTCCAGCTCCCACATAATAAAACACCGAGCCCAGATGGTTATAATGCTGAATTTTACCAATCCTTTTGGTCAACTTTAGGTCCATCTGTTATTAGCTCAATCAAATCAATTTTCCACTCTGGTATAATGTTATCGGATTGTGCACAATCGTTTATTGCGCTTATTCCAAAAGTGGACAATCCAACAACAGTTAACCATTATAGACATATAAGTTTGTGCACAACTTTGTACAAAATAGTAACTAAAATACTTGCCAACCGATTACAAAGTCTTTTGCCCAAATTAATTCATCCCTGTCAAGGAGCATTTGTACAAAATAGATCTATATTCGATAACATCTTGATTGCACATGAAGTTTTCCATTCTTTTCATAATAGGAAAAAAGGAAAAAGGGGATGGATGACACTAAAACTAGATATGGAAAAGGCATATGATAAAATACAATGGCCTTTTATAGTAAAAGTATTAGAATCATTTGGCTTTGATAATAAATGGATTAATTTAGTTATGACATGTATCAAATCAGCCTCGTTCTCAGTTCTAGTTAACAATGAGCCTGGTCCTATATTTAAACCTAAATGTGGTCTTAGACAAGGTGATCCTATTGCCCCATTTATATTTATATTAGCTATGGAATATCTTGCAAGAACATTGCAAAAAGAGACAGAAAAAACAAATCATAGAGTTGGCATACAACTAAATAAGAATGGTATGCGTATTCCGTTTCTCTGCTTTGCGGATGATACCATTATTTTAGCAAACGCTAACATGAAAAATATGATATACATAAAGAACCTTTTACAAAAACTTACTGATTTATCGGGTTTGGCTATCAACTATAACAAAAGTTCTTTCCAAACGTCAACAAATATCTCTAGCATTCAAAGACAACAATTAGCCTCTATTATGAATTTACAACCTACGAATGCTATGGAAAAATATTTAGGAATCCCTATTGTTAGAGGACGAGTACGAAATGATACTTTTCAATATGTGATACAAAGTATGCAAAACCAACTTTCATCATGGAAAGCTAATACTATCTCCCAAGCAAGTAGAACTATCCTAATCCAGTCTAACATACAATCTAAAGCAAATCACTTAATGCAATGTTTCTATCTTCCAAAGGGTGTTTGTAAGGAAATGGATGAAATTAATAAGAAGTTCTTTTGGAATAATTCAAATCCAGGATTTAGACCAATCACAAATTGGAATAACATTTGTAAGCCCAAGGATTCAGGTGGATTAGGGATCCATACTACAGAAAATCTCAATAAAGCGCTACAACAAAAACTGCTTTGGAAATTGGCAATAGAAAAGAGTAATATATGGGCGACTCTTATTAGCCAAAAATATCTTAAAGAAAGATCTATATTTGATTATAAAAAGAAGACAAAACAATCTTGGCAATTTTCCAGACTCCTACACTTACGGGATGACTTTATTAAAGGTATAGAATGGAACCTAGGTAATGGAAAGACTATTAAATTTTGGAAGGATAAGTGGATACATAACATTGATATCAGACAATATTTCGATAGTACAAAATGTCAAGAATCGGAAACTGTATATGAATATATAACCTCCGATAAAGAATGGAATATACCAAGATTGAATGAGATTTTACCCCAGCAAATAGTTTCTCATATTACTAAAATTTATATTCCACAAAATGATATAGATGACAAAATAATCTGGAATCAGACTGCAGATGGCAAATTTAGTACAATGTCAGCTAGAAAATTATATACCATGAATATCCCATCTGATAATGCGGATCTTTTCAATTGGATTTGGAAATTAGAAATTCCACCCAGAATACAGAACTTCTTATGGAAAGCAGTGTCTGATAATCTTTCAACAACATATAGATTGAACAGGTATTATAACCGAGGACCATCATATTGCTCATTATGTAATTTTCACAATGAAACAAGAAATCATTTTTTCTTTGAATGCAGTTATCTCAAATCGCAAATACAACAACTAGAATTAATAACAGGAACAAAGTTTGAAATTGATGTTAAAGATAAATTTGAAACAACATTAACAAAAGTTATCTATGATTATAAAAATAATAATCACAAAATAGAATGTTTAATATTCTTATGGTATCAGGTATGGTTACACAGAAATGCAATGATCTTTAGAAATGAAAGGGTCTCAAAAGAAGGTATTGCTCAGGAGGCCTATTCCCAATATAGGCAATGAGAAAACACAATAAAATTTGTAAAAGGACCCAAAGCCAAAACAAGAAGAAACGGAAATAAATCACACAACAAACAATGGATTGCTCCACCCACTAATTGGATAAAGATTAACTTCGATGGGTCTTTTAAACCAAACAACCAATCTATGATTGCTTGTATAGCTAGAAACAATAGAGGACAAATTCTTGATATTTATAGTAAACACACTCAATCTTTATCAGCTTTACAGACGGAGGCACACGCAATGTTAATGGCTACAAAATTAGCAATAAAACTAAAATATAAAAATGTTATTTTGGAAGGTGATAATCTTACTGTGATTAATGCAACAAATAAGATATGGAAAGTTCCTTGGGATATCAAAAATATCCTCTGGGATGCGCAACAAAACCTAATTTTTTTTATAATTGTAAAATTCTACACTGTTTTCGAGAGGCTAATAGGGCAGCAGATTTTCTGGCTTGTTCTGATAAAAACCCTCATTTCATTAAAGCAGTTTTAAACTGCAATCCTGACTCAACATTATCTGTTGAGTATCTCAACAATATTAGGCCACACTTGTTGGCTTCCCCTATGTACCCTTTATATCAGCCGTTTTTTCGAATCATCGCTGATGATGGTCAGGGGTGGTCATCCCGTAGTTGATGACACCCCGATTCTAGCCTAGTAGCAAAAAAAAAGAAAAAAAAAAAGAAGAAGAAGTATTTTATCATATAGAATAAAAAATATATTTGCTTTGGTGATGGTCCTGAATCCTCATAGAATAAGACTAGTAAAAGAAAGACTACCTCGATTCATGGTTATGTTGTTCAACGACTTGTCTGTAATGGAGACTGAGAGAGGATAACTTTGTGCAACACGGACAATGTATGGTTAAGGCCCATATGATATTCATATTTTAGTATATCGGATATCATGTATGAATACGAGTATATTAGATCTCAAATCAAAAAAGAAAATTGAAAAAGAGAGAAAATTGAACACGTTAAAGATATTAAAAATAAAAAATCATATTGAAAAGAAAGAGAAACTGAAAAAGGAGAAAAGGAGAAAAAGAAAAGAGTGATATATACTCCCTATTAACCTCTAGGAAATATAATATTAAAATATTAAATTGATATTCATATATTGATATACTCCGTATCAAATATCACATATATGTATAAGTAATTTCTATATCTCCAAACAAGTCCTAAATTTGATTATTTGATAAGAGAGGGTTTACTCCTCCTGAATCCTGATCATGCATGCATGGCTCTTTACATGGCAAAGTTTAAGAATCTCTTCTCATAATATATTTTGTAGAAGTTAAGTTCACAGTCACCTACAAATATTGCTACATACTGTAATAGCACTATCCTAAGAAGATTTTATATTATAATTATAAAGCTTCTATTTAGCACATTTTAAAAATTTATTTAACACCTTCTGAGATTCGTCACAAATGATTTATACAAGAGGTTCGTCACAAAGCTCTTCCACCGTAGGTACGCCACAGAGCATTTAACCTGGACTGTCCGAATGGGTATTTGTCGTACGGATGAAAATCATCCGAGCTTCGCCACAAATCTCATGTGTTGGTACGTGACGAAGGTAAGCTATACCTGCAAAAGCAAACATATTATGGGCTTGTTCGACACTCTCAAAGTTTGCCTGCAAAAGTAGATTTTTTAAGCTAGCTTATTGGTAAAATAAGCTACCAATACAAGCTTTTGTGTGTAATAAGCTAGCTTAATTTTATTATCCCCGAACAGACACATATGTCTAATCCACAACTACTCCATTTAATTACCTTCTTACTAACATTAAAAATCCAAACCAACTTCATCTTCAACCTCTTAACTTTATTTTTTACCCACATTCCAGCCATTTTCTTTTTTATTCAAACACAATCTCTTTAAAAATGTCAAATTGGGATGATTATATTACCCAAAAGGTTGATGAAGGTGGTCCATCATGGGGAAACTATAATGAGGTAAGATAAACTTGTTTAAAATAATGTTGAAGTTAGAGTTTGTGTATAAATTGATGGATTTTAAACTTAGGTTTGGTGTTTATTTTTCTCAAAATAATGTTTTAGATAGTGACATAAATTTGTATGTATATGATGAAAACGGTGTTGAGAGTTGTTTGATTCAAATTTAGGGCTAGACTTGTTGGTTTGTGCTGTAGAAAAGGATAAAAAGACCTTCGTCACGAAGAATAATTAAACTTTCGTCACGAAGCTCATGCATACGTCTGTCACGTATGGATTTACACATAAAAGTGCAAATTGGTCCGTCACGGAGGGAGGCATGAGCTCCGTGACGAAGGTAGTAAAATAGAGTTTCTGAGTGTTTTTTTGGCGTTTTTTTATTTTGCAGGAATAATCAAATGTTCAATGGTTTAAACAACATATCGATCAGTGTTGATATTTTGGTGGGACCGGGAGGAGTGTCTTCGTTTGATTTTGGTTTTGATTTTGATAATCCGCCAAATGTCTCTCAACTTGATCCTCCTCCGTATCTTTTTCATCAAATTGATTGGTCTAATGTACCTCCATATCAATCTGTATCGCAACCATATAAATTTGGGCTGCATCTTCAAAAAATGCAGTATTTCACGACTTTAAAGACAATACCACAGTTTGACAGTGTTGTGCATTATGAGGAGCCACATATATCATCAGATTATCACTGATCAAATATTCAGCTCAAGAGCACTTGCTGAAGAGTGAGCAAGAGATATTGGAAAATCTAATAACTTCATGTTGAAGGTTGGTACGACCGACTTGAAAGTGAAGTTGGAAAGGTCTTGGCTTAAATGCGAGCACACTGGACAATATATTCCTGAATATGTAGGGAGAACCAGAAAAAACACAAGGACAAAGAAATGTGGTTGCAAATTCCAGATTGCATGCATAGAAAATGAAAAAGGGGACTGGATCTTAAGGGTTGATCATGGAACTCACAACCACATAATCGACCAATCCTTATACGATAATGCATTTGCTGGAAGACTAACACCGGAGGAGGAAAATATATTTGTAGACATGAGTAAGGGAAACACTCGACCAATACAGATTTTCACAAGGCTCGGTGAATCTCCTTTGAACATGACTAAGAAGTCGCAAGTCTACAACTTTGGTAACAAGTTGAGAAAGCTGGGGATGGAGGGAAGAACAGTGGTCTAAGAATTTTTCTATCGTTCTAAGGAGATAAACTACTTCCTAAGATACAAGAGCGACGGAGTCACAAATAAGATCACATATGTGTTCTCCTCAAGCCCAGAGTCGATGAAATTGCTTAAGGCGTATCCTTATATAATGTTGATCGACGCAACCTACAACACAAATCAGTAAGTATAATTAAGTTATTACTTATAATATTCAATTTCCTACATATATTCTTATTATACTATATTTGTATTGTTTTGCTAAGGTACGACATGTCCTTCATAGAGATTGTTGGAATAACGCCAACGTGGAAGAACTGTGTTGTTATTGGGGCTTTTGTGTCAGAAGAGAAAGAAGAAGAAAATGTGTGGTGCATTCATCAATTGGTTGAGTTGTTTAGGGTGGTTAAGATGACGCCAGCTTGCTTAGTGACTGATCGGGAAAAAGCTTTGATGAATGCTTTGGATATGATCTTTCCATATGCTACTTTCCTCCTCTATAGGCGGCACATCCAAAAGAACATTGGGGACCATGCTAAGAAAGCAATGCGGTCAAAAGCAAAGGGGGCTAATTTTGCAAGCGACTGCCTTGACTTATTCAAGCAGTCGACGGATCTGGCATACAACATAAGGTTGGGGCGTATTGAAAGAGAATGGGCAGAATATCCATCTGAGATTATCTATCTGATAAAAAATTGGCTTACCGCGTACGAGGATAGATTTCTTTCAAACTATGTCGATAAGATCTTCACATTAGGATCCAACACCACAAACAGGTTAGTGATGTTACTACGTTTCTTCTTTGGTTTATACACTAGTATATTAGCTTTTCTTTATACTAAAAAATATTATGCAGAGTTAAAAGTGAGCATTATAGTTTCAAAAATTATGTGTCACTGCCAAGCCATACGATAGACAATGTGCTTGATAGGTACAGTTCCAAGATGCGCAATCAAAACAAGAAAATCTTCGGTTCTTTCAATGAAAATTAGCAGAAGACTGTAAGTGACATTACATAAGCTGATCTCTTCAAGCTTCTTAAAAAAAAAGTGTGTCTTAAACTTGCTTGGATCACCTGATTACGGAATACAAGAAAGGGGAATATGACCTTCATCTTGATCAATGTGAATGCGTAATAAGGAAGAGAAATGGATTGCTATGTGTGCATGACATTTACGAATATGTGAGGAAGCAAGAACCCATTTCTTTTGAAGCGGTCCATGTCTTCTACAGGCAATTGACTTTGGAAGAAGTAGAGACCAAACTCCAAATAGAAGTCAGGCGCCAAGTAGCAAGAAACTTGATGGATGAGTTTATTGCTGAACAATGAGATGGAATGTCAGCTTATGACCAACACGAGTGTGCAATGAAATGCTTGACAATAGGTAACCCTCAAATGACCAACCTCCAAGAGTCAGCTCGTGTGACGTCTAAGAAGGGACGATCTCCGGAAGCTCCAAACAAAAAGTACAACCCAATGAAAAGACAACCTTCACACTGGGAGTATACCGGTGAAGCACTTAAATAAACGCCTCCAAAGAAGTAAAGTCGTTTTCATTCGTGGTCGGTAAGAGCGATGAGTGGGCTTTAAAGAAGGTTACAAAGTATAATACCCTCGTACCTCCGTGCATGCGTCCCCACGTGCATGATTGGTATTCAATTGTCGTTGATGGAAATTGTGGATACAGAGCTATCTCACAATAATGCCCTCGTACCTTCTTGAGTTGATTTGATGATGTTTTGTGGTGGAGTTGTAAAATCTTGTGAATGTTGTTGTTTCACGGCGTCACGAGACGAAGGTGAATTAGGGTTGGCGTAAAAATTTGGCTTTTATATCTTCGTTTAATTGCTTCGTCATGGACTGCCCACATCGCTTCATCACGGGTTGTTCTTTTCGTATTATTTTCTTTACTATACCTCGATAGGGAATTCTCAGAAAATATCGTACTTTATCATTGATGAATAGGGTCCCAAATCAAATAACAAAAGATAAGGAAAAAGAAGATCTGATTACACCTATTCTTAATCCGAAATGGAATGTAAGTACGTAGGGATCCACGCTTCATCATAGATCTCCTATTCCCTTCGTGACGGAGCTCCCATTTTTCCGTGTGTGACGAAGGTCTTTCCTAATTGGTCCGTAACGAAGGTCATCTTTTATTAGACAGATAAAATAGAATGTGCTAAATAGAAAGCCCTATAATTATTGTGATTCATTATAATTACATGAATAATTCATCTTCATATAATTTATCCAACCATTCATGCCAATTTTAGTAATTTTTGTTATAGTATATTGGAGTATTAGGCAATATTATTTAAATGCAAGATTAGATTATTTTCTACCTTTTTCACCTGATTTTGAAAGTTTGCACAAGAATAAACATTGAAAAAAATGTGGAAATTTAATTGGTAACCAAAAGATTTCTTTTTATTCGAGAAATACATTAATTTTACATTTTACCCGACAATCTTCGCAAATCTCTTCTTCCTCGCATTCACATCCTATTCAATTATTCAACTCTCTGTTTATTTGGGGTTGACTTCTCCCCTTTCTGAAAACCCTTTGGAAACATCGACGGGTTTTGTATTTCGTTGCCTCTCGCTAAGTTTAGATACATCGAATTTGGAAGAACCCAGAGGCTTTCTTTTTCTTCCAAGGTAAATCTGCGGTTCCTCAGTTTAATTTGGAATTCTGGGTCTGAATTATTTTATGTTATCTGCTAGTTCAAGGGAAAATTCAAGCTTGATCCAATTGGTTAACTTCAACATCATTTGCATGAGATCTGTTTGTGGAAAATATATTTTAATATTGGGGTTTTCGGAATTCCCGATTATCCTAACTTTCACTCAAATATTAGGATTTGTGTTGAGAAGTGAGGGTTTTTGGGTTGGATGACCGACCGAGGTTGCTGGATCATATGAAAGTTGTGACCTTTTAGGTTTGGAATGCTTTTTGAAACTGAAAATATGATTTTTGGATAAGGAGAGAAAGTTTAAGGTTTGTGATTGACATCTGAAATGATCAAAATAGTGGATTGTACAAATTCTGGAACATGTGTAATTGATGGTTCTCTGCAAGAAAATGTTACTAAGTAACCTCTTTTGTATTCAACAGATGAGGTTATCTTCACCAGCCTTTTCTGCTCTTCTAGTTGTGGCTTTTCTGGCTATTATACAGCAGGCAGTGGGTTTAAGGTTTGTGATTGACAGGGAGGAATGTTTCTCCCACAAAGTCGAGTATGAATGGGACACGGTTCATGCTTCTTTTGTCGTTATTAAGTATGATTCATCGTGGCAAACTGAAGATGGAGTTGATCTTGTGGTGAGCTCACTTATTTGGCTGTCATAAATTCTTAATCAAGGTCGAAATGCACTTTCGCCTACTTGTATTGGTTATTTAAATCTTGTTTTGTGGTGCTTTATTTTGCGTGAATGTTTGGTTTCAAGCAAGTAAAGTTTGAAACTTTACAAGTTCAATTGTGTCAAAAAATAATGTTTTTTTAAACATGTCAGGTTCTTGTTTGGTTGCAGTTTCTGAGTTATACAATGCTGTCTTAGTTTCTTAGATATACAATTTATTCAAATCTTGTTGTTCTTGTTTTGTGGTGCTTTATTTTGTGTGAATGTTTGGTTCCCAGCAAGTACAAGTTCAACTGCGTCGAAAAATATAGTTTTTTTAAACATGTCAGTACTTGGTTGAGGTTCTTGTTTGGTTGCAGTTTCTGAGTTATACAATGCTGTCTTAGTTTCTTAGATATACTATTTAATCAAATCTTGTTGTTGTTGTTCCTGTTTTGTGGTGCTTTATTTTGTGTGATTGTTTGATTCATAGCAAGTAAAGTTTGAAATTTTACAAGCTCAACTGTGTCAAAAAATTATTCTTTGCTTTTTTACACGTCAGTACTTAGTTGAGGTTCTTGTTTGGTTGCAGTTTCTGAGCTATGCAATGTTGTTTGAGTGTTTTAGATATAAAATCCCGGATTCCTTCCTTTTGATTTTTTTTCTTGGTACTTGAGAAACCAAGACATTTGTTACCTGGATAAAACCATACAACAGTACAAATAATCTGGTGTAATTTATGTCATGATCAGGTTACAGGACCTAACGGTGATCAGATGCAAGACTTCCGTGACAAGATAAGTGAAAAGTTTGAGTTTGTTGCTCATCAGAAAGGAGTATACAAGTTCTGTTTTACGAATAAGTCTCCGTATCACGAAACCATTGATTTTGATGCGCATGTCGGTCATTTCCATTACTATGAGCAGCACGCAAAAGACGGTAATCCTTTCTTCTTCTTTTTTATTTACACTTTTGTGAATTTGACAAAGTGAGGAAAAAGGTGGATCAAATGGGTATTAAAAGTTCCTTGTGTGCATCTGTAGAGCATCTTAAGCCGGTTTTGGAGCAGATAGGCAAATTGGAGGAAGCTCTCTACAACATTCAGTTTGAGCAACATTGGCTAGAGGCTCAGACTGAGCGCCAATCTATGGGTAAACAAGAGTTGTGATATCTAATTCAAAATTATGTGACTTTTTGACATCTAGACACTTCTAGATCAAATTTTCCTAAAAGAAATGCATATCTGTGATATTTGATGCAAAATTATGTTTCAAAGCTCCTAAAATTTGGGCACAATTAAAATTGACTTGTAAAAAAAGCAAAGATAGGATACCTTAAGATTTGGTGATGCATATGATCATATTTTGAAGCTTTCCTTCACATAGAAAAATGAATGACCCGTTTTTTATGGTTGCAGTGAACGATGCAATGAGCAAAAGGGCGATCCACAAGGCGCTGTTTGAGTCAGCTGCACTAATTGGTGCGAGTGTGCTGCAGGTGTATCTCCTTCGACGTCTGTTTGAGAAGAAGCTTGGAACGAGTAGAGTCTAAGAAACAAACAACCATAGATTGTAGTGTTTTTAACTTAATCATCAGGAGGTTGTGTTTTCACTTTTCAATATTTTGATCATATCCCCCCTCGAATAAATAAAAGCTAAGGGAATGCTTGAAAGTTAAATTATATACTTGTAGAAAATTTCTTGTGGGTGAAACGAACTCAGCATTTCCAAAATAAAGTTGCTCATTTGCATTTTGGTTTTTTACTTTGTGCTTTAGATTCAGATTCCTAATGATTGGTAGGTCTAGTGTTTGCCTTGCAATAAAAAAGAAAAAAAAACATTTTACATGAAGTGTTCAAAACAAAATTAGCAATATTGCTCCTTTTTATACATAAAAAAAATGAAGTTGAAGAACAGAGCTGATAAACAGAAGTAAGAGTGAGCAATGAAGAAGATGAACTGAGATTTCAACAAACACAATGGGTATCTTTTGTTTTGGGAATTTTTTCAACCTTACAGAACTTTAGGGTTCTTGATGAGATGAGAAAGAAGCTAAATTCTTTTGTTCAGGATCGTCGGAACATGTCACTGGTTGTTATGGTTGCTTAATTATGATAGGGAGGAATTCAACATAGGATGTGGGTAAAATTCTATATATCTTTGAGCTTATTCTCTTTTTTTAACCAAGGTTCATGCACAATGATGCAAATCATAGTCGAAATTATACTTTTAATTGGATAATCTACAAGTAGAGTGACATTAGTACTCGGTAGGTGTAATATTGTGTATATTTTTTGTATATAAATAATCCATAACATACAAAATAAAATTTAAAAAAACAGTAATTTAGATAATGAGGCATACACTACATGAAATAATATTGATTTATTGATAAAAATTAAAAGGTGTTATATGTAGTTAATAAAAAAATATATTTTTCATTTAACTTCATTTATATAGACATTGATTTTAAATTTTGATTTATATTAATAATGGGAGGAGATGGAAGCGAAAGAGTTGAGGATGAGGATGAAAAGGACTAATAGTAGCCCAGTTTTGAGGAAGAATTCTGTATCACAAATTCAACTATTTTAGAGCGTCTAGATAGAGCCCTTATACAGGAAAAAGATCCCATGAGGACCTTAGACTAAGATAGGAATGAGGATGCACTAGGACCGTTGATCTCGTTTTCTAGGTTATAATCTCATCCGTCCACGCACATCTTCTTTGTTCTCGCTCTCCCTCTCGCTTTTGTTTCCCGATCTCCTTCTCGCTCTCGCCTCGCTTTTACTTCTGTTTTGCGATCTCCTTCTGCTCTCCTTCGGTCCTTCTTGTTCATGTGTGACCTTCTATCTTTCTTCCTCCCTCACAGATCATATGTTTTCTTCGTGGTCGCTTCTTTGCTTCAATCCTCCCCGAAACAGGTAATCTCTTATTTTGATCTTTGATTTGTGTTCTATTTGATTATTTGATCTATTTGGAAGTTCGATCTTATTCCTTTTTTGTGTTTTTGTTTCACTGTATATGTATTTTGAGCTTTGACCTAACTGTGTTTTTGTTTGACAGATATTCTCACTTTGATTCTAATGGAATTTCTTCCATTGCTTACATTGATTTGGTTGTGTGTGTTGTAGCTTAAAGTTGGAAGTTGATGCTTGAACATTTCCGTCTGAGTACAATCGTTTTAAAACCAGATTGTTATGGATCAAGGTAATTGTCGCCATGTGAACACACATGTGTTAAGGCATGAACACATATGATCTGAAAAATGAACACATGAGTTCTTTTGATAGTTTTTCATGTGGAATTACTTTTTGCGATGAACGAAATGATTTCTCGATTTTGTTTTGTTTGGTTAGGTAATATTCGCTACTTTTGTAATTTGACCTGTCTTGTTCTTCATGGAAATTGTATTTCCACTGATTTTGCCATCTAATTGGAAGTTCTTAATGTTTGATTTGTGTTTTTTGTTAATTGTATCTTTTTGTTGTAAGATGTGGCTTGATTTGTTTGTTCACTTCAGAAAATTGTATTTGATCACAATTAGCTTTTTGATCTTTTCTATTTGCGATATAGATAGTCAGAATTTCTTTTGACCGTGTTCTTGTGTGCCTTGTAGAAATGAACACATGTGTTCTTTGACATGAACACATTTTGACTTACAAATGAACACATCTTTAACACATCTCTCTTATTTCCTACGAATATGTACCATATGAATACAATGATGTGTAGGAGTGAACACAAGTTCAATTAACAATGAACACAAGGGACTGCTTGTAAGTGAATTTGTCTTCTTGTTAGCTAAGTGAATTTGTCTTCTATTTCTCCTAGCATAAGTGCTCAACATTATACTCTTGTGTGTTGAAATTAATATTGAAAGAGTTGTTGCGTGTGATTAAGGAACAAAAGGGACTGCTTGTAAGTTCAAGAGTAGTTGAGCCTCTACTGAAACCTCAACAAGAAAGTCTATGTTTCAGAAATTTGTTGGATCAAGTTATTGTTCATCCTCCTCAACAAGCAACCAAAGAAGAGACAATTAGGGGTGACCAAGAAGTTGGAATTGCAAACTCAGCAAAGCAACATCGAACATGTTTCATTTGTAGTCAGCTTCGACACAACTGCATTGCATGCCCGCAATTAGTCGCTATATTTTCATTTTTTTATTTGGTGTTTTTGGTTTTGATGTAACGAATCAGGGTACCAAACTGTATCAAATAATTTTTATGTTAGTTTTTTATACATTTCTATTATAATTTTCAGCCATTGTATGAACACACATGAACTTATTAAAGCTTTCAAACATTTTACTTTTGAGTTTTGATGCTCATGAACAGAGATGTTCTCAATATTCAATATGAACACATATGAACACATTTTGCTTACGAGATGGACACAAATAGTAACAAAGTTATATTCCACTTTTGATATTCATGAACATATAAGTTCTTCTATCTAACAAAAGAAACTATATGGCTAGACATATGAACACATATGTCTAGATATATGAACACATATTGGTTTGAAGATGAACACACCTAGATTTAATAATGAACAACGATATATTCCATTTTTGATATTCATGAACACATAGATTCTTCTATCTGAAAGATGAACACATATGGCTTGAGAGATGAACACAAGTAGAATTAATGATTAACAAAGTTATAATCCAAGTGTGGTATTCTCAATCTGATTGATGAACACAAATGGCTAGACAGATGAACACATAAGCCTTGATCAATGAACACAAAAAGAGTTAATGAAATATACATTTAAGTACTAATATATACAAACTACCACAAATTGTTCATCGCAAACTACTAAAGATTTCACACCACAAATTGTCTCCTAACTCAACAATCAAATCTCCTAATTCTTCTTCCTACCACCTCCCTTACGAATATGAATTTCTTCCATAATAATGATCACAATCTTTTTTTCTCTCTAGAGGTTACAAATTTCTTTTGCTCAAAGAGAGAGTTGGTGTTTTGCTCTTTTCAACTTTGTCTTGTACATATTTGCTTCTGAGGTCCCATATGATGTTGAAGCTGTTTTTCACCAATGGATATTGTCCCATGAGCTAATTTCATCACTTTTGGTTTATCACCTACAATTCATAAACATTAGGGACACAAAAGCGTTAGCATATGAACACAGGGGACATTTACAGAATAACACATTTTCATTCACTCATGAACACACACAAGAATGTTAATGAACACAAAATACATGACATACACACATACATATTAAGTTCAATATGCACACAAAAGCATTATTATATGAACACATTTTCTTTCACCATTGAACACATGTGGCTTAGATCATGAACACATGTTTCTTAGATGATGAAAACCTATTTTTCATATGAACTGCACATACATGAATTAGTTGATGAACACATATGCCTTACATGATGAACACATGTCTTTCATATTAACAGAGCATACATATATTTTAATGAACACATACATATTAATGCACACAAAAGCATTAGTACATGAACACATGTGCTTTCACCAATGAACACACGTGGTTTAGATGATGAACACAAATTGCCTAGATGTTGAGCACCTGTTTTTCATATTATTTGAATATACATGAATTTGTTGATGAACACATATGACTTACATGATGAACACATGCATTTCATATTAACAGAACAAACATGACCTAGTTCATGAACGCATACATATAAATCGATGAACACATACAAATAAATTGATGAACACCTACATAAATCGGTGTTAATTATCACAAGATACCTGAGATTTACACACACATTAAACAAATACTCTTGGAAATCTTTTCATATGAACACATACTAATTAGGTATTCACACAATCATCACGAACCATCGGTCATCATAAGATTCACATGTTTCTTAGTAAACAAAAGCATGAACACATGAACTTTCACCGAACAAACATGACCTAGTTTATGAACACATACATATAAACTGATGAACACATGCAAATAAATTGATGAACACATACATAAGTCGGTGTTATTATCACAAGATACACGAGATTCACACACACATTAACCAAATATTCTTGTCAATCTTTTCATATGAACACATACAAATTAGGTATCCACACAATCATCACTAATCATCGGTCATCATGAGATTCACATTCTTCTTAATAAACATGTGATTCATAACTTGAATCTGGACCTAGCTAGGGTTACTAGTATGAAATCGAAAGACTAATACCTTGAATCTGGACCATGTTCGCACCATGCTTTGTCATCTAACGCTTCTGAATTTAATTATGTTCGAGTTAGGTCAGAAGACTTGCAAACCTAGAAGAATTGAGTGAAAATTGTGAGAAACAATGAAGAAATTCACAAATCACCGCTTCATCTCTCAGATATGAGCAAACGACTTTGAATTGCGTTAAATGAGAGCGGAATCCGGTTGAAATTGCTAGTATTTGCAGCTCTCAACTCCCTGGAGAATTGGCTTGAAATTTTATCGATGGGGAGGAATGTGAGAGGGAGGGGGAGACTTTTATAGGAGCGTGTAAATTTAAAGCGCGCAAGTTAGAAGCTAAATAGGGAGCTCTTTTGTGATGTTGGATCAATTCCATCCTACGGATGAAATTGATCCTTAGTCTTAACACTAAGGGGCATCCTCATGTGAATCAAACCCCCTTATACACCCCACTATCATAAACTTTTATAATAATATTACACTGACTCACCTCCCTTTTACAACCTCTGATCACTGTTGCATAATTCTTCAATTAGGAATTGATCTCCAATATAAAAATTGTCCTTTAAGATTTGAAAACACATGGATGCAAAATGAAAATTATAAAAAATTGGTCAGTAAAATTTGGAATTATCAATATATTGATTCAGCCTTATTTAAGCTCTTCATGAAACAGAAAAAATTGAAAAATGGTACAAAGGAGTGGTCTAAAAAATACTATAACAATGTTCATGAACAACTTAAAGACACTGAAACAACATTACAGAAACTACAAGACGAATGTTTTCAAAAGAATATGTCTCAAAAACTCCCACTTTATAATAGGTTTATCATTAAATACAATAAACTTCTTGAATTCCAACATACCTATTGGAAACAAAGAGCTAAGGTTAAAAATATAAAATATATGGATAAAAATACAAAATATTTCCAAACTTCTGTTAAAATAAGAACATATAAACAAAAAATCAACTGTTATGAGTCTTTAGATAAACATCATTTCTATAAAACTGGGGATATTAAACCTGCAATTACTCATGACTTAACATCTAGATATCAACCTTCACATACACTCAATCTCACTGATAATGACTTTGATATCATCCCAAGAATTATTTCAGATGAAGATAATAACTCCCTATTACTTCAACCTACTCCTTTGAAAATTAAAAATGTGATTTTCCAACTCCCTCACAACAAAACCCCTGGCCCAGATGGCTTTAATGCGAAATTTTATCAGCACTATTGGCCTATTGTTGGAAACTCAGTTATTCAGGCAATACAAGCTTTCTTTCATTCAGAAATAATGCTAAAAGAATGCGCACAATCCTTTATTGCCCTTATACCAAAAATTGATAATCCTATATCAATTAATCATTATCGACCAATTAGTCTTTGCTCAACTATTTATAAGGCAATTACCAAATTGATGGCTAATAGACTTCAAAACTTGTTACCAAAACTTATTCATCCATGCCAAGCTGCCTTTGTTCAGGATAGATCTATATTTGACAACATCCTAATTTCTCATGATGTCTTTCACTCCTTTCACCAAAAGAAAAAAAAGGAAAAAGAGGTTGGATGACACTAAAACTCGATATGGGGAAAGCATATGATAAAGTCAAATGACCTTTTATTGAAAAAATATTGGAAACGTTTGGTTTCCATAAAAACTGGATTGACTGAGTTATGATGTGTATTAAATCTGCGTCTTTTTCAATTCTAGTTAACAATGAACCTGACCCGGTCTTTAAGCCAATGTGTGGTTTACGCCAAGGAGATCCCATAGCCTATATCTCTTCTGTTTCAATAGGTTTCTTATGTACTTCTCTCTGCATATATTGTATACACAAATATTAGTATTCAAACAAGTAAATATTTTTGAAACATGATCACGAAAAAACAAAAATTTATCTGACCTCATATAAGTCTCTAAGCTCAGGTAAATGCTCATGCATTTCCCTTAGTCTCTCTTGAGAAAGAGGGTGAGATGAATATGAAGAGATGGAATCCAATTTTTTGCATTGGATTTCCATCAAACTCACAGCATATGCAGGATCATATCCAGCCAAAGCCGTTATCTTCATTGCTATATAATCGGCTTCTAACTCCTTCTTGTTCAAAAAAAAATTATACAGTTAGACAAAAATAAATATCATTTAAAACTAATACATTATGATAATGTTTTCTTACCTCTGTTTAGGTATATATCGAGTTGTAATCTCGAAATACTTCAATCCTAAACACCAGACGCTCATGATCCATCTAGTAAAGCTACCTGGCTTTCTGTATGTCGCTAGAAAGGAACCAAGCACATCCATATTCATCTTGTATATTGGTCAACCCCCTTCACATTGATGGCGATCTAAAATATGGCTCATCTAATCAAACAAATACAAATTCATTTCAATCATCTTCTTAGAAAGAGGGTGTGATAAATATGAAGAGATGTAATCCAATATTTTGTATTTGATTTTCCATCATCTTCATAACAAAGGTTTGATTTCTGCGCGGAGTTGAACTCCGTGTAGAGCTCAGTTGTGGATAGATTAACGAAGCGATCGAGAAATTAAAAAAACTTTGGTCGGATGTAACAGAAGCCTAAAATTTGACCGGACTGACTTTTTTAAGGCTTATAGTTGAATTCTTATGAGGCTATAGCATAAAATTAACAACGAAGTAGGCATGCTACTGCATACTCGAAGTTGAATTTTAAGATCCTTATATAAAAATAAAATAAAATATCATGTTATGTGAATAATGTTCTGAAATTTAGTAATGTAAAAGTACTACGATCCTCCATCATAATTTGCTGGGTACTAACTTGAAATTTTGATTGAGTATGACCTTATAGGCTATTATCTCATGTAAGCAAACGTCTTCGTTTTAATGTTTCGTGAATAATGTTTTGAAATTGAAAGACAAGAAGATATACCACATATATGAGGTTCAAAAAGTTTAAACATGAGCATTTGTTAGTAGTTCAGCAATATCTACCCCTTTATACAAAATCGTCCAACCCAATACTGTATCTTAACCTATATCTCTTCTGTTTCAGTAGGTTTGTTATGTACTTCTCTCTGCATATATTGCAAAGACAAATATTAGTATTCAAAGAAGTAAATATTTTTGAAACATGAGCATGAAAAAACGAAAATTTAGCTGACCTCATATAAGTCTCTAAGCTCAGGTAAATGCTCCTGCATTTCCCTTAGTCTCTCCTGAGAAAGAGGGTGAGACGAATATGAAGAGATGGAATCCAATTTTTTGCATTGGATTTCCATCAACTTCACAGCATATGCAGGATCATATCCAGCCAAGTCATTATCTTCATTGCCATATAATCGGCTTCTAACTCTTTCATGTCCAAAAAAAAAATTATACAGTTAGACAAAAATAAATTATCATTTAAAACTAATACAATATAATAATGTTTTCTTACCTCTGTTTAGGTATATATCGAGTTGTAATCTCGAAATACTTCAATCCTAAACAGCAGGCGCTCATGATCCATCCAGTAATGCTACCTGGCTTTTTGTAAGTTGCCAGAAAAGAACGTAGCACGGCCATATTCATCCACCCCCTCCACTGTATTCAGAGGCATGTCGGGTGGTTTAGTAATGCTATGAAAAAAGGAGGTTGAGATGGAGCTCAAATGTATGTCGCTTCATCATATGGATTTCCCAGTCAAGAAGGGTATGTGGGATATGGACTGGAGAGTCACGGGTTTCTATGGGTGGCCTGAAACTGGAGATAGATATCTCTCATGGGAGTTGTTGAAGCTGTTAGGAAATGGGAACACAAAACCTTTGATATTTTGTTGTGATTTTAGCGAGATTATGTATCAGCATGAGAAGAAGGGTGGGAATATTATGGTTGGTTGGCAAATGCATGCCTTTAGAGGATGTCTTGTGAATTGCAATCAAATGGACTTGGACTACTCAGGTTATGAATATACTTTTGATAAAGGTAGGATGGGAAATGCTAGTGTTCAATACCATCTTGATCGTTTCCTTGTAAATGCTAGATTGACGGAGATGTTCCCTCAAGCGGTGGTCGGAAATCTTGATCGAGAGAAATCCGATCATTCTCCTGTCAAAATGTTTTTTATCGATCATTCTCATATTATTAAGAGAGTTTAGGAGAAGGAGGAAGGCAATTCTCTTGAAAAAATTACTGAGGGTGCCAGGGAACTTACAGTTTGGGCTGGAAAAGAGAGGAAACATAGAAAGATGTTGCACAAAAAACAGGAAGCAATTAAAAAGATTGAATGAAGGTGGAATCAGCATTGCACAACTGGCTACCAGGAGGAGATTAGTGGCTGAAATTGCAGCTCTACTTAATTAAAGATGAAGAGGGTTTTGGAAACACCATGACACGACTCTATGGCTGAAAGCAGGTGATCTTAACACCTCCATTTTTCATAGATCCGCGACCATTAGGAAGGAGAAAATTATGATTACAGAGCCTGGAAGAGTGGAAGACTCTATTGCTCAGTATTTCATAAGTATGTATCGGTCCAGCAATCCAACATGTATTATGCAGGCCAATCAGCATGTGGAGGCATCAATTGATGTCTTGTCTAGAGAGGATCTGGAGGCTCATTACACATCAAAAGAGGTGGTGGGAGTTCTCAAACAAATGCACCCTCTTAAGGCCCTTGGTCCTGATGGTATGTGTGCTATGTTCTTCCAACTCTATTGGGAAAGTGTGAAGGATAAAGTCATCGATTTGGGTCTGCAAGCACTGAACATCGGGGTTATTGACGGGAGAATCAATACGACTTTCATCACACTTACCCACATCGTTATGGGTTAAGACCCACCACAACAGAAGTTGGCGAACAGTTCATCCAAACGGAAGCAAGTTCTTTCGAAAGAAAAAAACACACAAGCAAGTTCAAGGAATTTAGGGATCGTTTGGTATCAAGATATGAATCGGTAAGAATCGGCTTGGAATGAGGAATCATGTTAAGTGATTCTTAAGGCTTTGTATTTGGTAGAGGAATGGTATGAAGAGTAAACTTAGGTTTGAATCATACCTCCAATTTTATTTGGGTATGAAGTGTAATATGTTGGTATGAGTATGACTCATATTCATTCCATATACTTATACTTTGTCTACCAAACAAAAAACATGTTTAGCTCATTCTCAACCACATTCCCTATAGACATAGTATACAAACGAACCCCCTTATGAGATCTATTCTGTTGGGGTTTTCAGTACTTGTCTCCCTATATTTTCGCCTAAATATTGGAGTATAATTTGTGAAGTGAAGTGATTGAACGCAACATAAACTAACCCTCAAAAATCCGACTCTGACGACCTCACTTGTTGACCAGTCCACCACTATCCTTAACTACTTCACTGAAAGAGTATTAGTCATGATGGTTCAGTATCGATTCCTCCGTTCCCTGCAAACAAGACAAGTTCCGATAGTCCCAGGGTCGTCCCTCCGACGCTCAAGTCAGTATTTGGCCAAGGGAGGGGATCAAGATTATCAAGAATATTATAGTTTATCTCTTCTTAATCTCAATTTGTGTTTGCTTTAGTGTTAACTTTATTTAATATGTAATATTTGTTTCTTTGTTTCAGGTTCAAGGATGTTCTGAATAATACGTTTCCTTCTCCGAAGTTCCCTTCTGTTTACTATGGGTGAACCATAACTTTTATAGTCACTATTTAACTTGGGCGTTAATCTTTGCAAATCTCCTTGATGGCTACTCCTCCTCCCCTGCTTCCAGGACGTTTCCTTTTTGTTCGGTCCTTCGGTGACATGTTTACTTAGTTGTGTATGTTTTCTTAACTGTGAAATTTCCGGGTACAATTAATTTAGCCTTCATTAGGAACCTCATCTTTCTTCTTGTCGCTCCTACAAAAGTCTATACAACTTTTCTTGGAGTCTAGAGGGGTGTGTTGTATCTTTAGAGCATGTCATTGACCTTGGTAGAAGAGCCTTTTTTCCCTCCAAATCTAGCAAAGTTTGGCCTAGCGGCGCTGAGAAAAGCTTGTTGATAAAAGGGAAGTTTGCCCTCAAGTGGGAAGGTTTGCTTTGTAAGAGAGAAGGTTTGCCTTCCGAGAGGGAAGGTTTGCTTTGCGAGAGAGAAGGTTTGTTTTGCGATAGGGAAGGTTTGCCTTGCGAGAGAGAAGGTTTGCTTTTTTGCGAGAGAGAATGTTTGCCTTGCAAGAGGGGAGGTTTGCTTTTTTGCGAGAGAGAATGTTTGCCTTGCAAGAGGGGAGGTTTGCTTTGCGACAGGGAAGGTTTGATCTTCGAGAGGGAAGGTTTGCTTAGGCCCATATTTTATTGTGGGATGCCTATGATAACTTCTTTTTTGTAGATTGGGTTATCCGGCCCAATTTAACTCGCGTGGTGATAGAACAAATGTCGCGGTTGCTAAATCAAAGAAACCCTAAAAACTAACTAGAGTATAGCAAGTAGAGGTCGAACCTAAGGGAATCAAAACACCAAATCAATGCAGTCAAGTGAAGTATCAACTAACGAACAAGTAACAAGTAACCAAGGGGGGGGTTTGATTGTATAAAGCACACAAGTAACAAGTAGCAAGCAGAGGAACGTTGGGTTGAGAATAATATGCGAAGGGTTTCACCTAGCAAGTATCCACACAACAGTCAATCCAGTTGATCATAGATTATCTCAAGTTCTTATCAATCCTAGGGAATGTTCCTATTTCAATCTTTAGTATATCAGCAGGCTAACCGGTCTTGATAATACTTATTATTCAACAACCAAGGAAACCTCTCAAGGTTAAATCAAATAGCAGCAAAGAGCACAGGAATCATAAAGATGCATGCAATAACTTACAACCGTCGAGTATTAATATGCAATCAATTCTCCTTCATATAAGCAATCAACTACCAGATCATGCAAATATGAGTGCTACTATGACAAGGAATTCCACCGTCTATTCCTAGTCTAGCAATAGAAAACTATCAATCAAACTAGGTGTCCAGTCTAGCAAACTGAATAGAAAACATATGGATAAAAGCAAGAGAATCAATACAAACCCAAGGGAAAAGAACAAGAGTAGTAAATCTCACAACTTAATAACTTAAGGCTTCAACCTCTACGCAAAACAATGGAATTAGTTCCTGCTCATGGTTGCAAGACTAAAAGTTGTAGAGGGAAAAGATGATAAACAATAGAAAGAAACTAGGGTTCTTAAATAGAGTCTAACTGATGAGGCGAATTGTCGTATGTCAAGTCAAGTAATCCTAACAAGCTCACTAACAAGTATAGTAGGCAAGCAAGGGTCGAATCCCAAGGGAATCAGGTTATCGATTCTTAAAGTTATAATAATGATTAACGAGTGTAAGTAACCAAAGGGGGGGGGTTGTATGTTTTAAGAACAAAGTAACGAAGGTTGATTTGGATTGTAAATATATCAATGGAAGGTGTTTCACTTGACAATTATCCACTAACAGATTAACAAGTTGATCATAAACTCCTTTTAATCCTATGTCGAATTACTCATATGATCGTTCTAATCCCTGTTCTAATGTAGTTATTAGTCCAACTAGTCCTAATAACTCTTACGCAACTATAACCTTGAAACAATCAAGATTCAATAATAAAGCAGCTTTAAATTCAAGAATGGATAGATACATGCAATATCATAGACAACTAGTCAGATACTCGACATGTACTCAATTCTCTTCACAATTGACATTCACAACTAGTTCATGCAAATTGTGTGTGCTACAAACAAGTATGGTATTTCACCTAGAAATAACCAAACAATAGCAATATGAATGAGATGAAACTACTTAGATGGCCAATCTAAATAAGCAAATCTAATTCAATAACAATACACACAAGAGAATAGAGACAATCATAAGAGTAGAACAAAGGAAAGAAATCTTACAACTTAATCAATCCGAAAGCTTCAAATGTCAAGCAAAACAATGGAAACTTAGCAACTCATGAAGTTCTTGAGGAAAAACTCTCAAAACTTGGAAATGGAATGTGTAAGATGATGGAAGATCATCAACCCCTAAAACCTATAAGTCTCTGCAGAATTCAACTGACAAATTGAAGGTAAAAACGTTATAAAAACATTACAAAACTTAACACAACATACTAAATCGGGCAAATGAAGAAAGTCTTCTCTGGCGGATTTCCGCGATCGCGGTTTGGGACCCGCGATCGCGGATTTTCTTCTGTGATCTGGCTTCTTCAGGTGGCATTTCCGCGATCGCGGTTTGGGACCCGCGGTCGCGGAATTTCTTCTGTGATCTTGGCTGGTCCAGTAGGTTTTCCGCGACTTCTGTGGCTTCCTTGGCTTCGTCTTCAGCTGCTTCCAATGCTACATGTGGTCTTCTTCAGCTTCGACTCCTCTTCTTATGCTTCAATGCTCCGTATCATCTTTTGTAATCTCATGTGTAACTCAACTCTCCAAAACTCCATGACTACAGAATACATCATAACATCTAGCATAATCCTATACAAAATGAGCTAATAACCTATAGTAGCGCTATGTAAAATACCGCTTATCAAACTCCCCCATACTTAGACCTTGCTCGTCCCCGAGTAAGCTAAATGAAACTTACCCTTACCATCAACACACATAGATCTCAGGAAGTATAGAGAAAGAATGAACTACAAATTACAAACACACTTCGCCTCCAAACACCATAGTGAGTACAAAAGATAAATCTAATCATAGCTCCTATCTAGCACCTTATTCCTCCATAGTGGCCTACCCTTTCCTCCTTATATCACCACCTTCTTATGACACCTCGCCAGGAGCAACAAATGGTCCTAAGACACTCATTTCACTCATTCTGCCTAGGCACCCCGAAGGGTTTTCACCTAGCCACTCATTTCATTTTGCTAGATAACTCACAATTGGCTCACATCTCTCAAGTCCACTTTTGCCTCAGCCTATTGTCGACCAGACTACCGGCTTTTTGCATGGAACCGCCCTTTCAGGTTTTCAGCTCATCCCAGGATTTTCATTTGCCTTTTTTAACATTTTTTTGGCTTTTTCTGTTTTTTATTTTGTTTTTAAAAAAAAAAAATTAAAACAAATACGAACTGAATTCAAAGAACCGAATGGAAACTACTCTAATGATAAGCAGTAAACTAAATCCCTCTCCCCCATACTTGAAGTACACAATGTCCTCAATGTGAAAGACATAGAAAATAAATGAGGAAGAGAAGGGAGTAGCTCACTGATCCGGGTTACCCGGTGGTGGAAGATCGGGGTTCTGATGGAACCAAGAATGACGAACCTCCTCTCTCCAGCCCTGAAATTCCAGTTGCATCCCACTCATCGACTGCTGCAAACCTCGCATATCAGCAGCATAAGACGACCTGAAGGCGTCAAACTCAGAGTAGAACTGAGTGTAACTCTGCTGCATCCCCTGCATCTGATCAAACAACCTCTGCTCCCAGGGGATACTGGAGCTATCAGCAGCTCCACCAGACGTACTGATGCCAAACTGTGTCTGAGCATCGGGCATCATCTCATCATCATCATCATCGGCGTCATCAGCAGCCATAACCGGCTCTCGAATGGTAATCCCACCCCGTGCACGACGTCTAGCAGGGGCACGAGGTGCAGCGGGAACAGGCGCCAGCCGGAAAGTCTCAGCAGGACCGTAGACAAAAGGATGAGGCATGGCTATCTCAGGCTCACCAACCCATACCCATGCGTTAGGACTACCCCGCAACAGATGGACGGTGGACCGGAGGAACCGCAGATCATACTCAAAAGGCCCAACAGAAGGGTCATGACTACCCTCCACATCAAGATCTACAAAGTCGTCAACTACCGCCTGCACAATCAAAGTGATCATGCCTCCCAAGGCAATCTTTCCCTTTGCTTTGTTCCGGGCGGCTTTGCAAGAAGCAACAAAGAGCCAAACCCAATCGGGGGTAAGCTCACACTCCGACATGAGACTAAAGAGATACTTGAGCACATAAGCAGGAACCTTATTGAGCTCATTCATGCCAAAGAAGGCCATGGCTAACACCTTGTGTGTCAGCCTGAGACAAGGATGAGAGAGCTGATAATTGTAATCGTTCCCATTAGCATCCCTCGGAACACCTGTCCAAGTTTGCCACATATGAATGTCGCGATCACCCACACCGTCCTCATAGTTATCCGAGGGACCACGTGTGATCCCCAAGATATCTCTCAGCTGCTCAGCAGAAACAGTATATTGTTGCCTCTTGTAGATGAAAGTAATAGCAGCAATTGTATCATCCTGGTTTCTCGTCTTTAAGGTGGAAAGAAACTGACGCGACAAGTCCACGTGGGAGGGCGCGGAAAGTGCCATGAACCCGCCCAACCCAGCATGGTCGAGCATAGCTTGAGTACATTCCGCCATACCCAAATCCTCAAGGGTAGGGACATGGAAGAACCGAGTGGCATGTGACTTATTTCCCTTAAGAGTTGTAGCATATGATTTCACCTGCTTTTGCCCCTCAGCATCATTCTTATGAGAGCGCGACATTTCAACTGAGCAAACAACAAATGCAACAAATGCAACAAACTCCACAAACCAACAAATTCCACAAATTCCAAACCAATCCACAACAGCAGCAGCAACAGCAGCAAAGTACAACTATAGCCCTCCCCGAGGCGAAATAAGCACCAATCAATATTCTGAAACCGAAAGAAACACTTACAGAACCTGAGCAAGAGGCCGGACAGAAGACAAGCCGCGATCGCGGGTAGATTTCCGCGGTCGCGGAAAAGCTACTGGAATTGGAGGTGGAAATCCGCGGTCGTGGAAATCAAGGTGGAGCTGCTGGTCTTCTGACGCCAAATCCGCGGTCGTGGAAATCGAGACGGTGGCGGATCTGAGCACGACGAACAGGAGCCGGTGCGAAGTGACTTCGGTGGGTGTCGTGGAGGGCCTCCGGCGAGGGTTTTGAGTGGTGGAAGAGGGTTTTGGTGAGGGAATTTGGTTAGGAAATTGGGAGTGGGGGCTGAGGAGGAAAGGAGGTTGTTGGTGGGGGCGGTTGACGGCCGGCTGCGGTAAAGAAGGTGGGTGACTGCGGCGGCTAGTCGACTGGGAGCGTGGTGGTGGAGGATCGATCCGGCGAGGGTTTGAGAGTGTAAGGGCAGGTTTGGGAAATATGGGGTTGTTGTGAGAGAGATGGAAGAATGGGGCTGCGAGAGTGGGTTTGAGAAGGGGATGAGTTAGAGAAATTTAGAGAGAAATTTAGGATAAATGAGAAATTGAAGAGATGGAGAGATTTTGAGGAGATTTTGGATTTGGGGTTTGGTGGAGGAGAAATTGAGAGGAAGATGGGAGAAATTGGGGAGATGATGGGTTTTTGAATTTCTCTTCCTTTTTTTTTCGAGTTTCTGCTCTTTTTTTTTCAAAACACGAAAGGGAACAACCGTCAATTCCTTTAGTAACAGCGAGACGCTGGGCGTCCAAATAATACTGACAATTCTCGTGCTTTATTCCTACAGGTTAGTAAACAAAACAAGCAAAAAGAAATAAAATAAAATAAAGTCGAAAAGAAATACCTTGGGTTGCCTCCCAAGTAGCGCCTTGGTTAGAGTCGTGGCTCGACTTTAAACTTCGTTCTCAATCTTCAATACTTGGCTCTTCTAGAGCCATCTCATCCAAAGATTCATTGGTGAACCCTTCATGGTAAGGTTTTAACCTTTGACCATTCACTTTGAAAACATTGTGGTTGTCTTTGTCAAACAACTCCACGGCGCCATGAGGAAAGACGCGAGCTACAACATAGGGTCCATTCCAACGGGATCTCAACTTTCCAGGGAAAAGTTGAAGGCGAGACTGATAGAGCAAGACTTTATCTCCCACTTTGAAGTCTTCTCTCAATATATTATTGTCATGCCCAGCCTTCGTCTTCTCCTTGTAGATCACAGCATTCTCATACGCATCCCGGCGTATCTCCTCCAACTCTTGGATTTGCAACTTTCTATACTCACCTACAGCATCCATCTCCATGTTGCACTTCTGCACCGCCCACCATGCCTTGTGTTCCAGCTCCACTGGAAGGTGGCAGGCTTTGCCGAATACAAGTCGAAAAGGAGACATACCAATAGGCGTCTTGTAGGCGGTTCTATACGCCCAAAGTGCATCATCCAATCTCAGGCTCCAATCCTTCCTATTTGGAGCAACCGTTTTTTCAAGGATCCCTTTGATCTGCCTATTGGACACTTCAGCTTGTCCATTGGATTGAGGGTGGTAAGCGGTAAAAACCCTTTGAGTGACATGATACTTCTTCAAAAGCGCACTCACCGTTTTGTTACAAAAGTGAGTTCCTTGGTCACTAATGAGAGCCTTGGGAATCCCAAAACGAGAAAAGATATTCTCTTTCAAGAAACCTGCTACCACTTTGGAATCATCAGTTCTGGTGGCCTTCGCTTCCACCCATTTGGAAACATAGTCACTCAAAGACTAATGGTGTTTGTGGCATCTCATTTCTTTTAGAGATTTTTCCGACCCTTTGGCATCGATCGCATGCTTTGCAAAAGGCGTAAGCATCCCGAAAGATGTGTGGCCAATAAAAACCTACGTCCAATACCTTCCTAGCTGTTTTGTTTGCCCCAAAATGTCCCCCACATGCATGAGAATGACAAAAAGTTAAAACAGACTGTACCTCATTATCCGGGAGGCATCGTCGGATTACCTTGTCAATGCAATGTCTCCAAAGGTAGGGGTCATCCCAAACGAAGTAGTGCGATTCCCGCTTGATCTTGTCTTTTTGAGCTTTTGTGTAGTTCGGCGGGAATTCTTCGCGAACCAAATAGTTCACTATGTTGGCATACCAAGGCTTGAAAGACCGGAAGGCGAGAAGTTCGTACTCGGGATCCCGGTGAACAAATTCACCGTCAAGCATTCCGCGGTCGCGTCTTGATGCCCGCGATCGCGGAAAACTCTCTGTTGCAATTCCGCGATCGCGGATTGGGTCCCGCGGTCGCGGATTTCCTGCTGTCGAAACCCGAAACAAATTTTCATCCGGGAACGTACCTTGGATCTGAGCCCGTAACTCACCATCTTCTTGCACAATCCGACTCAGATGATCAGCTACCGAGTTCTCGACTCCTTTCTTGTCCCGGATTTCCACATTGAACTCGCTCAAAAGTAAGACCCATCGTATGAGTCTCGGCTTGGATTCCTTCTTTGTCATGAGATAACGAAGAGCAGCGTGATCAGTGTGGATAATCACCTTTGTGCACAACAAATACTGTCGAAATTTCTCAAGGGCAAACACCACAGCTAACAACTCCTTCTCTGTGGTGGAGTAGTTCCTCTGAGCGTCATTCAAGGTTGTGGAAGCATAATAGATCACATGCATTGCTCTTCCAACCTTTTGACCAAGAACAGCTCCCACCGCATAATCACTAGCATCACACATGATCTCAAAAGGTAGAGACCAATTGGGTACCTGAATAATGGGTGCCTCAGTGAGGTGGGATTTCAGAGTGTCGAATGCTTTCTTGCACTCGGTAGACATCTCAAAGGTCACTTCCTTCTTCAAAAGCTCACATAGAGGTGTTGAGATTTTTGAAAAGTCTTTAATAAACCTGCGATAGAAACCTGCATGGCCTAGAAAAGAACGCACTTCACGCACATTAGTAGGATAAGGCAACGATTGAATGATGTCAATCTTTGCCTTATCGACCTCAATACCCCTAGCTGAAATTATATGACCCAAAACAATACCTTGTTCAACCATGAAATGACACTTTTGAGAATTCAACACTAAATTAGTGTCTACACATCTTTTAAGCACAAGTGACAAATGATGTAAACATGCATCAAAGCTATCCCCATGTACCGTAAAATCATCCATGAATACCTCAATGAAATGCTCAATATATTCCGAGAAGATACTTACCAGACATCGTTGAAAAGTCTCAGGTGCGTTACATAATCCAAAAGGCATTCTACGATATGCAAAAGTGCCAAAAGGACATGTAAAGGTTGTCTTCTCTTGATCTTCGGGCGCAATGGCCACCTGAAAATAACCTGAGTATCCATCCAAAAAGCAATAATAGGGACGACCGGCAAGTCGTTCAAGCATTTGATCAATGAAAGGTAAAGGAAAGTGATCCTTTTGAGTCACCGCATTTAGCTTACGGTAGTCAATGCATACCCTCCAACCTGTTTGAGCTCTAGTGGGAACCAACTCACCATGTTGATTCTCAACAACTGTAATGCCCCCCTTCTTAGGGACACATTGTGTTGGACTTACCCATTGACTATCCGAGATGGGATAGATCATGTCAGCTTGAAGAAGTTTCAGCACCTCTTTCTTGACCACCTCCATCATAGGTGGGTTTAATCTCCTTTGGGGTTGCCTAGAGGGCTTAGCTCCTTCCTCAAGTAGGATCATGTGCATGCAGGTGGAAGGGCTAATTCCCTTGATGTCGGCAATAGTCCACCCAAGAGCTGTAATGTGCTCTTTCAACACCATCACCAATCTCTTCTCTTGCTCACCTGACAACTTACTAGAGATGATTACCGGGAGGGTATCATTTTCTCCAAGAAAAACATACTTCAGGTGCTCTGGCAATTGCTTAAGCTCAATCACTGGTGCCTGCAAAACAAAAGGGAGGAGCTTTTCGCTCTCCAAAGTAAGTAACATGGGCCTGCCGGCCAAAGATCTACCTGACGTGTCTAGCTGAGCTAGAACCCTATGAATATAAGGAGAAAGAGAAAGGTTAACTTGTGGTGGGTGAATGATGTTGTTCTCCATAACACATTGCAATTCATCTAAGCCAAAGATATTAAAAGTATCTTGAACCATAGGATCAATCACATCAATAGAACAAATAGAAGCAGCATCTTCAATGGGGTGCTTCATAGCATCAAAAATATTGAATTGTACAACTTCCCCATCAAACTCTAAAGTAAGAGACCCACTAGCTAAATCAATCTTTGTGTTAGCGGTTCTCATAAAAGGCCTTCCTAACAAAATAGGTGCAGCCTGACCATCATGTTCCATGTCTAACACAAAGAAATCAGCAAGAAAGAACAAATTATCAACCATAACCAAAACATTCTCAACTACACCTTTAGGATAAACAGTAGACCTATCAGCTAGTTGAATAATTATTCTGGTTTCATGAAGAGGACCTAAACCAAGCATCTTATACAGCGAGTCAGGCAAAACATTTATAGATGCACCAAGATCAAGAATAGCTCTTTCAAAGTGAGTGTCACCTATACGACAAGGAATGCTTACCATGCCCGGATCGCTGCACTTCTTAGGCATTCGCCTTTGGAATACAGCGGAGACACGCTCGCTTACCGTCACCTTCTGTTGTCCCTTCAATTTTTGATTCCTCTTGATGGTGCAGAGTTCCTTCAAGAACTTAGCATATCTAGGAATACTTTTAATGAGTTTGAGTAAAGGGATATTCACCTCACATTTGCTGAAGGTTTCGAATAGCTCCTTATCATTTTCCGGCCTCCTTGTGTCCTTCAAAGCATCGGGAAAAGGAGTGGGAGGTTTGGTTGAGCTAAGTGGTGGGAAGTCGGGGCGAACATAGTTGTCTTGTCTCAATCGGAAGTCGCCCCGGTCCTCGACCTCAGCTCCAGCATCTTTTGAAAACTCCTCAACTTCGGACTCACCAGGAACATTTCCGCGATCGCGGCTGTCAGTCCGCGGTCGCGGATTTGCACCTGTTTCCTCAGAAGATATTCCGCGATCGCGGATTTCATCCCGCGGTCGCGGAATTCCCACTGTTTCTCCAGAACAACTTCCGCGATTGCGGTTCTCGTCCCGCGGTCGCGGATTCTCACCTGTTTCAGATTTTGCCTTTTCAGCAGCAGCATTTTCCAACACTTTTCCACTCCTTGTTGTCACATCACTAACATTTCTGGTCGGATTCACTACCGTTTGAGATGGTAGAGAATTGGATTTTTGTTGTGCAAGAGTGGTCACAGCTTCAGCCAACTGCCCTATCTGTTTCTCCATGTTCTTGATACTAGACTCAGTAGTTTGGACATGGGTTGTGAAATGATGAGTCAATGATCTCAACATATCTGCAGTTGAAGGTCCATAATTAGGTCGTGGGGCCGGAGCTTGAGGTTGGGTTTCATTCTGATCACGCCATCTGAAATTAGGATGATCTCTATACCTCGGATTATAGTTGTTCTGCTGATCATTTCGAGGTCGTGGAGGTCCATATCCACCACCAGCATTGACTTCAGCAACATCATCATCTTGAAGCTCAGGGCATTTGTCTGTAAAATGAGAAGGGTCGGAACAAATACCACATGCTTTTACCTGTTGTTGTCCTTTGTGCAGCTGAGAGATCATCTTCTTTAGCTCAACCAGCTCGGTCATAAGAGTGGGGTCTCCTGAGCTTGTGGCATTCACTCCTTTCCTAGTGTATGTCCTACCAAAACTCCTAGTACTCTCAGCCATGTCTTGCAACTTTTCCATGGCATCTTCTGGTGTCATGTTGAGAATACTCCCACCACAAGCAGCGTCTACCATTCTCCTTTCATGATTAAGGAGACCATTGCAAACATGTAAGACCAGGTCCTCGGTATCATACCCATGAAAAGGGCAACTAGCACACAACCCCTTGAAACGCTCAAGGTAATCATAGAGAGTCTCATCTTCACCTTGCTCTACATGGGCAATTTCCTTCTTCAGAGCATTTTCCTTTTTAACTGGAAAATACTTACCCAAGAACACCTTGTGCAACTTCTCCCAGATATCTACCGAACTGGTAGGCAAATGATAGTACCAGGACCTAGCACCATCTTTCAAAGTGAACCCGAAGGCTCTCATCTTGATCTGCTCCTCAGTGACATTTGGTGGTTTGGTTGTCATGCAAGTGTCATGGAATTGATTCAAATGCATGATTGGATCCTCACCAGGCAAACCATGGAATGTGGGAAGCAGATTGATCACCCCTGACTTGAGCTCAAAAGTCACCCCATGAGCAAGGGGTGGAAGAACCACAGCTTGAGGTTGCTGTGTCAGATTGGGAGTAGTACGCTCCCTCAATGTGCGGACGACACCGCCGTCTCTTAGAGCATTTGCATCTTGCCTTGCCTCAAGCAATTCCCGTTGGGCATTAACAACTAACTGAATTTCAGCCAATTGACGTTGGGTGTCAGCAAGAGCTCTTTGCTCGGGAGTCAACTGAGGGCCTTCCATTGCACCTGTATCAGTCTCAACTCTGTTCTCTCTCTGATTTCGATGGAAAGTCCTCTCGATTTCTGGATCAAGAATAAAAAAAGACTGATTAGTAGAACGGGTGTTGACCATTCACTAGTCAACACTAAGGTTAATCAAAACAAGAACTTTAAAGAAAAGAAAATTTGACTCCCCGGCAACGGCGCCAAATTTGACGAGGCGAATTGTCATATGCCAAGTCAAGTAATCCTAACAAGCTCACTAACAAGTATAGTAGGCAAGCAAGGGTCGAATCCCAAGGGAATCAGGTTATCGATTCTTAAAGTTATAATAATGATTAACGAGTGTAAGTAACCAAAAGGGGGGGGGGGGGTTGTATGTTTTAAGAACAAAGTAACGAAGGTTGATTTGGATTGTAAATATATCAATGGAAGGTGTTTCACTTGACAATTATCCACTAACAGATTAACAAGTTGATCATAAACTTCTTTTAATCCTATGTCGAATTACTCATATGATCGTTCTAATCCATGTTCTAATGTAGTTATTAGTCCAACTAGTCCTAATAACTCTTACGCAACTATAACCTTGAAACTATCAAGATTCAATAATAAAGCAGCTTTAAGTTCAGGAATGGATAGATACATGCAATACCATA
Organism: Oxyria digyna; assembly: GCA_029168935.1. Lineage (NCBI taxonomy): Eukaryota > Viridiplantae > Streptophyta > Magnoliopsida > Caryophyllales > Polygonaceae > Oxyria > Oxyria digyna. The sequence goes on from JAPVLV010000001.1 coordinate 76,671,338, forward strand.
GACAACTAGTCAGATACTCGACATGTACTCAATTCTCTTCACAATTGACATTCACAACTAGTTCATGCAAATTGTGTGTGCTACAAACAAGTATGGTATTTCAACTAGAAATAACCAAACAATAGCAATATGAATGAGATGAAACTACTTAGATGGCCAATCTAAATGAGCAAATTTAATTCAATAACAATACACACAAGAGAATAGAGACAATCATAAGAGTAGAAAAAAGGAAAGAAATCTTACAACTTAATCAATCCGAAAGCTTCAAATGTCAAGCAAAACAATGGAAACTTAGCAACTCATGAAGTTCTTGAGGAAAAACTCTCAAAACTTGGAAATGGAATGTGTAAGATGATGGAAGATCATCAACCCCTAAAACCTATAAGTCTCTGCAGAATTCAACTGACAAATTGAAGGTAAAAACGTTATAAAAACGTTACAAAACTTAACACAACATACTAAATCGGGCAAATGAAGAAAGTCTTCTCTGGCGGATTTCCGCGATCCCGGTTTGGGACCCGCGATCGCGGATTTTCTTCTGTGATCTGGCTTCTTCATGTGGCATTTCCGCGATCGCGGTTTGGGACCCGCGGTCGCGGAATTTCTTCTGTGATCTTGGTTGGTCCAGTAGGTTTTCCGCGATCGCGGATTTGGCTTCTGTGGCTTCCTTGGCTTCGTCTTCAGCTGCTTCCAATGCTACTTGTGGTCTTCTTCAGCTTCGACTCCTCTTCTTATGCTTCAATGCTCTGCATCATCTTCTGTAATCTCATGTGTAACTCAACTCTCCAAAACTCCATGACTACAGAATACATCATAACATCTAGCATAATCCTATACAAAATGAGCTAATAACCTATAGTAGCGCTATGTAAAATACCGCTTATCACTAACCCTAAAAATAATACCGAAAATAAACAAGGAAAAAGTCTTCAAATGAAAATAGTAAAATAAAATAAATAAGGAAAATCCATGATGCGGGGATAAGCCGTTGTTGTCCGATCTAGACACCAAACCTCGAACAGAAACTCGAACATAGAAGATAGGCGGAATTAGAATGAGATGAAAGAAGGATAAGTCGAATGATAGGCCAACTGGAACCAAATCAAACAACGATAAAAACCTTGAACTTAGGAACAAGAACCTTACCGAAGGATGAAGAAACCCCAATGGATTACAACCAAACACAATGGCTATGGTAGGCCAAGGCACCTGGAGGATGCTCTATGGAGTCCTGATAGCATCAACCTTATGGAAGAGATTGACACACACAAGTACAACTAGGGTGAGTTCAACAACAATGCTCTGAAGCACTCTTCTCACAAAAGCTCTCTTTTGGAGGAACAAAACAACGTTTTCTCAATTCATAATAATCAAAGCCTGGGTCACCTAAAACAATAACTAGGGCAAACCTTATATAGGGTTCATAAGGTGGCCAATTTAAAGAAATAAAGTAATAAAAGTATTGCCAAAAATATCCTCAAATCAAATAATCCTGAAAACAACTAAGTATGGAAATCTCGCATCCTTCTTCCGCCTGTAAGATGGCGATCGCCATGCGAATACGGCGATCGCGGTTTTAGCTATTTGGCTACGACTTTTTGATAATTAAATCCCGCGAGCAGAACTGTTGGATACCTAAAATTAATTTTCCTATAATGGAGGAATTGGATATCCTAGAAAAAGAAATCTCTAACCAAACAAACACTAAACTGGTAAACCAAATCGTAGTTCGATCATTTTTTGACAGCTCTAGTGGCAATGGTATGTGTTCACTATTACCAAGACCAAATCACTCAACATATACACAGTCGGAAAATCTTGCCTATCTTGGTTTTTAAAATACGCGATAAAAATAGTTAGATTTATCCCCTTTTTGTATTACTGCTCGTTTGGTGGTATTTGACAATCGCCAAATGGAGGTGTTGGTTTTTTCAGAAACGTTTGCATCGGTCGCTAAGATGGAATCGGTTTGGGTATTTCTATCTGTTACCGTTATTTGTGGTTGAGAACTTATCAGATAAATATTCATAATGCTTTCCTCCATGAGGCTATATGCTACCACTTCTCAGTCTTCCTAACGACCTTCCCAGACATGTGTTGTTGTCTTCAAAAGTTTTTTTACGGCCTCAAGCAGGCCACTAGAAATTGGTTTGCCAAACTTTCTTCGACCCTAGATAATTCCAGCTTCACTTAGAGCTATGTTGATTATTTTCTTTTCTCTTACACATCGAGTGAAGTCTCACTACATGTTTGTGTGTATGTTGGATGATCTTACTATGGCAGACAACACTCTTGTTCCGCTTTAAAGAGCATCTTAGTTCTCGCTTTCACACATGAAGGATCTCGTCTCTTTGAATTATTTTCGTGGCATTGAAATAGCTCGTAACTCTTCGGGGCTGTTTCTTTCTCAGCGAAAGTACACAATCGTCATACTGTCTGAAGTAGGACTCCTCGATTGGGGAGCATTTTACATGACATTGGTCCTAAAACACTACAATGTTGATTTTCCTGCATATGTTTGATGCTTCATCACTTGATAACTATAGCTTTGATATTAAAGTCTTAAAATGAACTTGACAACTATTTGTAAATTCTTGTAAAAGTCAACAGTTTTTTACTGATTTAGACATTCCTTTTACTTGGTGGGAAAGGGGGTCTAAATATTTTTGCCTTGCAACTAAAAAAAACATTTTACATGAAGTTGAAGAACAGAGCTGATGAACAAGATGAACTGAGATTTCAATAACTTGACCACACAAATCATTACACATATAAACACAATGTGTCTGTTTCCCCCCCTTTTTTTTGAATTCTTTTAACCTTACACAACTCCAAACAAACTCATTCCTAGAATACAGAAATCCATGATAATTCAGGAGCAACTATCACATCTCCAGTAACTTGTGCAATAGGTAACTGTGTTGACATTGGCTTCATCTTGAAAAAAAACCTCATCAAGATTGCACATCCGGGGCCGAAACACAACACAACCATTTTTTCTGCAAGATAAGCAGACAGCATATTAACATAAGAGTAATCTCTAGCAGACAGATTCTAGAGCATTCTAGACTATTCTATTTAATATCTTCAGCAAATATAAAGATCATTCAAGTCTTTCATTATGCACAAAGAGATTATTATAAATTATGAACAGTAGATGACGCATGATAACTTATAAGCTATCACAAACACTACCATTTTTCCTGCAAGATAAGCAGACAGCAGTAACATAAGAGTAATCTCTAGCAGACAGATTCTAGACTATTCTATTTAGTATATTCAGCAAATATAAAGATCATTCAAAGTCTTTCATTATGCACAAAGAGATTATTATAAATTATGAACAGTAGATGACGCAATATAACTTAGAAGTTATAACATACACTACCATTTTTTCTGCAAGATAAGAAGACAACAAGTTAACAAAATAAGTAATTTCAGCAGGCCAACATCCAAATAACAAGTCTCCAGCAGACAAATTCTGCAACATACTAGACTATTCTATTTCAATAATTTCATATCTTCAGTGAATGTAATGATCAAGTAATTATAAATGCTAAATGATATTAAATAGAAAAGGCACATTGGAGCTTACATTCTGTGACTTGGAGTGATCAATCCCTCCTGGCTTGGTATCATTAGAACCACTCTTTCCAGGAGAGTCTTGTTTCCCGCCAGTCTTTTTCTCATCTCGTGCCTTGTTAAAAATGACAGTGAATCCCTCCGCTGAAGCCGGGTCGTTTACATCCCATTCCCCAAACTTAGGTAGTGGTCTACCCTTATCCTGTAAAACCCAAAATAAGGACATGCTGAAGTTCAATCTAGTGGAAAACCAAAGAATAATATATAGCACTGAGTTAAACACAATCAGCTACGACAATAACAGAATACAAGATCTTCAAGTAGAATTTTTTTCACACAATGATGTGCTATAATCCTTTTATTCAAAGTTTTACCTAATGCATCAACCCTGCCACATATTGCATACTTCACTACAGTTATCACACAGCATTAACAAACAATACGATGGACAGAAATAAAATGCTATATGAGTTCAAACACTCTTTCCAGAAAAGAGTATATTAACAAATAACAGAAAAACTCTTCCACCCTCTGTGTTGAAGGTGCAATACTTCCATGCCAAGTGACAAGATGTGCATAGGGAACCTAATTCAAACACTACATAAAATAACTCTATAATCTGGACTACCGAGAATAGGTTGAACGTTTGATACTTGATAAAGAATGAAAGAATCAACTCCCTTACTCTCTTTTGATACTTGATACAAAACTTCCCTTTATTTCAATTACATATAGATGGAAGTAAACTTCAAATCCCATCATTATTCATTCAGGTTTCTGAAACAATGAGAATATCTCACAAATATTATCAGTTGACCAAAATGGGATGATCAGATAGACAAAGCACAGTAGAAAACAGTAAGAGCCAAACAAAATCAGCTCACATAAAAGTTTCAACAACAAAATACTATGAAACAATCGTCTCAATTATGTGAAATTCACCACACCAACAATCAGTCAAATGAAGAGCTGAAAACCTAAAATCCAACTATGAATAATTCCCCTAACTGGACGTCAATCGATCAGAAGAGCGCATCATCGCTCGAATCAATGACGACCCACGAAATATTCAACCAAGAAAACCCCAAATCAAACCGAAAGATGCAAAATTCGACATAGATTCCACATCGATCAACCGATTCAACAATCACAAACCGAAACAGATGTGTCAAAAAAAATGAAAGCAGAAAAGCGAGATGTAAAATGAACATACCGCCATTAATTCAGCTTGAAGGAAGAATTGCAGAAGAGGGAGCAAAGGGAAGTGGCGATGATGGGGTTGATGACCTGTGTGTTTTGGGCAGAAATAGCCATGTGAACGTGGGGACTCATGGGAAAGTGGAACGCCGTCAATGTTAACGGCGTTAATGGATTTATATAACGGAGTTATTATTGAATTTCTTAATGTTATATTATTTGGATTTGTTCTAAGTTTGTTGCACCAATCAAATTTGTGATTTGATTATTCTTGATGGTTTCTTTCTCCCCCGGATACGCCTTCGAAGGTCAAATCTACCGTGTTTTATGCGTGTAGGGATTAATTTTAAGGTAGAGGATTATTCTCGATAGTTTTTGTGATCATGTTTCCCAAAGGATTATTTAGATGCTGGTTAAGAAAATTGTTATAAAAAACACTATGATTTTAGTTAATTTTGAGACTTGAGTTTAAAGCCCGTATTTTTCATTGTTGCACCGAAGGTTTTAAACGTTGTAATATAGAGTGCATAACAATAAAACGTAGGGAACGATGCTCTATATTCCCGCTCAACAAGTAAATGCTTGTTTGGTTGGAGTTTAAAATTTCAGGAATTGAAAATCTGAAAAAATGAATATTTGTGTTTGATTGAAAAAAAATTCTGTGAAAATCATGGGATTTCGATTTTCTGGGATTTTCAATTTCTCTATTATGTGGGAATTGATCTTACCTAGTTTCTCTAGCTAATTCACTTTCCTCCATTTTTACACATGAAATCTTAAATTCCTCAATTTTGATATACTTATTGCAAATTTTAACCAAACACATTTCCTCAAAATCCCTTATATTACAAATCACCTTAATTCAATTCACATGAATTACAAACTTAAAAACATCTAGAAATTAAAAAAAAAAATTAAAAGAGCATTTATTGAGAAACTGAAACAGATCTAAGCAAAATGTATAGGTGATCATTTTTTCAAAGGATGTGAATAAAAAAAAGTGATGAAAATTCGAGTACATTTTGAGAAGAAAACAAATCATGTTGATGGTTTCTTAAGCATTTTTATCACCCTAATGCTTCATTTCTTAGGACTCTTATAAACTCGTAGATGCACCATAGTTTTTACAAACACACCATAAATTTTGTGTTCTAATCGTTTTCTATAGACAAGACGGATTATGAATTGTGTGCTCATAAAGACATCTATATATATAAAAATTCATGCGTTTGAGAAAGTAATGGTAATTGAGACTCATTAATGTTTAAACTTAATTTTTTCTTTTTTTTTCTATTTCTCATTATTCAATGATAATTGAGACTTATTAAATGTCTAATAAAACCATAATTATGTGTTTAATTGGTTAGTATTTCCACGATTTTAATCTTTTTTTTCTTCGCTCTTCACCTTCAATCCGTATGACGATGAAGAATAATCCGAACAACGTAAACGACTATGTGATTTTGGTACATATATAAGAGATATTCAATTCATTTTATTATAATTTACTAAAAAGTACATATATGAAAAAATATATTAAGCATATGAATATAGACAAAAATAAAAAGTGTGGCTCGCGCAAAGCGCGGGAATGACCTAGAAAGTTGTCATTAAGTCGTCATTACTATGTGGCCTCTTGAATTTCTCTTCTAATTTCAACTTTTGATTTTTCGACTTCTCCGAATGGGATTTCGTATTGAATTCTCCTATCAAGTCGCCGTTACTCTTCTGCATATTGTATTTCGTCGTTACTCATGGTTATTGTCAATTTGTAATTGAACAAATCAATTTGTTATTTTTATCACTTTTATTGTTCGTTTATTTTTGTGTTAATGTCTTGATCTGCAGGTTAGATTTGCTTTGACCTGAATTAGATAAAATATGTCCTAAAAAAATTGTAAATATATAATTAGCCCAATTCAGTTTGGAGACGAAAAAACTGTAATTACCCCGCGCATAGCGCAGGGTCCGATTCTAGTGGATAAAAAAAATGAATTTCGTAATCAATTATATAGGGGACAAATTCGAAAATATTCGAATTTGGTCTGGTTTCGTACTTCACGGCATAAAATATGAAGCATTAAAACCTATCTATTTATACATGTATCAAAATTCAAAACAGAGCATTGTTTTGTCATACATTACCTTATGTTAATTCTACGTATTGGTTTTATGATTGGTCTTGGTCTAGTTTCGTACTTCATGGCTTAAAATATCTTGTGATGATGGATCCTTAGATAAGGACTGAGGATGATGTACACAAACGGTATAGTTAATGCACACACGTTATAACTCATATTTGGTGATGCACACCATCTGTGACACATGAGTGTGTGCATTACTTATAACTCGTGTGTGCATGAGTTATAACGTTTGTGTGCAGCATCCTCAGTTCTCATCTAAGAATTCATCCTCACCGAAATCAAACCCTAAAATATGAAGCATTAAAACCTACTCCATATTTATACATGTATCAAAATTATAAACAGAGCATAGTTTTGTCATAGTTTTGTCATATATTGCTTTCATGTTAATTCTACGTATTGGTTTTATGATCGGTTTTAATTTACGATATACAATTAATCATCTGCTAATATAATTATGTTATTACGAATTATGATATTACGAATATATAACAAATTCGACCTTGTAGATGACACGGAAGCATATACTCCCTCTGTCCCTTAATGTTCTTCCCATCTCCATTCGACACATTTTTCGAGACACGTTTTGTAACGTTAATATCTTTAAATACACGTTAATAAAATTATAAAATTTTGATATTGTTAAAGTTCTCAATGAGACGAATCAAACAAGATCTCATATTACTATATATTTTTTTATATATTGAAAGATATGTCGAAGATTCTCTTAAAATGTGAATAATGTCAAAATTTAGGATGAGAAGAACATTTAGGAACGGATGGAGTACCTTGCATAACAATGTTGGATTCCCTCGTAAATGTATTTGGCGTCATGATATCATCCTTAACTAACAACTCAATTGGGCTTTTAGTCCATAGATATGTGAACAATGTACTGATGGCCTCTATTAACTTTCCGAGATAGAAGAAACTACGAGAAAACAAAAACAGAAAGCCAATAATATCCAAAAAAATAAAAATAAAATTGATTAGGCTTGGGGCCTTATAAATGTATCCTAGCTGATTCTGAATTGCGGATGTTCTTAGGTGTAGTGTTGTTGCTCGACCCTGGTCTTTAGACTTGGTGAGCCGTTTGAGTGAGGTCAAAGAACTAGAAACTTAAGCTTGTTAGGGTGGTTTCTGAACATGGGATCTTTTTCTATCAGATACTCGCGATAGGTGACCTGAGAAGTTCCTACGTTGACATGAGGATAGCGCTTCTAAGACTCGGGCCTTATAATTACCCCCACCATAACCGCCATTGTGATCACGGTCTCTATCCTTCCCCACCACCATCTTCTCTCCATCAATTCGCTGCAAATAGACTTTCTCGGCTCAACATACTCTTCGAATCACAGCGTCATCATCGCCCACAACAGATCGTCTTCGTTGATCGTCTTTTGCTTCTCCCTTTGGCTTTTATCGGAGGCTTCGCCCGTGATGAAGCTGATGAATTCGGATACGCATTTGTATTTTTGACCTATGATAAAAATTTCTATCATTATTAAATATTATATCATCAGAAATCATTGTCAAATACTACAAAAATTGTCATTTTGAAGAGTTAATTAACACACCATATGAATAGAGTGAGAAAACCTTACACAACTAGGATCTTGCACAACTAACATTGATAGACGACATGACATGAATATGTGGAGGGATAAAATCAAAGTGACGGAGCTTTAGAGGGCAACTCTTGAATTGTTTCGGAGACTTAGGCCTGAATTCTTTGTCTTATTCTTTAGTCTTTAAATTCTATTGTGCATCTTTCTCTAGGTCTTTAAGTTTTGAATTATGTGTTGTTGTTGAATAGAGTGAGACACCATTTTAACCAGTTTAAGTCTAACTCCTAATAAAGACCAAGAACATGAACTGCACATAGCTTATTGTGAAATTAATATCTTGACTATTAAACTACGGTTGAGTTGAATTCATCTAGAAATCAACCTCGTTTATGCATAAGTTTTTATCATCGTTTTCATAAGATTCACATGCCTTTGTTAATAGGCTAAGGTTTCACATTCTAAAGCTTTGATTAGTGAGAAACCATAAAAAATGGACCGTTCAAATCCTTTCAGCGCAGGACTGAGAGAGCTGATTTTTCCCTAAATACTAATTGATATTAATGTTTTTCACTGTAAATCGTCTGTTTATCGAAACTTAGGTACGAGATTCAGTAAACCAAAACAATACAATGTACGAAAAAAGAGTATAAATCAAAAAATAAAACCATCCGCAACATACAAAACCATCCTCATAATCCTAATGAGTAGAGTGACCATTTTTAACCAATTTAAGTAACTTCTTATAAAGCCAAGAACGTGAACTGCACATAGGTATTCTGAAATTAATATCTTGACTAGGGAAAAATTGTGATTTTTCTAATTACAAATTTTTATGTTGGAACGTTGAGAGCCTAGGTTTTAATGTCAGTCTCCACTAATTCATAAAGAAGAAAAAGTCTATTATGACGAATATGGTCAACAAATTTTCGTGTTTTTATCTTTCATATTCGAACATTTCATATAATCGTCGTACATGCATCAAGATTTTTGCATCGTTAAGGTTTCACAATCTAAAGCTTTGATTATAGGCACGAAAAGTGTAATACACAAAACAAAATCATCCTCATACAAAACCATCCTCACAATCCATAACCTTACATAGCTTCAATTCCAAACTAAAAAATGATCAATCAAACCAAGTTAACCAACTGATCAGGCCAAAGGAATGTAGAAATCGCAACATTTCTCTTCTCATCAAGGCTTTGACCGTTAAAGTAACGGTTAAGACCATACTGTTTAAGCAAGAAATCGACCCTCCATTCCTCCATCTTCTCGTAATCCTCCTTCTTATACCTCGGATAATGCAACGGCATCTCGAAACTCTTTTCGTCTTTCGTCGAAAGACGTTCGTTGTTGTCGGTCGTCGCCTCGTTATTGAAGACGAGAATCTTGAATAGCAAGTTCAGAACCGAGTTCATCTCCATTGGTTTTTTTGGTGTGAAAGAAAATGATGAAGATGCAATTCTTTTTGGGGTTAGGGTATTTATATAGCCAAGAGAAAATCTTGGCGGTTAGGGTTCATTCACGAAAAAAACTGAAGAGGATGATCAACTTCTCCCAACAAATCTGGGAGATTAAAATATCTTCGGAACGGTATAACAAACATGTACGTTTCAAATGGATTCACACGGTTTAAGTGATCATAATTCATAAAGATTTTGATAAAAAATCGTAACGATATTAACTTTTCTTGTACTCCCTTCATCCCTTAAATATTCTTCTCATATCTTTCCGGCACATTTGCCGAGACACGTTTTGTAACGTTAATATCTTTAAATACACATTAATAAAAATTATAAAATTTTGATATTGTTAAAGCTTTTGATAAGACGAATCAAACAAAACCCCATATTACTATATTTTTTCCTATATATTAGAAGATATGTCGAAGATTATCTTAAAACGTGAATAGTGTTAAAATTAAGGATGAGAAGAACTTTTGGGGACGAAGGGAGTATTATGTAACTTGTAAGTGGTACAAAGTTTGATCCACGTAACAATATTATGTGTATTATATATGTGTGAGATCTACAAGATAGAGTAGTTACCGTACAATGAAAATGAATGAAATGAGTTTATAGCAAATGTACGTAAATGAATAAAATGACCCATCTAAGATATTACGATTGTATGAGAAAAAGTGATAGTTTAAGTTATAAACATTTAGGGATACATAATCTTTGAATAATGAATAAATTGTTTCAAAAATTCATTCTTTATCTCTATTTTAGAGTTTAACTCATTAGAAATTAGGGATATATACGTAATATTCAGAGAGCAAGATTCAAATTCGAAAATTTGTTAACCTCGAACCAATTAATTTTCAAACGCTAACACATACAAACATAAACACATAAATCTGGCCTAAACTTTGTATAGGCATGAATTTAAACTTATGTAGTTATGTATGTTCAATTTTTCATACTTTGCAACATAAAATATTATTCGTATCGGATATAGATCCATATTCAAAGTAATCTCATGAAGCTTATACCACTAGACGTTTTTTTCTTTTGAATGAAGTGTAAGTTAACGAAAAGAACAAGTTCATAAGTTACCTACAAATTATGAATCAACGTACTTAAAACACGAGCAATAGGAGGATATAAATATAAGAAATGCGTGTATGGTGGTCATGTAGAAAAATTTCATGAAAAAGTACATACCTTGATACCATTAGCGATCTAAAGTAACGCGACAAAGATGCATAGTCAAAATTGCTTCATGCAGTAATGAAAAATTAGGTTAAACATCGATTTAACAACCATTATATACAAACATCGATCGATACCTTAGAAGGAGTATCGTGATTATCAATTGAAACGCACCCAAAACAAGCCCGGATTACTTTTTTTTCATCTAGAATTCATGATCCGAGGATCCTCTGAAAACGAAAACAATAAACATCGAACTTACCTGGATCTAGGCTCCGTTTGTTGAGGAAATTAAGAACTTGAAGAGAGGTGAGTGATTTGGATGCATTTGTGAATATATAGAATTATAGATAGAGATAAGTTTAGATCTTAAACCGTTAGGATAGGCTTATCCATACTTATCTTCTACTTTAAATTTCAAATTATTGTTTAATGTATTTTCTTTTACTATTAGAGATTTCAAATTTTGAAAAAATATATACTTTGACCACGTAAGTAACCTAAACATACTTATAGCATTAAGATAATTTTTCTTTTCGAATTTTGATGGATAAATGTACTAGAATTATTAAGTAAAAGACCCTACAAATACTTAGGGTTTGACTATAGCTGAAATATGTAATAAATTATTAATCCACTTCACTAATAGATTTTATCAAGCACACTTTAAGGAGGTCCTTCTGTTGTTGCATGTTGCATTTTCAACAAAAATAAATCCGAGACGTTTAAGAAAATTTTATGTAAATTAACTAGGTCAAGTGCATATTGGTAAACTCAACTACATTAGGAGACCATAAAAAAGCAACCCTTTATTTAAGTTAACACAATAGTGATGTAAATGAGAAAATTTTCCGGTTGAGAACACCCTTATAAAGCGAAATAAAAGTTTAAGCTAATGTTTATCATTTAGGCGGTAATGCTTAAAATCTGACGATCATATTCATTCAGGTCATTTCAAGAAAAAAAATTCAAATTTACAGTAATTACAAGAATGTCAGCGAGTCTCTCATTGAATTTCACAGTAATTTCCGAGCTTCCGAGCTTCTCAACGGGCCTCCGCGCTACGCGCGGGGAAATTACAGTTTTTAATATGATTTAACGTTGTTTAATAGGCGTCCTAAAATTAGATTGGGCTAATCATATTCACAGCCCTTTATGATATAGAATCTAACATCGACAAAACAGTCTCTAATATTTGTTCTATCAAAAAGAAAAAAAATAAAGTTTAATTAGTGATTATGTTTTTCGTGAATGTTTTATTAATCATTTTAGCAATTGACACACAACTACCTATGAATTCGTCTCTCCCTTTAAAATCATCACATTACCTAATTAGCTCGGGTGCTTTTTTTTTGCCAAACAATTAGCTCGTGTATTGGAGTTCCTATTTTATTAGGGCTTAAATCAACAGACTGAAACCCGCGTACGGGTCTTGCGTAATTATAATTTCTTAAATGTTTCATAATAGATATTGAAATGATATTATATCATATAATCAAATGAGTTTGATGATTTGTACCTCTTCTCTCAATTCGCCAAATTGTTATATCATTTTGTAATATTATTGTGATATACGGGACATAAGTTTTTAAATATATGTTATTTGCGTATGCAATTTCTTCAATGCTCTATATGCTAAATTTTTGTTCAAGTCTTGTTTGCAGTATTATTACCAACTCCACAGATTTTGGTATATAAAATAAGGTAATCTATTTTGATTTATTAATAGCCAAGTTGGTGAATATATGATCTATTTTTCTGTCTATAACTCATTACAATTGAATAAACTCGAGGACAAGTTATTAAATGTCATTTCCCCATTGTATACATTTTTGACGTGTTTACTAAATTATCATGCTTGTTGGAAACTGAGTGTAAATGTTTGAAAAAAACATGCTAGCATATTGCAATATGTAATATTGTTCACAATTACTAAAATTAGATGCAAACGGCCTCCGATAAGGGCTCAAAGTTTGGTACTAATGACGAAAAATATAGTTTAGGATAAGTAAAAAGTAAACACTTCAAGCTCAAAGAAATTGAAAGAGGAAAAAATGCATATCATATAGTTCACAAGAGATCTCCCTCTTTGTATAAATTTAGTAATTGCAAAAGTTAAAACATTTTACAAAGACACATGATACATGAATTGAATATAGGGAATTTAGATTCTTTGGTAAGTCGGTCCTCTAAACTCTGTAAACCTGCATATTATTTGTATATATATATACTCCATCTGTCCCAAAATATGAGTCTCATTGTACAAAAATATCTTGGATTAAGGCAAATGTTTTAACTTACATAAGTGCATTGGAAATGATGAATGTAAAATATTAAAATAATTCATTAACCAATGGGAGAAGAGTTTACAAATGAAAAGTACATAAGTGCATTGGAAATGATGAATGTAAAATATTAAAATAATATGAGTAAGGGTATAATTGGAAGAAGTTTATGGACAAAAATAGAAATGGGACTAACATTTCGGGACGCCCAAAAAGGAAAATGGGACTCATATTTTGGGACGGAGGGAGTATAATTTACTAAAGCCTTCATGTGTAACTTTGAAAAAAGTTATTGATCTGGCTTTTTACTTTTTACTTTATTAATCTAATGATAAAGTCAATTACTGCAAAATCATACCATCCACTCCAAACCTCTGTCCACATGAGAGGTTTGTAAGGTCTGTTTTAGTAAACACATAATAGTAAAAGTCGTTGCAAGTATATTAATATGTCACAATAAGATCATTAACTATTAAAAAAATTATTTTGAAAAGAATTAAGATTGTCAACAAGAACACTGGAACTTATAACGGGATCAAGAGAGTCATCTTCCTTGCACATTAACCATGGAACACCAATATCTAATCCAACAACAATGTTACCAGCCCATCTCATGTGATCACAACCTTCTTGTCCAAACATCTTTCTTTGCATTTTATATTTATATTCGATCTGAAAACACAAACTGATAGCACATAATTCAGTTTTTGAAATCAGAAACTCAAATTAATTTAACTAATCTTAATTACAAGAGGTCATGAAAAAAAGAGTCAATGAAAACATACAACATTGAGTGATGTTAAGGCATTGAATTTCATGTGTACAAGAGTGATTGTCATGGAATTTCTTTTTATTATTGCCTTCAAAATGCTCAAAAATTCGATCTAGTTTTGGGCGCATTCTAGTTGCGCCCAAAACTGAACCGGGTTTTAAAAAAAAGGTTTGGGGTGCCAGTTAAAATTTTCCGAGTGCGGGATTTTTCCCCACAATCATACGGTCAAGTATGTGCGCGAGGGGGAGAAAAGACAAGTAGACATCATTCACTGTCATCTATGTAAGAAGAAAATTACCACAGTCAAAATTGAGGTTGATCGGTGAATTTGAAAGGGAGAGTGGGGATCGAGGAATTGGGGGTTATCGGTAGTGGCGGATCTAGAAAATTTCTACCGTGGGGACTCGTATTAGAATTAAGATTATAAATTATGTTCTCTTTTTCTTGAGTATTATCAATTTGATTTAAACATATTCAATATAATATTAACCCACATTTAAATTTTAAATTAATTTAATTTATTTGTGGTAAAATCAATAATAAATATTCTTCTACTTTTTATTCTTGTATCAAATAAATATCTTGTACATAGAAATATCATATAAAAGTTATTCTTTTTCTCTAATATCACCGATATTTAGTGGGTTTGATAGATATTAAAAATATAAAAACTCTGTATGTAAAAATTACATTTAGTTTCCTTACATTTTTAATAATCATGTTTCTCTGTTTAACACACCTCTTACTTTTCTTACCAAAATTCAAGAATAAAATAGAAAAAATCTCTATATAACTACTAAAGCAAATTACATTTCTTCAATTCTAGCTATGTCACGTAGCATACTCTTCATTCAGGCCATCCACCTGTCGTCATTTCATTGGTCACGATTTTTTATAATTTATTGTAATTTTCTCAAAAAATAAATAATTAAATTTGGAAAATCGTGTGCAAAAATATTACAAAAAGATTGCTTAAGATCTTTCAGATTACAAAAAGATTTTTATGTGTTAATTTTCTAGATTTTGACCTCCCAATATCCTATTATTTTATTTTACAAATATATATTTTATTTTTATGATATGACGTATCACAAAAAGATTGATTTCTTAATAAATAAGAGAAATAATTATATTTTTGTGTTATTGTAATGTTTTCAATTATATATTTTTATATATGTTGAAATCAATTTATTTAAATTTGTTAAAAATTGACCCATGATAATTTGATCAAATAAGATTTTTGGTATTAAAAATTCATGTATATTCGTTGTTTATTATATTTAAAATGTAAAAACTTAATTATATATCAATATCATTTTAAGATATAAACTTATTTTCATATAAAATTTTATATTACATAATACTCCTTATTACTAATTCACTATATCGAGTTATATAAACCCGCGCATGGCGCGAGACCTAGTCTAGTTTGTGTATAAAATTAAAAGGCTAAAATGACTTACGTTATATTACATGAAAAATAAAATCAAACCAACTTCATGTAATTCTATTAATTACTTAGTAATTAATTACCGTTGTGTAAATTGAATTTTAAAAAAATATATTAAAAAGCTAACTACTTATATGATACTAAACCAGAGGAGTATAATCAGTATATCACATTTTTACTTAAAATTTAAAACAATTGAATCTCTAGTTTGAGAAATTTTAACCGTTGTACAGTTTTACCACAGATCTAATGAAAGAAAAAAAAGGAGGGTGTTTAATTTTTTAGCAAAACGCTTCGTTTTGATCTTTTAGACATCTTTTTAAATTAGAAAAAATGGTTGATGTAAATTTATTTAGTGAAATCCTAAATTTATCAATGGAGGGAGCAACATTTATGAGGTACCAATTTCATTTAATTTTGACATTGGATAGTCAATCTTTATATAGATAAGATGATCAAGTTTACTAGCCATGTCCTCACTCAAATAGTTTCTCGAATCATTCACCTTCCCTTTCCTAAAAAAAACTCAGAATTGGTCACACTCAAATTTTCTCCCCGTCCACCTCTATTTCACAACTCGTTTTATTCACCTCCAAATTACTCCAGCTCTCAAACCCACGCATCTCTACAACCCTCCTTCTCTTCTTCATTTGAGATCAAATACCTTATGAACTCGGCCAAGTTCTTAGGGCTTCTCGAAAGAAACGAAAACATCTTTAGGGTTTTTCGAAGTATAGACAATTTTGTACCCGGAGGATTTAACCCGGTTGGCTGAGGCCGAGTAGGGCATGAGACGGTGGTTAGTGGCCGGATAAGAGGTTGAACCAGGTTCAAGTTGAAATGAAGAAAGTCAGGGGACTCCCCTACTAACCTTACATCTAGAGTTCGAGCTGCGTGGGTGGCTCTCCCAACAAACAATTTTTAACCTCCACCAAGTCTCGAACTCGAGACCTCATGTTGGGTGGTTGGGGTCCCTTACCACCCGACCACATGCTTGTTGGTGAAAGTTAGAGCTTTAAAACAGGGGCGTAGCCAATAATATCTCGAAGGGGGGCTAAATTATAAATTGACTAAAATTAATAAAATATAATATAAAAATTCATTATTTTAGGCTATATAAAAAACCTAATTTTTCTCGTCTTAATGTAGCTTCGCCCCTACTTTTAACCTCAGATGACGAAAGATTGAATTTAGATTGGGCTAGTTATTGGGGTTTTAGGACTCCTTTAGATACATCTCACCCTACCAAAAGCCTTGGTATTTGCATGAGGGATGCCCAATTCCCGAAATCTTTTTCAAGTGTTGAGATTAAGGTTTTGTGTGCTTGAGAATCCATGGAATGAAAGATGAACTCCGTCGATTGATTTGGATCTTTTTTTGGTAAAGTATTAAGTACTTGGCTTTGAGCATGTGGAGAGTGATGAATTGGAGGTCATATCACATTAGTGGCACGGCTAGTTATGTGTTCAAGTGATGTTAATGTATTGTGCCATTTGGTGAACACAAGATTTCGAGTTTCGACACCTCTCTAGGATGGGGCGGGGAGCGTCTTTACTGTTGAGGCCCATGTTATTCGTCTACGATATTGTGTTGGTTGACGAATTTAAAGAGGAAGTCAATATTAGTGTGAAGAGATTAGAGTTGAAGAGCCTCATAAGTCGAGCCAAGATAGAGTGTCTGAAGTTTAATTTTGAGACTTCGTCAGATAGGAATGTCGGGATGATGTTTGGTGAGAGTATTGTGCGGTTAAGAGAGAGATGGAGGTGTGGATGAGGATATCTAGTCGAGAATACATATAGGTTTACATAGATAGAGACACACCTTTGGAGTTTTGTGTGACAATAAAGTGTCCCTAATGCTAAAAGATATTAAGGGCGGTGGTTAGGCCAACGATGACCTATGGAGATAAGTATTGGTCCATCAGTAAGGCTCATGAGAAGAGGATTATTATAGCATAGATGCATATGCTACGTGGGATGCATGACCGTGCAAGATTGGATGCATGACCGTGCAAGATTGATAGAATTAGGAATGAAGCTAACTGAGATAGAGATGAAGTAATTAGTATTCGAGATAAGCTGGAAGAGTTAAGACTTAAATGATTTTGGCACGTTCAGAGAAGTCCACTCGAGTCTCTTTTTCAAAAAAGAAAAAGAAATGTCACTTCCGTTGAGTTGGGTAAATGACTTGTGTACGTTTTTTTAAGAAAAATAACCTCTTTAGAAACTAATCATCTTTGTAAGGGAATAGTATAAATTAAAGGTACTACACTTCCTTACTTCCTATCTAAGCGCTTTCTTTTCGGGGGGAAATCTCGCACCCGAAAAATTGTAACATACACCCACTATTGGACACACTAAGGATTGATAGAATTAGGAATGAAGCTAACTGAGATAGAGATGAAGTAATTAGTATTCGAGATAAGCTGGAAGAGTTAAGACTTAAATGATTTAGGCACGTTCAGAGGAGTCCACTCGAGTCTCTTTTTCAAAAAAGAAAAAGAAATGTCACTTCCGTTGAGTTGAGTAAATGACTTGTGTACGTTTTTTTAAGAAAAATAACCTCTTTAGAAACTAATCATCTTTGTAAGGGAATAGTATAAATTAAAGGTACTACACTTCCTCACTTCCTGTCTAAGCGCTTTCTTTTCGGGGGGAAATCTCGCACCCGAAAAATTGTAACATACACCCACTATTGGACACACTAAGGATGCGTCTAAAACTTAAAAAAAAACGGTTCACTCTTAAACGCATCCTGAATCGGTAGGGATTCTCTAGTCCACGTCGGTAGTCCACTTTGATGGTTCACTTCTTCTATTGGTCCATTTACCTAATAAAAAGTTTTTGTATTTTTATTTGATATTTTAATATTATAAACCAATAGAAAATACTCCCTCTGTCCCGTTTTAAATGTCCCAAATGAGCATTTGCACAAGAATTAAGGGTAAAAAAAAGTACAGCAGAGGTATAAAAGCAGGAGAGAGAAAAAATTAATTTTTTATTAATAACCAATCAGAACAAAGCTGGAATTTTTTACAACCAATCAGAATGCTCCATTTTGAGCACACAGATCACCATTTTTCAGTACCCATAATACCCTTACAGTGAAATGCTTTTATTCCTGTACAGTCTCCATCTACCCAGTTTACATTTTCACCATTACAAGTACTCCGTAAAAAGCACAGTGCTTAAGTAAAAACAGAGCATTCAATTTACAGTAATTTCTGCATCATTGCCTGGTGGAAATGTCCTCAGCTTTTGATTTAAATGAAGCTCCAGATGATGATGACGTCAGAGAAGAAATGGAGGGAGAATGGTCACAAGACAGAGAAACAAGTGGAGACAATGATCTACCATTTGACCTTAACTTCTCACCTGAGCATCACCATCCAGAACCAGAGGCAACAGCAGAGGCATCAGGACATCATCAGACATCCACACGCAGGCTCAGCAAGGATCAGAAATGGGTAATACTGAGTTATCTTCTGGAGAGGACATCAGAGGGGAAGCTACCAAAAGGTGCCATCAATGAAGCTGCACAATATTTCAACACAACACGTAAGACAATAAGCAGATTATGGAATAAAGCTAAGCAGACAGAGGAACATGAAGTCCCTAACCTGAGTACAAGATTTCACCAATGTGGCAGAAAAAGAGTTCAAGTAGAACCAGAGGTAGTCAAGGCAATAAGCATGGGGAATAGGACTTGTGTTAGAGACTTAGCAAGTTCTCTATCCATATCCAAATCAGCATGTCATAGAATGATTAAAAAAGGGGACATGAAGCCACATTCAAATGCCCTGCATCCAGGACTGTCAGAAATACACAAGATCACAAGGCTGAAATGGGTTCTAAGCCTACTTCAAGGGGACACAGCAGACAGCAAGAAGGAGTATTTTCCTATGTATGATTTCGTCCACATAGATGAGAAGTGGTTCTATCAAACAAGGAAAACACAGAAGTACTACATAGCCAGAAATGAGAAAGGTCAATACAGATCAGCTAGTTCATCAAAATTCATTCCAAAGGTAATGTTTACAGCAGCAGTTGCAAGACCAAGGTGGAACTCAGAGGGACATTGCACATTTGATGGGAAAATAGGAATATTTCCATTCACATATGAACAGTCAGCAAAGAGAAAATCAAAAAACAGAGCAAAGGGGACAATGATCACCAAACTGGTGGAAAGAATCACCAAAAAGGAGACAAGAAATATGCTCATCAATCAAATTATTCCAGCAATCAAGGAAAAGTGGCCAGATGATGGAAATCATAAAACCATATTTATTCAGCAAGATAATGCAAGGCCTCATATAACTCAAGATGATCCTGAGTGGCAAGAGGTATATGAACAAGAAGATTTCACATTTATACTCATACAGCAGCCAGCAAACAGTCCAGATGTTAATATTCTAGATCTTGGTTTCTTTAGGAGTATTCAGGCATTAATGCACAAGAAAATGCCAAAAACTGTAGATGACATGCTCATTGCAGTTATGGAAGCTTTCTATGAGTTGGATCCTATTACACTCAGTGATGTATGGCATACAATGCAGTTTGTCATGAATGAAATTCTGAAATCAAAAGGAGGCAATGGCTATGACCTACCACATGCTAACAAGAGAAGGATGAGATCACAAGGTATGCTACCATCAGTAATTAAAGCACCAGAGTGGGCTGTGCAAGAAGCATGGAATATTGTCTATGAAAGGGGACAAAGTAGCTTGCCAACAGAAACTCAAGAAGATCCAACAGAGAATCAAGATACTCAAGGAGCCTCAGAGAATGACCAAGAACCAACAGAAACTCAAGACCCACAAGAATCAGAAGAAGCAAACTGAAGGGGACACAACAGTTAAGATAAGTTTCTAAACTTCACATCACTAGGCAGTCTTGTGAACTTAAGAAACTCTTTTGTATGCTAGTATTTGAAAATGAATGCTATGGAGGAATATAAGTTTTTGGATCTCAGTTGTCTCCAATCATCATAGAATCAAACCCAATTTATGTCAACTCATAATACCAGATAAGCCTAGCAATTCAGTTACAAGTAACTGGTGGCTTATAGCACATTTAAGTTGGAAAAATCAGAGGATTATCATCTCAGATATAAGGATTCATCATCGATCAAATACCAAAAAAATAACTGATCAAAACATACCAGATAGGCATCTACTTAATTGCAAATTAATGATCCAATGGCAAATTAAGTTTGTGATCTTAGAAATGCATCTCACATTACAATTTCATCACAGATATTGAACAATATCTCAGTTACCATCAAACCCTCACAGATACACTGCTAATCACAACTTAAAATATCACACTGAAATCAGAAATATGCAAAAGAGTTCCTATAGCACATTAAGACAGTTTTTCATGGTATATGTTTTTTATCCAACATAGCAAACACCCCAAAAAACAGAGCATCAAAAGAGTGCCTCAAAGAGCACAGAGACCATCACCAAAAGAGTGCCTCACAGAGCATGTGAAGACCATAACAACCTGCATGCACTACATTCTGCAAAAAATAGACCTCCCAAAACAGAGCAGATAATCTGCAAAAAATAGAGCAGATAATCCACAAACCAATACCAAAACCACATAATCCACAAAAACCAACAGAATCCAACAATATCCACAAACAAACATCCAAAACAGAGTCCAACAATATCCGGGAACAACAGAAAGAGGGAAGGAGGAAGAAAGGTCCAGAAATACCAAAATAGAGTCCAAATTACAGAACATAGGGGATATGAACAAGAGGGGACTTAGCTAGATCGAGAGGGGCTGTCAGAGATGACAATAAGCTCAGGAGACAGAGGCTCGTCAAGATCCGGCGGCAGCAGCAACTCCACATCAGGGTCCATGGGCTCAGGTGTGGCGACGTCGGGAACCCTCAACTCAGGCGTAGGTGTGTCGGGGATCACGATCACCTCCCGAGGCCGAGAGGTGGCTTCATTCTCTGAGAGTTCTGGCGACCATTGCATCTCCACCGACTGCCTCTCCGGGTAAGAGCCTAAGACATCAGTAGGTGTCATCTCTGGGAGACTAAGGCTGAAAGAATGATTCCCATCGCATCGGGGACCCTTTTTGCAAGGAGGAGACAGATTGCAACCACCAGGGAGAGGGACGGAGAAGGATTGGTCGCCAGAATCCTCTTTCACAGCCGACGACTCCTCCTCCTCCGTCGGCGAGGACTCCCGCATCAACGACGGGGTGCTGGAAGGCTCAGGTTCAGATGGTGGTTCGACTCCCCGCTCATAGGAGGGAGGAGAATCGCTTCTGGTGAAGCTCTGGGAGGGGCGACTGAGTGAGGATTCAGACATGGCGAGAGTGAGCGAGAGGCGAGAGGCGAGAGGCGAGAGTGAGGGAGAGGCTGTGAGAATGAGAATGAGGGAGAGAGGCGGGGGGGGGAAGAGCGTATTTACAGAGGGAAGATTAGGGTTTGGGTTTTGGGTTGGGTATTGTTGGGCTGGGTATTGTTGGGCTGGGTATTTTTGGGCTAGATTAGGGTAATCGGGATTAGATTAGGGTAATCGGGATTAGATTAGGGTAATTGGGTTTAGGGTGTGTGGGTGTTAATTTGGGTTAAGGGTTTAATTTGGGTTTAGGTGTTAATTTGATTAATTATAAAATGGGTTAGGTAGATATTGAAGAAATTTAATGGAGTTGAGGTTAGTTGGATGAATTAATGGAGTAGAAATGTAATGAAGAAGATGATGTAGATGGTTGATTTGATTGATAAAGTGTTATTGGGAGTATAAATAAATAAGATTATAAGGGAGTAAAATAATATGAGTAAGGGTATTAGGGGAAGAAATCTATGTCCAAAAAAGGAAACGGGACAATCAAAAGGGGACGCCCGAAAAGGAAACGGGACAAACAAAATGGGACAGAGGGAGTAATTGACTATCAAAGTAGACTATTAAAATGGACTAAATTATCTTTTTATGCATTTTGAAGGGGGAATTAGGTTCATCCTAGTGCACCAAAAACTCGTTCGATTCGTCGGACTCAAAACGAGGGTGAGATATCACTTTTTAGGTGCGGCACCGAACATCCTTTCTTTTTAGTGGTATGGATTGCACAATTTACTTAAGCCGACTAATCCAAATCTAGATCCAGCACATCTAAACTGCTCCAATTTCGGAACTGCTCAAGGTATAGTGAAGAATGTTTAACCTCACAGGAGTTTCTACATAGAAGTCCCTGATCCTTGAGCGACGCAAAAAGTAAGAACAAAAATCGAAAGATCTTAATTTGGGCGAATGATCGAATGAATTAAACTGCGTATATAGATTACAAGTTCTGATCGAGACCCAGTCACCCAGATCGATCAAAACCGCAACAAAGATCAAAATCACATCAAACACCTGAACATAACATTAACCAAACAAGCTAATGACATACATACTCATATAAACCGAAGCCCCAAATCACTGCACACAACAAACCCACCATTAAAACAATTAAAAGCACAACAATTCAGAGCTGATCAGGCCAAAGGAAAGCTCCAATAGCAAAACTCCTCTTCTCCTCAAGACTAACACCACCATTTCCATACTCATATAGCCCATACTGCTGAAGAAGAACATCGATCTTCCACTCTTCCATCTTCTCGTAATCAGATTTTGTATAGCGTGGATAATGCAGAGGCATCTCAAAGGATTCAACTTTCCTCTGTTTGATCTTATTCTGCTCTGTTTTTGTCTCTTCGTTTGTGTTTGTGCCTGATATTAAGTGGGTAAGGCTCAGAAACCACTCAAACACCATTTTGGTGTGTTTTTTTCTTCTTACTGATGCTGTTTTAAACCGAATTGTGTGAGGAAGATGAGTGGGTATTTATAGGGGAAAGGAGGAGAAAGTTTATACGCAAGATTTGTGATATTTGTGTGTGTAGGAAGAAAACTATGTGCAATGTAGCTGTCAGTTTTAAATTGCCTGCTACTGGTTTTATTTACTGCCGTAGATTTGTTGGTATTTATGTGTCCAGATTCTAGATGCTTCGGTGCTCACGGTTTCTGGAAATGGAGTAATTAAGTGATTATGCTATAATTAAATGTGATTAGTGGAGTACATCATTATAAACATTAATATGTGACGTCTAACAAACAAATTTATGTTTCTTTTTCTCTAGAAGGCCGTCTCTCTTTCGACCTAAAAAAATAAATGAAAAACAAACGAATTCATTGACGCGAACTTGGCTAGTTTCTCTAAAGCACGGACACGCCTAAAGGAGGAAGTTTTGGTGTCGGACACCCTCAGATACGGTCAAATAGGTTCAAGACAAGGTCGGCCTTTTAGACACGTCTAGGACACGGTCAAGACACGTCCGGATAAACCGATTTATATTTTAATAATAATAAAAAAATGAACGATTTTTTTTACAGTTTTAACCTATAACGCGTTCGCCACTTTATCACTCTAAGTTTGTCTTTGCTTCTCCTTCATCTCGCACATGCATATACAACCGCGACTTCACCTCTCTCTCCGCCCGAGCTACCGGGCTATCGTCGCTTTTATACGTCTTTCGCCGTCACTTCTCATGTCAACACTCACGGTTTCTAGAAATGCATTAATTTAGTAATTATGCTATAATTAAATGTGATTAGTGGAGTACATCATTATAAACATTAATATGTGACGTCTAACAAATCAAGTTATGGACGCGTAATTGCCTAGTTTGCAAGTCATGCATAGCATTTAAAACATTTTAAGAAATTTTAAAAACTACTCCATTTGTCCCTAAAATAAGTGTCCATTTCGCTTCATCATATTTACCGATGTGATTTTGTATCGTTAAAATCTCAAATTTCGTTGTTGGACTACTAATCGAGATGAAACAAATAAAATCACGAAATGCTAAAGTTTTTGTATCGTTAAACGGAAATTAAAAGGTTTTCCTGAATTATGATTAGTGTCACAAAATAAAACGAGCATTATATTATAAGACGGAGGAGATATAGGGACTAGCAATATCTATATTTCATTTGAAATTGGTTGGACTTTTTCTTATATATGCATGGTATATACGCGTCTCAATAAAAAAATCAGTTCTTATATGTTTGTAGGTTTGATTAACATTGTGTTAATGAATCATAATGTGTTGACTGATTAGTCTATAATTGTTAAATTATTTGAAGAAAATGAGGAGGTATTTTGGTGTTTTGAACTTGACAACCAAGGAATTGTTTCTTGCTGTTTAAGCTTTTATCACGTTATGTATGATTGCACTCATCGTTTATTTTTATTGTTTTTTTTATCAACGTTTATTTTTATTGTTTTCCTCCAAATATTTTGACTGATTGCCTTGATTGGTCTTCACTAAAAAATAATAATTTGAAGGACACATGTTACATAAGGCGGATTTGTTGGTGTAAATTCTTGTATTTATACGTCTTAAATTAACGGAAAAAAAGCTCGTATCAAAAAATATAACTTGTACGGTTGTACCTACTGTTGGACGCATTAAAAATGCCTCTAAATTTTATTTTAAACAAGTATGATACATATTATGGCGTAAAATGAAAAGGAATTCCTTAATATATTAACATTAAATCTGAGATTGATTGTGATTAGAGCCAAGTGTTTATAAACAAATGAGCTTACATTCCAAGTCTTACGTGATCAATTTTATATATCATCACCAAAGTTATACATACATGCATTACAATGCGTATAAGAGTAAGTAACAAATGATTATTATTCCATAAAGAATTGCCCAAAAATGAGGTACAAATGCAATAATTGTTCCATAACTTGTGATTTCATGCTCCATTATAAAAAAAAGTTGAGTAACTTCCTTTCGTTACGTTTCACTATGGCATAATTTTCGTCACTTGAACTTACAATCAGGCCCAAACTCCGGGTGGGCCCTGCTCAATTGCAAACCGTCCACAAAAATATAAAAAATAAAATTGAATATAGGTTTTTGAAAATTTGATTTGTGATACTTGTATAAGATAAATAGTTTTCTACATGACATTTTCCTATAACTTTTAACGTACAACATCTCAATGTCTCATACCAAACAGTACCAAGTTACCCCATTTCGGGCATTAAACGCACCCTTAATTTTTTTTTATATATGCACTAGTATATGTGTTCGAAATGCGAATGCATATGCATATTTTTACGGAGAAAAACCCCGTACCCGGTTTTTTATAACTGGCACCCACCTTTGGGCGCATCCCGAATGCGTCCATAACCGACCTGGGTTTTTTGGGCGCATTACGGATGCGCCCAAAACGGATGCGGGTTATAATTTTTCGGGTGCGGGGTTAAACGCTCTATTTTTATAATAGTTAGATCGAGTTGATAAATGAATTCGTAAGACAGATGCACATGCTTGCACATTCGTATTACAAATAAATGCGAATGCAGTATGTTTTTTATCATACGATATCTTTTAAAATGTTGTCGTTTTCATAACATCAAAGACTTCTTATCTCTTAAACGACCCTAGACAAAGGGTATTCTTTTAGAGTCTAGACGAGGTCCAGGTGATCTTAGATGGTTTTTGAAGGCGACTTTTAGAACACTGGCCAATAACCATGATATGCAAGCACTAAAGAAATTTAAGTCAGGTCTATTAAATAAGTTCACCTTTATATATACACAATACACATCTACATATTCGCAATGCCCTATGCATTTGTAATGCCTATACAATCACTTGTGTATTTGTTGCATTGCAAATGCATATAATGGGTTTAAATAATAAAAAATTATTGTTTTCTAATTGTAGTTAATATCTCAATGTCTCATAAGCTAAACCCGATTTAAAAATATTACAGTTATATCTAAATGTTCTATCTAGTATATAAATTTTTCATATAATTTATTGAACCTTAACAGCAAAAAGAGACACTGTTAGTAGATTCGTCTATACTCAAAATTCAGCCTTTTCTTTAAATCATTTCCAACCATAAAACACAACACATCCATCACAGTAGCAGCATTACATTTCCTGAAGATAAACTATCTTTACTACACATATGCAGATAAAAGAAACAATAGAGAATCATTACACAAGAAGTTCTTCAGAGCTTGATTTCCACATCAACACCAGCAGGAAGATCAAGCTGCATCAACGAATCAATCGTTTGAGCAGTCGGATATAGTATATCGATCATCCTCTGGTGAGTCCGGATCTCAAAATGAAACCGAGCATCTTTGTTAACGTGAGGCGACTTGAGCACACAGTAAATCCTCTTCTTTGTTGGCAAAGGCACTGGACCCATCGTCTTTGCATTCGAATTCTTCGCTGCATCCATAATCTGAGTGCAAGACGCCTCTATCAATGGCACCCAGTAGGATCTCAGCTTTATTCTGATCTTCTGCTTTGGTGCCATCTGCAAAATCGAACAAATACTACTTATAATCAATTAACAATCAACCATCATTCACTGTAAACAATCTAGAGTGAAACTTTCCAGTGTTAAAGCAGCAGCATCAAAAAACAACTCAACAGCACCAAGAACACCAAAGTTAGGGATCATATAGGTTTACAAACTCTCAATTCAATCAACTTCGTCAATATTCTTAACAAAGATGATTATTAGGAGTACCTAATTTGCCCCAATCATCTGAATAAGAACTCATAAGAAGCTGCAGAGAGCGAAAAATCGAACATCATAGAGAAATTGATGGATGCCAAAGTAGGCATCTGTTAGTAATGCAGGATCAAACGAAACTGTTCGAAGAGAAAAGTTTCTATCTAGGTTAAGTACAAAAATTTCTTAGTTCTAAGCAATTTCATCAAATATTCTTATCAAAGTTACTATCCAGAGTACCAAATTTGCCTCAATCATCTTAATAAGAACTCATAAGAAGCTGCAGAGAACGAAAATCGAACATCATACGGAAATTAACGGCTATCAAAATTAGGCATCTGT
Organism: Oxyria digyna; assembly: GCA_029168935.1. NCBI lineage: Eukaryota > Viridiplantae > Streptophyta > Magnoliopsida > Caryophyllales > Polygonaceae > Oxyria > Oxyria digyna. The sequence goes on from JAPVLV010000001.1 coordinate 76,698,892, forward strand.
TGGTAATGCAAGATCAAACCAAACTGTCTGATGTGTAAAATTTCTATCTAGGTTAAGAACACATTCTTAGTTCTAAGCAATTTCATAAAATTTCTATCAAGCTCCATAAGAACTCCTAAGAAGCTGCATTGAGAAAAAATTCATACCTTTTCAGATTCAGCACCAATGCCGAGCGAAGTAGGTTCAACCTACAACCAAAATTCAAACCAATCACCTCCCATCCAATCAAATCAATCCTAACAATAAATCAAAGGAGAAGAAAATTGAACTCGAACATCGAGAGAATCTGCAGAAGTGATCGTTTCCTGAGATACCAATGCTTCAGGCGCGGCAAAAACCCTTGTTCTCAGAGGCTCAGTGTTAGAGGAGGAGTTCGGGAGAGAAAAAGAGAAGGATTGACGTTTGGAGGAGATGGAAGATGGATTGCGAAGTGGAAGAGATGCAAAAACAGTTGCAGATACTGAAGATGTCGCCATTTTTTCTGCTCGTCTTCCTCCTTCCTGAGGCTTGTTCTCAGCTCTGCGTCGAATAAGGATTATCCACTGCTCTTACAATTTTCTTTTATTTTTTTCTGCTTTAAATTATATTCGCTTCCGATTACAATTTTAATGGGCTTGTAATTGGGCCGGCCCAATAACTCGACCCAAAATTTGAAATTGTTTCCCTCCATCCCCACTGCCCTCGAATTAACGAGGCTAACAAAAAGCTAAAAACTGAGAGAATTTGATCATATTTATTCTGTTTTTGCCCAACTATACTAGACTAACCCAAGATCAAACTTAATTCTTTTGCTAAAAAACTAACAATAGCTTAAAAGGTTTAGTTGGGTGAGAAGATAGTTTATACAACACCACCTTGAAAAACTATACACTAAATCAAAAGGATGTTCTACTATGTGACATTGATCAAGTTTAGGCTAAATGGTTAGATTCTCTTGAATGGCAAGAAATGAACCACAAATGTTGCCATTGATGTCTGGGAATTGTTCAAATCCAGGAAGAGGCTTAACTTTGCCTCGTCGATCGACTTGAACCGGGTATTTGAGAAGATGGCCTTTCATTTCTGTAACTTTTTCTGAAGCAAACTGATTCCAGTTCATCTCAGCTTGGTTTCTTACTCTTCTTACACAATCTAGTGTCTCTGCTTCATTGTATACATCTTCTAGTCCTCCAAGATGCTCTGCCCATAGTGACATCCTGTATCCATAAATCTGTTGCACATAACAAAAACAATAAAAACTTTATAATATATCCTACCATAAAAGAGTATTGAATGATTTAATCAGAGTTATACTTGTCCTCTCGGATGAGCTGATTTTTTTTCCCATGTATAATTTGGTTGGTAACCTCCCATTGCAATCTCTGTGTCCCTTGTTCCTTCTAATGAACGTTGGTTTATGTTTGCTGAACCCAATATTAGATACTCGTCGTCGACTATCATCCCTTTTGAATGGACATAGATCATGAATCTTCTATTCTTTTGACAAAGCGCCTAACAATCCAAATGCTAGGGTATCAGGAATCGGTACCAAACGAGGCCTTACGAGTTTATAAGAGTGAAGAAATACCTGAGGTGTGTTTGGTGCATGAGGACTATCAGGACATGTAAGAGGACATACATCCGCCACCTCGCGATTCCCGAGGCAGAAAAAGTTCAAGTAATCCTGTGGTGTGTAAGAATCCTCAAGTCCAACTTCAACCAAGGCCTTATGAATGGTCTCATACATCATTTGCATAGTCTTGTGCTGCATCAATTTATTGATTCGATTAGTATATATTGTGCAAAAGGTGCGTATCCGGTGAGAAAAGTTTTTAAAATGAGAACGTGCGAATAACTAACGTGCATCAAAATATACTTCAATGTTCATTAAAAATATATTTAAATGTTCATCACAAATTTTGATGCACATCCTTTGAAAAGTGATGCACATATATTTAAATGTTCTACAACTTCTCAATAGTTGTTCTTTATAAAAATGAATGTTCTTAAAATTTTGGATGTTTTTAAGTTTGTCAACAAATGTGCACTAAATTAGTACTAAATGTTCGTCATTCTCACATTCATATTTTAAAAATTATTCTCACCCGATACATTCCCTTAGTATATATTTTGTTAATTAATCAACTCCTAAATTTCATTTTTTTACCTGCCAATATAGAATTCTTTGAGTAGCAGCACCTGTTGGTACACCCTCTGGCCACATAGGGATGACAATGTATGCAGCAAATCTCTCATGAGCTTTGATTTTGTCAGAAATCTTAAGAGCAATTTCCATTGGGATCAAATTGTTTGCTCCTGTATATAAAAAACAATTTATACAAACTTTATATAATTTAGAATAATAAACAGAAAAAAGCAGAAGAAAACTATTTTCATAGTTTGAGTTGCTCTCACCTACATCCTTGTGTTGATGCCAATTGTATGAGGATCCAATAAAGTATTGATTCTCAATGTATATAAAATGTTGGGCAGATCGAATCGCCTTCACATATCCGGAGTGTATGCTCATGTCAATAAGAACATTCTTCCCACACAGAAGATTCTTCAAATGCAAAAAAATATGAATCAATCAAGAGAAGGAAAGTACAACAGAGATAGGAGATAGTTTAGTATATTCAAACCTTACTACTTGCATCCTTTGGATTCTTTGGAAATTTCTTGACTGAATTTGAGTCGATTGAACGGAAAATCTGAGAAAGAAAGCGAATGATAACCAAGAAAAGGATGAGTTTTCCCCCCCCTTCCTGACTGCAATTAAGACAACAAATTAAATATATAAACTTACCTGCACATGCCAAGATTCAGGACTATCATCATTAAGACAAGGGGCATCAGAAATTCCAATGATGTCACTAACTCTTTCAATCCTAAGCAAAGCATCATCATATGATGTTTTTTTCAGTTTCTTGATTCCATGTGGTTTAGCAGCGAACAACCACCTCTCCTCAAAGTTAGTTAAAACATCGTACGCTGCTGGACCGTCGATTTTACAATGCAAATCATGCCATGGTTCTCTTGGACATCCATGTGTTCTTCCCTACAACCATTTTCCTCAACTCTTAATCATTTCACCTCAGTAGTAATATTAATCAATGTGAAGAAGCTAAGAAATATTTACAGTGAAAGAAGGATTGTGATAATCCTGTTTATGGACTGTATCAAGACTCCTGAAGAGTGGATGTTGTGGAGTATCGTATCTACCGTCACATAGATCAAGCCCGCCTACAAATGCAACGATTTTTCTCGTATTGTTTCCTGCATCGGAATCTACTATCACTGTCTTTTGATGGTGCGTGTAAATTGTTTCTACTTCCTGTAAATGAATCACAGAACTTAGTGAAAAATCACATAATCCTAAGTTTAGAAAATCTAGGGTAAAATGTAACAATATACGAATGAAGAGCATTTAGATAATTCATTGAGAAATTGGAGAACATTGAGATATACGACGTGACATTATAAAAAACTTACCTTTTGCTTGACCCAACTATGTCGTTTTCCTGCAATACGAGGACAAAGCAACACTTGGACAGACGAGTGCTTAAAGAAACGTCGCGTTTCCTCATCATGAGTTTGCATTAGACCATCCTGTAAGATCATCACTTATATGATATCACAATCCAACAAAATAACCAAATCCAACTTTATATCATACATGCTATCAACAAAAATACTTTACAGGGGAATAATCATATAGCAACATGTTCTTAGGAAGCAACCTAAGTTACCTAACAACCTTTTATGTTCATGACACTTGCCTTCAAATGTTCACGATTATCTTCATAAAATGTTCACTCATTTATGTCAAAATGTTCATTGATTTTCTAAGCTTGCATTTTCATTAATTGAGTTTTCAGTGTGAGTATGCATGAACATTTTGTGTTCAGAGCCATGGACATTGGTATTCGTGAGAGTGAACATTAAGGATCATGTTCATGGTCATAAACACTATTGTTCGTGAGTTGCTAGGTTGTTTTCTAAGACATGGTTGCTACCGAAACCTACCTTCACCATATAATCAAGATCAAGCAACTCACAGTTTTATATCCCAAAATGCTTCTTGAAGTAGGATCATCCCAAATCAGCAACAAAACCCTCACACCTTCCTGAGACTTAGACCTCAAAACCTCCCCCAACGAACAATCCGAACCTTCCCCACCATCCCGAACCAAGTTAACTCGATGCCAAACCGACCAACCCGTGATATAAACCAATCTCCTAGCCCCCTTAATCCCATCAAAAACATCTCTCCAACACTTCCCATGAACATACTCATCCCCTGAATCAAGAACACTGCTCTGCAAAGCTCCATCAGGAACATGAGCATCTTGATAAAGCGTAACAGACCCGCCTTTCCTCAAAGGAAAATAAGCATCAGCCACACCTTCATAATCAGGCCCAGCTCCAACCCCATGATGATACATACTCAGCTTCTCCATAGGCATATACCGAATCGAAAGACTCAAAACCGCGCCATATTTAACCGGCTTCCCGTTCCCATTAAGAATCGGATACTCGCCTTTGATCAGCTCCCCTGAGAATATCTGATCAGTAGGGATTGCTACATGTCCTATAAGCTGTGATCCCACCACATCACTATCTTTAACCAGAAAATGAACCTCTGAGGCATAATGTGCAACAGGAACATTAAAATGCTGTGACCAAACAGGATTCTCATCATTGCTCAAAACATAGGTTCGGCCAATTACCGCGCCTGCTATCGAGATCGAAACGTACGGGTCGCTCGTGATTTTCTTGATTCCTTTCCCTTTTCGGGAAATTCTACCGAAAACATCACCTAAAGTCTTGTGAAACTTGTCCATGTTAGGAAGACATTTGGCACTATTGATCCAAATATCCAAATTTCCGTGTAGGAGAAGGATTTGCAGGGAAGTGTGACAGATTTGTAGCATTCTTGAATCAAGAGAAGCTGAGTGGGATAATGGAGGCTGGATTTTGCTGTCATAGGCATATGATCCATCCCAGCTTGTTGTGCTAGTGGGAGGTGAGTAAGGGTAAGGGTTGTATGGATACGGGTATGGATACGGGTATGAATACGGGTTAGGGTAAGGTTGAGGAGGATATGGATATGGGTATGGAGATTGTTGTTGTTGTTGTGGGTAATTTGGATTTGGAGGAGGGTATGCGTATGGAGGTTGGGGTGATGATGATGAAGGATTGTTGTATCCTTCCATTTGAATTTGATCTTCTCAAAGGAATGAAATGCAGATTTTGTTGTATATTAAAGGCATGAAATAGAGCAATTAATGATGCATGGAATCTGGAAATGGATTACCTTGATAGTTTAAGGGATGATCAATCAATCGCTGATCATAATTCTGGGAGGAAATCGGGAATTTGAATGCAGAGGAGATGAATTTTGAGAGGGGAGGGTGGATTATACAAAACTGACTCAAATCTGGAAAACCGCCCGTCCAATATATAAGTCGTCAAAAACCACCCTTATATCAACTAATTATCAAAAACCACCCTTACGAGAGAGCGGTAGAAATGGTGTGGAGACGAGACGATTGTAGTATATGTCACGCTAACACGACGAAGAATGTCACGAGCATACTTGGCTCCGCCAAGAAAAGACCGGATGAAGTTGAGGAAACTTCAAGACCAAGAAAGTAGTGAAGATATCCCAAGAAGTATAGTTTGACAAAGAGAGTAATTTATTTATCGATTCTTAGCTTTAATTTTAAATTCCCAGAAAGTTACTTACGAGGAATTTACTTTCTATAAATGGCAAGAGAGTAATTTATTTATTTTTATTCAATTTTGAAATTTCACCAAAAAAAGTTAAATTGAAAATTAGGGAAACTATTAGGTGCGTTTGTTTAGAACGTCGAAAACGGAAACGAAAAAAAAACAAATCTAGTCCATTCTAGTGGAATTGTTCATCGATTAAAATAGTGATTTTATTTCTTTTCCCTCTTATTGTACTACTAGCATTGGAGTATTTGTTAACCCAATTTTACAGTGGGTTTTAAAATCCCCTCGTTAACTCACCTCTTCCTCCTCGCCAACTCTCCCCCTCTTCTCTCCTCTCTTGAGATACAAATCTTAGAATACAAATCAACTTGTCAATGTATCATCAATTAATAATTGGCTTTACGTTTCCCAATACTACAAACAAAGAAGCCCCGAGGAAGATGATTAAACCGTCTCATACTTGTTTTCTGGACTGGACCGGTTCGAGTCATCTGTAGGACCTGTAATCCGCGTTTACAACAATCTGTAAAGAAATTATTAAAGAACAGAATTAAGGAGAAAATTATACCGAAGTGTTCTTGACGAATCTGGTGCGTAGAGTCGAGAAAGAATCTCTTTCCTTAATTCTGTAACGCCCCGTATGTGTGACGGTTACCGGCGTTGAGAATCCCAGGATACAACTACGAATTCTTCTGGTTTGCACAATCAAAAGCAGAAGCCAAACGAACCAATTTCTGTGTCGTACTCTCAGAGAAAGGAGAAGAAGAAGAAGAGAAGAGAGGAGGATTGCTCTGTATTCGGATGTTCAGAATGAGAGGCAGAACTCTCCTTAAAAGGAGTTTCTGATCTGTTAGTGGAGGAGGAGATCTCGGAACCGACGACACCAACGAGGTGGAGTCAGTTGTGGAGGAGTGGAGCAGATCGTGGAGGTTGTTGCTGACTTAGTTGGGCGTCCCCAACGAGGCAGTCCACAGCCCAATCTGGAAGCCCAACTTCCAGATCCAGCCCACTTCAAAAAAGAAGCTAAGCTGCTGCTGCTTGGGCCTACGGCCCATTCCACAAGACCACAAGACCACGAGCCACGAGCCACGAGCCACGAGCCACGAGCCACGAGCCACGAGCCACGGACCACGGACCACGGACCACGGACCACGGACCACGGACCACGGACCACGGACCACGACCGGACGGACGGACGGACGGACCGCGCGAGGGCCCCCCGTGTCCTCTCTCCATACCTCTCCCAAGGGCTTACCAAGGGTATGGGGTTTGGGGTATATAAACCCTTCATATTCCCACCCCAATTTTCGATGTGGGACAAAACCCTTAGTCAAAAATCAGCTCCAAAATTGTTCTTTGAACTTAGTCAAGCAACCAACTTTGAGCCTTCATTTCTCATTCAAACGGAACCCGATTTTGACGTGTGAGTACACTACGGCGTAGTGCTCGCGGAGACGAAGCCAACGCTCCCATAATCCGGCACAACCGGTGACCGCAGCCCACCAGAAAAGTGCCCGGAAGTCCAGTCAAAAATCAGTTCCAACAATCCCCCACATGAATAGAAATGATTCTATTACACGTGCTTAGACAAGACAGACAGAAATTTTGAGAGTACGGGCGAAGAATCACTGCATCTGAGCTGGTGGCGTTTTTCAGCCTTGAACCACCCATTGTGAGTAGCTATCGGATTTACTCGACCAGGTAGTGAACATGATGTCTTGAACCACCCGGACTTTGACGTAAACCTAGACAATAACTATCACACAGTTTCATCTTCTCACAGAACTAGGTTCTTGATTGTGTTCATTTTGGCCGTGAACATCCCTGGTTATTCATGAGTGAACTTGGAGAAAGTAGCCTCTCTTCTTTCTCCTAGAAACGGCCCCATTTCACACTCATAAGGTGATTGACCATAAATGGTATTACCAATACCCTACTTTGTTCTTTCAAAGTTTATGGAATCATTAAAAGCAAATGCTTAACCTCTACTTTGCCATCGCACTTTTATCATCCTAGGAACTGGGGAAGAAGATATAATATCTCCAAGTGCGCTTCTAGATTCGACTTGAATTTGTTTTCCCCTTGAACCTATTTCTTGGGATCTCCAATCACTTAGGTAGGGTTGCCATCAAGCATCCTCTTTAGTCATAGGCTTTAAACCCATTCCTCTAGATGACTTTACAACTTGCTCTCTTGACAGTCCCTTAGTGAACGGATCTGCTAAGTTGTCAGCTGACTTGATATAATCGATTGAGATTACACCAGTTGAGAGCAATTGTCTTATGGTTTTATGTCGTCGTCTTATGTGGCGAGACTTACCATTATATATTGTGTTCAGTGCCCGAGAGATAGCCGATTGACTATCACAGTGTACACCTAAAGCTGGCACTGGTTTTTCCCACAAAGGAATATCCTCCATAAAGTTTCGAAGCCATTCTGCTTCTTCAGCTGCTTTGTCTAAAGCAATGAACTCAGATTCCATTGTGGATCTGGCCAATAATGTTTGTTTTGAGGATTTCCATGATACAGCTGCACCACCCAGCGTGAATACATACCCACTGGTGGATTTTGAGTTCTTTGAATCTGATATCCAGTTAGCATCGCTATAGCCTTCCAGAGTGGCTGGATATCTTCCATAGTGCAGCCCGTAACTCCGAGTATGTCGCAAGTAGTTCAATACTCGAGTTATTGCTTTCCAGTGATTGTGTCCTGGATTACTGGTATATCTACTCAGTACGTTGACAGCATGTGCTAAGTCTGGTCTTGTACAATTTGTCAAGTACATAAGACTTCCTATCACACGAGCATACTCTAACTGTGATATGCCATTACCCGAGTTTTTCTTCAGTTTGAGATGCGGGTCCACCGGACTTTTTGCAATCCCATTTGAATGGTTCTTGAATCGTTCAAGTACCGCCTCGGCGTAATGTTGTTGAGACAAGACTATTCCTTCTGAATGTCTAAATATTTTGATCCCTAAGATCACATCCGCTAGCCCCAAGTCTTTCATGTCAAACTTTCCATTAAGCATGTTCTTGGTTTGTTTGATCATGTCATTGTTGCTACCTATGATAAGTATGTCATCCACATATAGGCACAACAGAATGTATCCTTTTGCAGTTTCCTTGACATAGATACACTTGTCACATTCATTTATTTTGAAACCATTTGACATCATTACTTGGTCAAATTTTTCGTGCCACTGCTTAGGAGCTTGCTTAAGTCCATACAAGGATTTCACAAGTCTACACACTTTGTGTTCCTGTCCAGGGACAACATAACCCTCAGGTTGTTTCATATAAATTTCCTCTTCTAGTTCTCCATTTAGAAAGGCTGTTTTTACATCCATTTGATGTATTTCTAGATTGCGTATAGCTGCAATGGCTATTAGCATTCTTATTGAAGTTATTCTCGTTACTGGAGAGTAGGTGTCAAAGAAATCCAAGCCTTCTTTTTGCCTAAATCCTTGCACCACAAGCCTAGCCTTGTACTTATCGATTGAGCCATCGGTTTTTAATTTTCTTTTGAAAATCCATTTGCTCCCAAGAGCTTTCGAACCGGATGGCAACTCAGCTAACTCCCATGTATGATTTTGCATAATGGAGTCGATTTCACTTTTTACCGCTTCCTTCCAAGCAGGTGCATCTGGTGTTGACATGGCTTCTTTGAATGTTCTAGGTTCATTTTCCAAAAGATAAGCCATTTCGAAATCAGGACCAAATGATTTTTCCTTTCTAGCTCTTTTGCTACGTCTAGGTTCATCATTGTCCTCTTCTGTTGGTTGAACAGAAGTGCTTGCTTCGCCTTCTTCACGAGTCCGTTTCGGATTCTCTTTATCCTTACACGGGAACGTGTTTTCGAAGAAGGATGCATTTCTTGATTCCATTATTGTATTTGCATGTATGTCTGGTATATCAGACTTGTATACCAAGAAACGATACGCACTACTATTGTGTGCATACCCGATGAAGATACAATCAATGGTTTTTGGTCCTATTGAGACCTTCTTAGGGGGTGGTACCGCCACTTTTGCTAGGCACCCCCACACTTTGAGGTATTTGTATGAAGGTACATTACCTTTCCACAACTCATAAGGCGTCTTTCCAGTCACCTTATGCGGTATTTTGTTGAGAATGTAGTTGGAGGTTAGCAGCGCTTCCCCCCACATGTTCTGGGATAACCCAGATTCTTGCAGCATTGCATTCATCATTTCTTTGAGAGTTCGGTTCTTTCGTTCCGCAACCCCATTAGATTCAGGTGAGTAAGGCGCAGTAGTTTGATGAACGATTCCATGTTCTCTACAGAATGCATTAAATGGTTCACTATACTCGCCTCCTCTATCACTTCGGATCATTTTAATCTTTTTACTAAGTTGGTTCTCAACTTCCAACTTGTATTCTTTAAACTTTTCCAAAGTTTCATCTTTGCTATGTAACAGATATACATAACAATATCGTGTGCAATCGTCTATGAAGGTTACAAAGTACTTCTTACCGCCTCTAGTTTGCACGAACTTTAAATCACATAAATCAGTGTGAATTAGTCCTAGAGGTTCGGTTGTTCTTTCTACATGGGGTGATGGCGTTTTTGTGAGTTTCGCTTGTACGCATACTTCACATTTGTCTTTACTTGTTTTGCATTTTGGAATCATGTTCATGCTTATTAGTCTACTTATAGATTTATAATTAACATGTCCCAATCTTTCATGCCAAATATTAAAAGACTCAACGACATAAGCAATAGGATTATTCTCATTCACTGAAACATCAGTTACAACCTTTTTGGGAAGGACTGTCATTACATTCATTTTGACCAGCCCATCCTTCACATAACCCTTCCCCACATAAATCCCATTCTTAGAAAGAACTAACTTATCAGACACAAACTTAATACAGAACCCATTCTTATTGAGAAGAGTCCCCGAGATCAGATTCTTTCGAATGTCTGGCACATGAAGCACATTGTTGAGAGTCAGCTCCTTTTCAGAAGTCATCTTGAGCACGATCTTCCCAATACCTTCAACCTTGGATGTCGCAGAGTTTCCCATGAAGAGCTTCTCATCTGTTCGGCTTTTCTGATAAGTGGTAAACAATCCCTTATCCGAGCAGATGTGTCTAGTGGCACCTGTATCGTACCACCATTCCTTTGGGTTGCTCCCAACCAAATTCACTTCAGTCACCGCACACAGATCGTCTGCTGTCAGCGAGTTTTCAGCTAAATTTGCTTGAGACTTCTTCCCTTTGTCTCTTCTGTTGTCGGGCTTGCTGCGACACTCGTCTGCCTTGTGACCAACCTTATCACACTTGTGGCATTTTCCACTGAACTTCTTTGCTCCTTGCTTCTTGAAGTTTGTGGTGTTTTGAGGTTGAAACTTCTTGTTCTTCCCCTTGTCTCGATGCTCAGCCAGGTTTGCCTTGTTAGAGAGCCCAACTTGATTTGCCCTCTTATTGTTTTCCTCGACCCGAAGCCTCACGATCAGGTCTTCAATCCTCATTGCCTTTTGTTTCAGCAACAAGTAAACCTTGAATTGCTCCCAGGATGGAGGAAGCTTCTCAATGATGGCACCTACCTGGAAAGCCTCACAGATGGTCATTCCTTCCGAGATTACTTCATGGACGATCAGTTGTAGTTCTTCAACCTGTTCCACGACTGACCTTGAATCTACCATCTTGTAGTTCAGAAACTTTGCTACTGCCGCTTTCTTTGAGCCAGCATCCTGTGTCCTGTACTTCTTTGTCAAAGTATCCCACAATTCCTTAGCGGTGTTATGGTTACAGTAGACCTTGTACAGCGAGTCAATCATGCGATGAGTAAGATACCCTCTGCATGCATAGTCCCCTTTCGCCCAATCAGATAGGGCATCAGTGTCATGTGGGGAGAACCTAGGTTTCCCCTCCTTCAAGAACCTGTCCAAACCCAGCATACTCAGAAAGAACTCCATCTTCTGAGACCATATTTTGAACCCTTTCCCGTCAAATTTTTCGGGTAGGATCCCAGCATGGATTGTGTTCGGCATGGTTGTCACATACGGTCTGTGGGGAACATACAGATGAGGCAACTGAACATCAGGCAGATCCATTGGATGACTCGTTTGACCTGGGTGACTTGTTTGACCCGGATAGTTCAATTGACCCGGATGACTCATTTGAACCGGATGGCTCATTTGACCCGGATAGTTCAATTGACCCGGATGACTCATTTGAACCGGATGGCTCATTTGACCCGGATGAAGAGGTTGAGCCAGATGACTCGTTTCAGCCGGATGACTCGGTTCAGCCGAATGAATAGGCACTGGTGGCAGATCCAGTTGGACAACCGGGGGGGTTTCCTTGATCGGACTCTCATGACCCGGACTGTTCTGAACTTGATCCCTATCAAGTATCTGAGCCTGATCGAGAGGCACAGTCCCAAACTGAATTCGGGGCGACCCAGTGACCTTTCCAGCGTCAGCAGCAGTTTTCTCATCTCCGTTAGTCATTGTATCTGTTCAATGAGACAAACAAATATTAGTATGACTTTAGAAGTAACTCTGCAAAACAGATTTCAAAATTCTGAAAAAACACAGTTCTGCAGAACTGTAAGCGCAGAAACCAGCAATCTGCGAACTGTAAAAATTACAGAACCAGAATCTGCGAATCTGTAAATGCAGAAACCAGCAATCTGCGAACTGTAAAATTTACAGAACCAGAATCTGTGAATCTGTAAATGCAGAAACCAGCAATCTGCGAACTGTAAAAATTACAGAACCAGCAATCTGCGAATCTGTAAAACAGATCTGAATTACTGCGAACTGTAAAAGTTCCAGAAATCACGAATCTGTAAAACAGATCTGAATTACTGCGAACTGTAAAAGTTCCAGAAATCACGAATCTGTAAAACAGAACTGATTTTCTGCGAACTGTAAAACACAGATTCTGCAATCTGTAAAAACAGAATCAGAAATCTGTGAACTGTAAACACAGTTTTTTCGGTTCTGTAATACAACAGCAACCTGGTTCTGTAAATACAACAGCAACCTCACAGTTTAATAAGATGAATTTTCGGTTTTACTCGAATCTGAACACAGATCCGAAACTGTACGCAGTACAGACAATTTTCTTCGGGATGTAACTTTCTGTTCCTTTAAAACTCAAACAGATTGTTAGCGACAGGATAAAATTGTACAGAATTAAGATTGTAGGACCTGTAATCCGCGTTTACAACAATCTGTAAAGAAATTATTAAAGAACAGAATTAAGGAGAAAATTATACCGAAGTGTTCTTGACGAATCTGGTGCGTAGAGTCGAGAAAGAATCTCTTTCCTTAATTCTGTAACGCCCCGTATGTGTGACGGTTACCGGCGTTGAGAATCCCAGGATACAACTACGAATTCTTCTGGTTTGCACAATCAAAAGCAGAAGCCAAACGAACCAATTTCTGTGTCGTACTCTCAGAGAAAGGAGAAGAAGAAGAAGAGAAGAGAGGAGGATTGCTCTGTATTCGGATGTTCAGAATGAGAGGCAGAACTCTCCTTAAAAGGAGTTTCTGATCTGTTAGTGGAGGAGGAGATCTCGGAACCGACGACACCAACGAGGTGGAGTCAGTTGTGGAGGAGATCGTGGAGGTTGTTGCTGACTTAGTTGGGCGTCCCCAACGAGGCAGTCCACAGCCCAATCTGGAAGCCCAACTTCCAGATCCAGCCCACTTCAAAAAAGGCCCATTCCACAAGACCACCAGACCACGAGCCACGAGCCACCAGACCACGAGCCACGGACCACGGACCACGGACCACGGACCACGGACCACGGACCACGGACCACGGACCACGGACCACGGACCACGGACCACGGACCACGGACCACGACCGGACGGACGGACGGACGGACCGCGCGAGGGCCCCCCGTGTCCTCTCTCCATACCTCTCCCAAGGGCTTACCAAGGGTATGGGGTTTGGGGTATATAAACCCTTCATATTCCCACCCCAATTTTCGATGTGGGACAAAACCCTTAGTCAAAAATCAGCTCCAAAATTGTTCTTTGAACTTAGTCAAGCAACCAACTTTGAGCCTTCATTTCTCATTCAAACGGAACCCGATTTTGACGTGTGAGTACACTACGGCGTAGTGCTCGCGGAGACGAAGCCAACGCTCCCATAATCCGGCACAACCGGTGACCGCAGCCCACCAGAAAAGTGCCCGGAAGTCCAGTCAAAAATCAGTTCCAACATCATCATCCTTAAACCGGTCCGGTCTGAACCCCCTTAAATCGGTCAAACTCTTCTTCACTCCGCTTTCCTCTCTTTCTCTGAACTGCCTCAACACTCAGCCTCTCGCCAGATCCTCCACGGCGCCGCGCAGCTCTCGGTAACTTGTTTACTCAATTTGGCCTTTTGATTACATAATTGGTTATTGATCAAGAAGAAGAAAATTGAATTCGGAGAATGATAAATCAAGTGAGAAATGCACGGCTTCCATTGATGAACCTTGTGCGAATGAAAGGTGTACCGATTCTCAATCAGCTCCATTTGGAGGAGAAGTTGCTTCGTGCTTCATCTGACAATTGGTGCGTTATAAACGATGGAACTAATGAGCCGACTGTTGTTATGGGAGTTTCAGGGTGCGTGTTTTTTGATAATCTGTCTAATGCCACATGTTTAGTTTGTGTAATGATATCTCAATTTCTTATAGTGTCAATTGATCATGGTATCTCAGAATTCAGATCAACTGATGCTGTTTCAGGATCATGAATCGATTTCTAGGATCCTAGATCAATTCATCCTGTTGTTGTGTTTAGAATTCATGTTAGATGCATATTCCTTGTGAAGTTACAAAAATGATTAGTGGTTCGTATCAGTGTTTTCAAGTGCCTCATTATTATTATTTATCAGTAGGTGGTTTTAGTTGCTGTTTAATTAAGGTTTCTTTCTTGTTTCGATCAGGAAACCTGCTGAACTTCTTGATGTTAAGTCGATATTGCAAAATCAGATCCCTGTTAGTTTGTGCAAGGACATCTCTATTTCTTATAATGTCAATTGATTACGGTATCTTAGAATTCAGATCAGCAGTTTCTAGGATCTGTACATTGTAGGTATATCCATAAATTAATTGAGGTTTTTTATTTGCAATTTTCAGAGATTAATCCTGTATGTCGTCATGCTGTTGAATGCGTTTAGAATTCATGTTAAATGCATATTCCTTGGGAATTTACAAAAATGATTAGTAGTTCGTATCAGTGTTTTCAAGTGCGTCATGATTTTTTTTTTCAGTAAGTGGTTTCAATTGCTGTTTTTTTAAGGTTTCTTTCTTGTTTCGATCAGGAAACCTGCTGAACTTCTTGATGTTAAGTCGATATTGCAAAATCAGATCCCTGTTAGTTTGTGCAAGGACATCTTTATTTCTAATAATGTCAATTGGTTATGGTATCTTAGAATTCAGATCAGCAGTTTCTAGGATCTGTACGTTGTAGGTATATCCATAAATTAATTGAGGTTTTTGTTTGCAATTTTCAGAGACTAATCCTGTATGTCTTCATGCTGTTGAATGTGTTTAGGATTCATGTTAAATGCATATTCCCTGTGAAGTTACAAAAATGATTATTGGTTTGTATCAGTGTTTTCAACTGCCTCATGATTTGTTTTTTGGGTAAGTGGTTTCAATTGTTTTTTTTCTTAAGGTTTCTTTCTTGTTTCTATCAGGAAACCTGCTGAACTTCTTGATGTTAAGTCGATATTGCAAAATCAGATACCTGTTATCAGAAGGTTTAGTGGAGGCGGAACTGTTATAGTTGATCATCAGACAATTTTTGTGACATTCATATGCAATAAGGATGCGGTTCCTGGTGTGCAACCATACCCACAACCTATTATGTCATGGAGTGAAATATTGTATAAAGAAGTGTTCAATGGAGTTGGGGATTTTAAACTTCGGGAGAACGGTATGGAGATGGTTTTTGCATGGATTCTCTGATATTTCTCTTTTCCTGCAACAATCTTTATTCATGTTTTAAAATCTGAATCCAAGATTCCAAATGAGGCTTCTGCTTAGCTATTGATCTTCCCCTAAAAAAAACATGTGAAGTGCTTGTCCCACCTTTAATGCTTGTATTCTTATGTCTTGCAGCTGCGTGATTATTATGTATTACTACTGTTTTGCAGGATGGCACTTAAATTATAGTAATCTTGATTACTAATGGTAAAACTAGCTTGTTATTTGCACTTTGGTGGTGCTCCTGTCACGTTATAGGTAGTAATTACTGTTTGTGCATTATGTAATCTTCAGTTCCTTTACATGTGCTATTTCACTTACTTCACTTTCATATCACAAACTTGGTTACACAGCCCTGATACTTAAGTTGGCCTTTACGTTGAAATTCTCTTGGTTACACAGCCCTGATACTTAAAAAGTTGGCCTTTACGTTGAAATTCTCTATCGTTCTTTTATGTTCTTCTAGATTATGTATTTGGGGATCACAAGTTTGGCGGTAACGCTCAGAGCATCACCAAAAACCGATGGATCCATCACACATCATTCTTATGGGACTTTGATGTCAGTAACATGGTACATCTGAAAGTTCCAGCTCGAGCTCCAAAATATAGAATGGTATGACAACTTCCTTTTCTTGCTCAGTAATTTAGTATTTGCATTTGTTTTCTTTCATTCATAGCCTCTGTGATTTCCCTTGTTTTTTCGTGTGAATTTGTTATAACGACATTTCATTTTTTGACGTCACAGGCAAGGAATCACTTGGAGTTTGTATGCCGTATGAAGGACTATATACCTAGATCATCATTTATAGATAGAACCATTAACGCCACTGAAAGCCACTTCTCTCTGAAATCAATCCCGATAGACGAAATCGAATATTCCGCCCATAGACCTGTTTCTCCCTCGTCTACGCTTCTATCAATCACGGATCTGGAGACCTCAATCCTTACTGCATTGCCTTCTCATTCATTGCAGTAGCCAAGGTATTCATCATTTTTCTTTGCATTCCGAAAAATAACTACACTATTGTTGCTCTGTTCTATTGTTGTATACTATTGGGCCTTAGGCCCATGTATTGATGGGCTAAGGCCCAATGACAAAAAGAGCCCAACAAATCTTTGAAAATTAAGTTAACCGCGCCAATGCGACAGTTTGACTGTAGATAACATAAGTTCGTTTTAAAATGGATTTCAAAAGTTTCTGCGTAAATCTAAGAATCATGATATTTTAATTCATCGAATAAAATAAAATACTGTACTACTTTCAATGACGCATTATTTCCATATTTTAATTAGCCAAAGTTTATGCTGGAAGATGGGGGACCACTTTATGTTGAAAATAGTGGTCCCCTCAATAGGCAACTCGCTTGCCCTGCACAAATATTTTTACGGCTTTACTTTCTGTCCCTTAAATTAACAATTTTGACCTTAACTATCCACTTTGGTATCTGAAAGACTGACACGTATCTCATAGAATTACGGGTAGATTTGGTAACAAATATCACGAGAATATTTCACCTTTTATATCAGTAAAAAAATACTCCCTCTTTCCCATTCCCTTATATAAATTTTATTTGATTTCGATACGCATTTTAATATACGTTTTATATCATTAATATGTGTAATTTTATGTTGATAAAAAATTATATTTTTAATATTGTCAAAATACTCATATAGACGAATCAAACAAGTTATGTTTTTTTTTATATATCGGAAGAAATCTACAAGATTCTCCCGGATAATAATAGTGCCAAAAAAAAAAAAGAGATTTTTATTATAAACAGAGGGAGTTATTGAAATTTTCAATTCATAATCCAAAAATGGAAAAAATGATTTTTCTGTATTAATTTAAGTAATTTGATAACAATACGATGTATAATAAAGATTTACACCAAGCAAAAAGGTATTGTGAGAACAATAAAGATTTATACTAAGCAAAAGATTAATGTGAAAATGATTATTAATGTATAAATATATAAATGGATAATTAACTTGTACATTTTCACATACGGGTCAAGATAATGCACATTCACAGATATGTGCATATATTTAACACTGTAAAAATAAATACATGCACATATTAGATTGTGAGTGTGCAAAACATATTTGTAACATATGTTTACACAAAAATCAATAACTATGCTTAATTATGAAAATGGGTTTTTAAAAGACAAAGAATAGGCAATTAAGCATCATTAAATTAAATAAGAAATTACTCCTTACAAGAAATGAATAAACCAATTATAATCTTGGAATTGTTTTTTTGTCATTTTTTCAAAATATTAATCAAACAAATTTTTAGTTGTAGTGACGATTTTCAACTACAGTAACTAGAGCATCGAATCGTTATTTTTGTACTAGTATGGCTGGTGGCCCCAATCATACTAGACTCTCGAAGGGCACAAAGATAAGAATAAGATATGGATGCTCCACAAAGCTTTTTTTTTTTTTGGTTTCCCACGATGTACCAATTTTATCAAGTTTAAATAGTCATCAAATTGGTCACTACACTAATGTACGAAATGCACATCTTTATTATATGATATACGAAGTGTACAAGTACACATGAAACTGATCAATGGAAGAATGTGCATTGTAGCGCGTCCTGCTAACATGTGTATTGCAGACAAGATGGGACGCGTTACAATACACAAAAGGGTGTTTTTCTATAGTAGATTCTGAACAAAAACATTATTGTATATCGTAAGAAATACATAGTATAAGCTAGACATTACCCTTAACTTTCTTTGTAGTAATTGTACAAAAGGATGTTCTTTTACTATCCTATATAGATTTTGGGCATAACCCTAGGAAAAAACTCCATAGAACATTGAACGTCATATCCTCTATCCCCTTATATAACGACTATTTCTTTTTCCGATATTGTTCATGATTCAAAAGTATTTTCCTCGTATATAAGGAAAAATATAATCATGTGTCATCTTATTCAATAATCTCGATGAGTACTTTAACAATATTAAAAGTTATACTCACTCTGTCCCAAATTATAAGGTCAGTATTCTATATCGGGCGTCTCAAAATGTTGTTCCTACTTTCCTAAAATAAACACTATAATACTTTATTTTTTTCCTAATAATACATTGTGTATCAATTTAACTACTTTATCTTATCTCAATAACCCTTCTCTCACAACTCTCTTTTCCTCTCCTCATCAAATCACGTTATCCTCCACTTTTACCTTCTCCTTAATTACCGCAAAACTTCAAAAACGGGCCTTATATTCAGGGATCGAAGGAGTAGAACATTGCACATCATATATATCCTATGCCCCCTTACATAAGGGCTATTTCTTTTTCCGATACTATTCACGATTGAAAAAATTCTTCTCGTCAAATACTCTCTGTATAAGAAAAAATATAGTCATTTGTTGTCTTATTTGATTTATCTCGATGGGTACTTTAACAATATCAAAAATTATAATATTTATTAGGGTGCGGTTCGAATTAGAACAACTTTTAAATTGAGAACGTAAGAATGACTGATGTTCATCAAAATGTACTCAAATGTTCATCATTTTTTTTATGCACATATACGTTTTTTGTCTGAATATTTTTTAGATTCTTAATGTTCTTCAATTTTTGGATATTAGTGGTAAGTGTTCACCTCTTTAGTACTAAATGTTAATCATTCTCACGTTCTCATTTAAAAAATTAATTTCACCCGTTATTTTTTCTATTTATTAATATATTAACGTCGTAAAACGATATCGACCAATACGTTTCAAAGAAAGTAGGATGGAAAAGAATGATTAGTGTTCTGAATGTTTTTTAGGTTCTTAATAAATATTCTTTAAAAAACGAATTTTCGTAAATATATTGAGGTCGTAAAACGTTTTTATATTGAGGTGAGAAAACCAAATGGGATAGAGGTAGTAATTAAATATATTGAAAAATACGTTACAAAGAAAGTAGCCTAAAATCCAAAAATCCACTAGACAACAACAACAAAAAATACTGTACAAATGAAGTAGTGTGCCAGCTGGGTGAATCTCGTGAAAATATCAGTCCTCAAAAACTATAGAAAAAGGGAGGATAGATACATAAGACTGCACTCATAATAGGACATAATTTGATAGGGCAGACGGGCAGCAATTCGGAGCCCCGAAATAGCCCCAAAAATGGGCATATGGACCCCAGTTTTGACCCGTGGGATTCTTTTAGCCACACACTTTAATTTTTCCCCGACGTCTTTCAATCCATGTCACTTTCTTCTGCACTAATAAAGCTAGTCGACAAACCTTATGCGTTTTCGATCTCTCATTGGTTGCTTACTATATTACAAGCTTATACTCCCTCTGTCCCATTTTGTTAGTCTCATTTCAATCAGACACATTTGTCGAGACATGTTTTGATATTGTTTATATTGTTTATATTGTTAAAATACTCATTAAGACGAATTAAACAAGACCCCACATGGCTATGTTTTTTCTTATATATTAGGAGAAATCTATAAAATTCTCTCGGTTTGTAAATAGTGTCACGAAAAGAAATGAGACTAACATTATGGGACGGAGGGAGTAGGAAGGATAAGCTAGCTTAAAAGAAAATTGGCAGAAGAGACTGGTAGTACAATTAGTCAAGCTAGTTGGTTTCAAGTGCTAACCAGCTACTATTTTCTAATAAATCCCTCGGGGAAAACACCCTACTAGTACTATACTAATCAGAATCTATCAACAATGTTACACTTGGCTAATCACATTTTATATCATTATGCTAGTATTAATTAAAATGAATGAAACAATATCTTACACGACTATGTTTTTCCTTATAAATCGGAAGAAATTTATAAGATTCTGTCGGTTTGTGAATAGTGTCAAAAAAGCAAATGAGATTTATATTATGGGATAAAGTGAGTATTTGTCGACTGAACTTGAAAGACTGACCATTAGAAAGTACCTAATTGCTAACCAAACACATAAGGTCATCTAAATAGAAATTAATGTTGTTAAAGAGTATATCTTTATTGAAATGATTCAACATGTGCATGTGAATACAGAAGTATATGCATGTATTCGTAGGATAACAACCCCTATCTTTACATGAATTAGTGTAACATTAGGGATTATTAAGTGATTAATGACACATTAACCTATAAAATGAAAGACTCTTAATTAAATATATTGCCTACATGGAATGGGAATAGGAGGTGGGCCATCATCTTATTGGGGGCTCTTCCATAGACGTCGATAACTACTAAATAAAGCAAAATTCTGCATCATCATAAAACAAAGAGAGATAGAAAGAAGAAAGAGGCAAAAAACACAACAAGAGAGCATCAAAGTGCAAAAGAAGATAGCAAGCTACCAAATCAATCAATCACTTACTACCATAACTCCATTCTTGTAAGTTCTTATCCCCAAATTTCTTATGCTGTTTTGGGTAATTTTTCCCCAAAAGATCTTTCATGTTTGTTTCCTGATCCAACCTTGCTTAGAATACTAATTTAACTTTCTCTTATTGTTTTGTGATGAACTAGCCTTTGACTTGGATTGAGAATCTGAATCATGGTTAGAGGAAAAACTCAGATGAAGAGGATTGAGAATGCAACAAGCCGACAAGTGACCTTTTCGAAGAGGCGAAACGGGCTTCTCAAGAAAGCTTTCGAGCTTTCGGTTCTTTGTGATGCTGAAGTTGGCCTTATCATCTTCTCCCCAAGAGGAAAACTCTATGAATTTGCAAGTTCTTGGTATGTAATTTGTTGATTTTTGCTTTGATTTTGACAACTTCTGATCTTGATCTTATTTGGGTAAGCTAGGTTTTTAGTTTTGTGTGATTTGGTTCATATCTTTTTGTGCATCTTTTGATGAATGGGCAAGCTAGGTTTATGCCTTTTGCACTTAATTTAGGGTTCATGGATTAGTTACAATTTATGGAGTTATCTTTGTCAGAACCCATTTTGCACTTAATTCATTTTTTGTAAAAGGCAAATCTTTCTACTTGTTAGCATAAAATCATTCACTTCTGTTTGCACTTAATTCATTTTAGCATTTTAATAAAGATGAATTCTTATCCTATACTTAGAAAACTTGATGAATCTCATACACTTTGCTGTAGAATATGGTTTGTTTCTATTAATAGCACAAATATATATGGACCCAATTTTGATGGATGAGTTTACTTTCTTCCGGAGTACTCCATATATGACAATTTCTTTGGGTTTTAACTTTAGTGTATTTGCTAGACATAGTTGCATAGGTATTTGGTCTCCTCATTGGTGGAAACTAGTGGTTTAACTTAATATTATAAGATTAAACTATATTTACCTCCAGATTAATCTATATTCTACTGTCCTTTTTTTTTAATGAGTTGCATAGGTATAATTGTATTTGAAATCTGTAATAGAAATGAATGTTACTTCTTTGAGGTTGCAGAAAACATAATCATAAAGTAGCATGTGAATTTATGTGTATACATGTAGTTTAGTGCATGTGTTTTATGATAGTAATTATTTTATGTATTACTTTCTTCGAAATGGGTAACTTTCCACTATTCTGAGTATACGTTAAGGGGTAAAACATGATAAAATCTGTAGTGCTTCATAAGATCTTGCTCCTTATGGTCCCTCCTTAATTTGATATTTCTTCTTATTCTTATTCTTCCTCTCCTCTAGTTTGATGTCAAGGAGCATTAGACAACATATATTTTATACTTTAGAAGTTATGTACACATGATGACAAAGTTTGATGTTATATATGTTGATGATTTGATACCACAATACTTGCCTATAAATGTTCTTATATGTGCAAAAGTGCAAAAACACTTTAGTTACAAGACACGTTGATGTGCAATTTGATACACTTTCAAGGTGTATGGAGGGTTAGATTCAAGGTGCATTGTAAGTCATGTTCCTTGTGATGAAAAACGAGTTTATTTCATACGGAAAAGATACGAAAAGTGTGCATTTTTCCGAATAATACA
The DNA here is from genome assembly GCA_029168935.1 of Oxyria digyna. Taxonomy (NCBI): domain Eukaryota; kingdom Viridiplantae; phylum Streptophyta; class Magnoliopsida; order Caryophyllales; family Polygonaceae; genus Oxyria; species Oxyria digyna. Next base: position 76,721,510 of record JAPVLV010000001.1, read on the forward strand.
CATTAGCGTTTACGTCTTTGTAGAAAGGCGAGTGCTATGTAGCTATATATACTCAAATGTGTCATGAAACTATACTCAAATATAGCTTGCATTTGTATTGAAGTGAGCAACACTAGTGTAGAGAAGTGTGGCTATACTCAAATGTGCTTTGAAACTATACTAAAACATATGCACTCCCATGGAAAAATAAGCCTATGTAGAAATTCCTCAAGGATATTTTTTTCCTTAAATTGGTAGGAGAATTCTTTCATAGATGTTTCATGATGATATTTTGATATGATGAACAAATCCCTAAGTTCACCCAAATTTAAATTCTTAGCCCGTATTCATGGACACATACTAGATAATGATATTTCATTGTTAAAAAATGAAGGGTTATAGAAAGTTAAACTTAGAAAATATTACCTAACTACTCCTCTAAGAGAGTTGGATAAAGCTGTAACAACTTATATGTAAGATATAGAGGGGTGTCCGGTGAAAATATATCTTACGTTGTGAAATGTGAACTCTCTTTAATTGTGAACATTACTATTTTATATGTGAATTGTGAACATTACTATCTTATATGGAGGTTCACATATAAGGTTTTTAATTGTGAACCTTATATGTGAATTAGTGTTATAGGTTCACATATACAGTTCGCAGCATTTCGCACCGTAAGAATTATTTTCACCGGATACTCCCTCGAATAAGATATATGTGGAAAATTCTTAATGTGTAATGAAAGATAAGAACTTCTGTGATGTGCTTACTTTTGTTTTTTATTCTCTAGCACATACGGAGTATATAAGTGGAACATGCAAAGGATAAAAGAATATCTTCTCCACTATATATCTAAACTGGAGTTGCACATATATATGATCTTGATTTGTTTTCATAAGTCATATTTATAACTGAGGGGAATTACTTGTTGACAACTTAATTTAGTACTTTTGAATAACCTCAGCATGCAGAATACAATAGAAAGATACAAAAGACAATCCAAGGATTCCAAACCTAAAGATGTATCTGCTGAAGAGGACATGGAGGTTCACTTCATTCTTGCTCTTTTAAATTATTTTCATGCATTATCTCTTTCTTTTTCTGTTACTGATAAGATCTTGATCTTATTATGACAGCAACTGAAGCATGAAACTGCTGATCTGACCAAGAAGCTTGAAGTTCTCGAAGCTTCGAAGCGGTTAGAATTATCTTTGTGCTTTGCTCTAAAGTCTAGATATTTTTCCATGATATTGATAAGACATAAGATTAAGTTAAGTTACATGGATTAAAATGTGGCTTGTGATTGTCTTGATCAGGAAACTCTTGGGAGAAGATTTGACATCATGCACTATTGAAGATTTGAAGAAGTTGGAGAACCAACTTGAGCTTAGTGTGTCCAAGATCAGAGCTCAAAAGGTTATCTCTTCAACATTTATTTTAGAATTTGGGTTTTAAGTTTGCTACATACATTATTTTTGTGTTGTTTCAGAATCATGTTTTCAATGAGCAAATAAGGCAGCTGAAGGAAAAGGTAATTCCACTATTATAAAACTCTCTTATCATGAAGATGATCATAACAAAAGTATTGAGCTGAACTTAGGATAAGTAAGTAATACATATACATCAGTTGATATATAATCGGCGTTTAACCCCGCACCCACATTTTTATATCCCGCACCCGTTTTGGACGCACCCTTAACGCGCCCAAACGAACCCGGATCTGTTTTGGACGCATCCATATTGCGTCCAAAGGTGGGTGTCAAGTTATAAATTTTCAGGTGCAGGTTTTTCCGTAATTAGCAATATAATTAAAGCAATGCATGATGCCTCAAGTGTGATGGCATGGCCTTTTATTCATTCATGTATCTCATTATTTCTTTCACTTATCTATGGATTAATAATATATTTGTCTATCTTGATCGAATATTCAGGAGAGATTACTGATTGCTGAACGTGCAATGCTTGCTGAAAAGGTCAGTTACCTTTGTTCTGATTTATCCTCACAAGTTTGTATGCTAAGCTTATGTAAAACTACATAGTGGAAACCCTAAATTTCTTAGGTCAAGTGTAGATCAACTGACGTTCTGGCAAAGTTTTAAACATTATCTAACCCCAAGTTGTCTTTGACATAAAAATTTGACCAAAATATGAACATATTGTTTGCAGTGTCAGATGTTGCAACCAATTGAAACCAATGCTCCACAGCTGAACATGAATGTCGAAACATCGTCGTCTGAAGACACGAGTCAGATATCAGATGACGTCGAGACGGATCTCTTCATTGGCCTCCCTGAAAGCCGAAGCAGGCGAGTTCCCCCACACAACAATTGATCATAATGTTATGACGGATATGAGGAAGACGAAACAGAAAACAGATATAAACGAGAAGATAACAAGGCCACAGAGATTTACGTGGTTCACCAACGTTGTGTTGGCTACATCCACGGGCAGAACATATCAGACTATATTTCAGAGGAGGAAACAGATTACAAGACTCACAAAAAACGCTTTAGATCTAAGAACACTCTCTCTTGCTACTTATAACGGTTACCAAAAATCTTAATTTTCCTTTCTTCTAGGTTATGAGATAATAGAGAGTATATATACTACTCTCTTAAAACACAAAACCTAAACAGGCCCAAAGCCTAACTTGGGATTCAAGGCATAATTCTTACAAATCTCCACCTTGACTTAAATCCTACAAACACAGATATAACAGACGCAGAAGAGTGCTAGATATACCGGACGCACCATAAGAGTGTCAGATAACAGAGTGCCAGATGAGCAGACTTCCTCCACTTCAGATTTGTCAGATGCACCAGGGCGGTGCCAGATAAACAAACTTCTCCTTTGCTCCAGATTATCCAGATGCACCAGTGCGGTGCCAGATGAGCAGACTTCTACCTGCTCTAGATTTTTCAGATGCACCAGTGCGGTGCCAGATGAGCAGACTTCTCTCTGCTCTAGATTTTTCAGATGCACCAGTGCGGTGCCAGATGAGCAGATTTCTCTCTGCTCCAGATTTTCCAGATGCACTAGTGCAGTGCCAGATTAGCAGACTTCTCTCTGCTCCAGATTTGCCCCGCCGGACAAGTTATCAGCTTGTGGTATTTAGCAAGTCCAAACAATATTCAAACTTGCTCTGAGGAACCGACTTGGTGAACATATGAGCAGGAATATCAACACTATCTACCTTCTTCACCTCTATCCTCTTCCCACCCATATGACTAAGCCTCTTATTGCATAACTTATTCATATCAACCGATGCAACATCACCAGAACTTGTTACCGTAAAAACTTGTAGAAAATACAAAGTACTCTACCTGACACCTTTCAGAATCACATCAGAACCCTTGCAGACAAACAGAACTCCGCCTTCACCGTTGAAACTGAACCCTGTGAACTTGTCGATCTTCACGTTGAAAGTTGACATCTTTCCTCACCAGATTACAAATCCAACTAACCCGAAGCTCTGATACCAGTTTGTTATGACGGATGTGAGGAAGACGAAACAGAAAATAAATATAAACGAGAAGATAACAAAGCACACAGAGATTTACGTGGTTCACCAACGTTGTGTTGGCTACATCCACGGGCAGAACATATCAGACTATATTTCAGAGGAGGAAACAGATTACAAGACTCACGAGAAACGCTCTAGATCTAAGAAAACTCTCTCTTGCTACTTGTGACAGTTATCAAAAACCTTAATTTTCCTCTATTCTAGATTATGAGATAATAGAGAGTATATATACTACTCTCCTAAAACACAAAACCTAAACAGGCTCAATTGAGCCCAATAAGTCCAACTTGGGATTCAAGTATAATTTTTACAAATCTCCACCTTGATTTAAATCCTCCAAACACAGATGTAACAGACGCAGAAGAGTGCCAGATGTACCGGACGCACCATAAGAGTGTCAGATGAGCAGACTTCCTCCACTCCAGATTTGTCAGATGCACCAGGGTGGTGCCAGATAATCAAACTTCTCCTTTGCTCCAGATTATCGAGATGTACCAGTGCAGTGCCAGATGAGTAGACTTCTCCCTGCTCCAGATTTTCCAGATGCACCAGTGTGGTGTCAGATGAGCAGACTTCTCTCTGCTCCAGATTTTCCCGATGCACTAGTGCGGTGCCAGATAAGCAGGCTTCTCTCTGCTCCAGATTTGCCCCGCCGGGCAAGTTATCAGCTTGTGGTATTTAGCAAGTCCAAACAATATTCAGACTTGCTCTGAGGAACCGACTTGGTGAACATATGAGCAGAAATATCAACACTACCTACCTTCTTCACCTCTATCCTCTTCCCACCCATATGACTAAGCCTCTTATTGCATAACTTAGTCATATCAACCAATGCAACATCACAAAAACTTGTTACCGTAAAACCTTGTAGAAAATACAAAGTACTCTGCCTGACACCTTTCAGAATCACATCAGAACTCTTGCAGACAAACAGAACTCCACCTTCACCGTTGAAACTGAACCCTGTGAACTTGTCGATCTTCACGTTGAAAGCTGACATCTTTCCTCACCAGATTACAAACTCAACTAACCCGAAGCTCTGATACCAGTTTGTTATGACGGATGTGAGGAAGACGAAACAGAAAACAGATATAGACGAGAAGATAACAAAGCACACAGAGATTTATGTGGTTCACCAACGTTGTGTTGGCTACATCCACGGGCAGAACATATCAGACTATATTTCAAAGGAGGAAACAGATTACAATACTCACAAGAAACGCTCTAGATCTAAGAAAACTCTCTCTTGCTACTTGTGACGGTTACCAAAAACCCTAATTTTCCTATCTTTTAGGTTATGAGATAATAGAGAGTATATATACTACTCTCTTAAAACACAAAACTTAAACAAGCCCAATTGGGCCCAATAAGCCAAACTTGGAATTCAAGGCATAATTCTTACATATAAGATGATCGAGTTGGCTTGTTAATTTGTAATGTTGTCTATACTATGTTGTATGTTGTAACTTGTAATATGGGTAATGAGTTTCCCTTTTTTTCAAGATGGAAGTGTTATTATACTCAAAGTTTAGCTTGACCAAGTTTGTAATCCTGCACTTAAGTTGAGTTTTAAGTTGTGTTATTATGAGATGGTTTTGAAGCCATTGGAGCTAGAGAGAAAGCCTAGATCTAAATATATGTACAATGATTTCTACAAAATACCTTACTTTGTTATTCTTAGCGCTTAAAGGTTAACCCACACCCACATTTTTATATTCCGCTCCCGTTTTGGGTTCATCTTTAACGCGCTCAAACGACAGAGTCTATTATGGACGCACGTGGCGCACTTAAAAAAAAATAAAAATTGCCTTCAAAATGTCCAAAAACCGGTCTGTTTTGGGCGCATCCGTATTACCCCCAAAGTTAAAACCCGGTTTGAAAAAAATGACCTGTACCCTGTAAGCATCCTGAATGCGCCCAAAGATTGGGCCAATTATAGATTTTCGGTTGCGGGATTTTCTCGGACTTAAAACAAGACTTGTGTGGGTAGGGTTATCTATACGCCTATCCATAAGCATATAGTTATGGAGTTAGATAGTAGACCGAGACCATTTGGAGGATTACGATAAAGTTCGGTAGACTGATAAACATGGGAAGAATTATTTCCCATGATAAAGTTCAGTGAATCGATAAACACGGGGTCATATATACACGCATTAAGCTCACAATTCAAGCCCATCAAATTCATCATAAAATCAGTTAGCAACAGGAAACTCCGATCCTATTCTCACATATTACAAATGTTGAAAGCTTTTGATCAGTAGAGTATGTGGAAAAAGTTCATGTTGTTAGTACATTTTTATGAATGAAAGGTTCGCATTTGATTAGAACATAGACTCGATCATCAAGCATACACATGCTTATTAGTTATACCGTATCTTTCACTAGTATAACCACCAGAGAACGATGCCTTACTTCCAAAATTCATAATCAATATTCTTTACAATTTGCACAAGAAGCCATTCAACAATTCTCCAGTTGATTGGAAGGGCTGAACCGAGCTCCTCTGAACTGTTAATATGAACTGTTTCTGCAAAATAGTTACTTGATTAAAGAAATTTCTTTTAGGTACTGTCGTTCGATGAACAAAAACCATTGAAGAACAATCAGACTTATCAGCAGTAACTAGTAGCAATAAGAAATATACCATCTCGTATAAGCTTCTTCGTCTAAGTCAGTTCATCTCGTATAAATATATATTGTCCTTCATTTCTATTTCTATTTCTATCTTGATATTTATACAAGATGGAGTATTTAGATATCGATATTAATTATTAAACGAACCCTAATATTTTCATTTTATTTAAGATAATATTGTCCTTTCCCATCGTTTTCTAGTTGTATAAATTTGCCGATATAGGGTAACTTATTTATTTTGGTACAATGCAATCTTTTTTAATAGTATAATATGAATATTATTTACAAAATCGGATTACGACGGTAAATTTAAAAGTTTAATTATGCCGGTAAATGACTTGCAAAAAGGTTTAGAGGGACGCTCTAACGCGCCTCGTTGACGTGTGCAACGATCTCTCCCTCATACGACACCGTTTTGAAGCTTTTCTTATACACCGAAAATGGCAGATCCATTCCGAATTTCCGATAGCGGCGTGAGTGTCAACACTCGTCCACTCCATCGCCGTCCATACAAGCCACTGTCACAGGGCGCCATTGATGACCGATCTCCGCCATTTCTGATCAGATCTCCCAAACAGTAACTCTCTTGAATGTCCTAATCACAAGCTTAATAAATGCACTAGCATTATTCTAATCGCTACTAGCTACCACAATCGGAATTGAATATCCTTATCAACCGCGTCATATTTATATTGCTTTCTTTTTCCCTCAGGCTTCTTGCTGATCGGGAATGGCGACGAGGAGTGGCTGTAGCCCGTGGATCTTAATGAGCCTTCTTCTCTTCTTTGTTACTGTTGTGCTTTTCGTATACAGCTCTTTCGCGGTTGATGGTTAGTTGTTTGTTGTTTGTTCATCTAGATTGCGTTTTAGCTCAGATCTAGATTTGCACGGGTGTTAATTGGAGTTTTACTTGGTCAATTGGGGTTTAATTTTAAAAAATTGTGCACATTCGACTTTCTAGATAGCTGGCCATTGAAAAGCAATCAAAGATAGGGCAAGAGTTCTTGAAGGTTCAGGACTCAAGGCTGATACAGGAGCTTTGTCCTAATGGGTTTTATTGTGTACGAACTACGAATTGACTTTGTTATACAATCCTGAAGTGTGTATTAGCTAAGCTAGTACTCGTTTGATTAAGCTGGTGAAAACTTGAGGATGTTTGTGATCTAGCAAGGTCAGAGAAATTGCTGGAAGCAACAGGCATCTTCTGTACTAAATATTTCTTGCTTGTACAAACAAGCTGCAATAAACTGTGGAATGGGCTAGATTCATCACCATTTTTATCTTGTATGACATTCTCTTGCCACTTCACATGGAATAGCAATGCAGTTTTTATAAGGTCATAGTAATCTGGTCATATTATTTTAGTTCTTTTAATACTTCAGAAGATATATGTCAATCAAATGAAAAGAGAAAAGTTGATCATGTGTAAATTGAACTGTTTGTTAATCATTGCCCCTACGGCTGAGACTTTGAGAGCACTAAGGTATAAAATTGGAGTAGAAGTAACAATATTGATTCAATTATACATTTGAACTCTTGTGTTAGGGTGGAAGGATGAGGTCTTTGGAAGACCTCTCTCCTCTTCTATTCTTTCTTGTTCACAAGCTTCTTCTCATATGTCTTGTTTGTCCACTTTTGGCAGAAAGAGTTGAAACTTCTCTCAGCTCACATAAGCAGGTAGTTAAATCTATTTTATTTTGTTTACAAAGTACATCAAGATATTCACACATCTTTTCAATGCTAATTGAATCCTGTTTTTAACTGTTAAGGTCGTCCAAACAACAGTTGGTGGTGAAAAAGAAAGTGAAACAACCAACCAAGAATGGTTATTAGGTCAGTACCTTTTATCCATATTGTAATATGGTAATTTTAACTTATTGATGTTTTTAGTTCCTTATGTTCAGGAGTTGGTCAGGAAGGTGCCCTTGATTCACCTGCAAAGCAAACCCGCAGGGTAAATCAGATTCCTCCCTTCACTCATGATCATAATGATTTTTGTAATACTTAATCTTAGCTGGTGGAAGTTGAATTTGGACTCGTGCATTAGTGATGGTGTTTGGCTATTTTTACAGAAACTGATGGTGAAAAGTAATGAAAACCATCCAGATGATGAAGTGATTGTGAAACTAGAAAATGCTGCAATTGAGCGGTCTAAATCCGTTGACACTTCAGTGTTGGGGAAGTATAATACGTGGAGAAGGGAAGCTGATAAAGGGAATACTGATTCGACAGTACGATTGATACGAGATCAGATTATAATGGCTAGAGTATATATAAGCATTGCTAAGATGAAAAATAAGCTTGACTTATTCCTAGAACTGCAAAATCGGCTTAAAGAAAGTCAACGTGCCCTGGGAGAGGCAACTTCTGATGCTGATCTGCCGAAAAGGTTGGTATGCCAAAAGATGTCTGTTCGACTCTTTTTGTTTTTCATTTTTCTTTTCCCATAGTTTTTTTTTCTCTTTACTTTTTCCTGATAATGCTTGCTTGTTTTGATAGTGTACCTGAGAAAATCGAAGCCATGAACCAAGTTCTATCAAAAGCAAAGGAACGGCTGTATGACTGTAAGCTGATCACTCAAAAGTTGAGAGCCATGCTTCAATCTGCAGATGAACAAGTCAGAAGCTTGAGGAAGCAGAGCACCTTTTTGAGCCAATTAGCAGCAAAGACTATTCCTAATGGAATTCACTGTCTGTCTATGCGATTAACCATAGACTACTATCTTCTTCCGTTGGAGAAAAGAAAGTTCCCTAGGCGTCAGAACTTGGAGAATACCAAATTTTACCATTATGCCCTCTTCTCTGATAATGTCCTAGCAGCATCAGTTGTTGTGAACTCAACCATTGTGAATGCCAAGGTGATGTAGAAGCTTTGGTTTATCAATTCGATATGCTGTGTTCTCATATGTTTAATGTGAATACATGAATGATTGTTGACTTATTCTGATTTATACGCTGTCTTTTTTATATTACTTGAGTTTGCTGATATATCCTTCTAAAATTGTATTATTGTAAGTAAAGGCTGTTCTGTGCATAATGATTTTTTCTTACACAAAACTTAGTGCACTTTTCTCCATCATGAGGAGTGGAAGTTGCATGTCTGCTAGATGTTTGTCTAAATATATAACTTTAAAGCATACCTGCTCTAGTAACCAACCTGCCGTGCTTCTGGTTATTTTTCTGAGTGTGTTTTGTGTTTGGTTTGCTCAGTATGTGCTTAAATTTTGGTTGCTTCAATGCTACTTTTTCTGTTCTTATGAGGCTTTTTTTATCTTCTCTAGATCATTTTTATACAACTCATACTGAATTACCAGAAAACGGATTTGTATATAAATATTATATATACATTCACTTCTTATATTAATATGCACTCTTGGACACTGTGCAGGAACCAGAAAAGCATGTATTTCATCTTGTTACCGACAAGCTGAATTTTGGAGCAATGAACATGTGGTTCTTGTTGAATCCTCCAGGGAAAGCAACTATCCATGTTGAAAATGTTGATGAATTTAAGTGGTTAAACTCATCGTACTGTCCAGTTTTGAGACAGCTAGAGTCAGCTTCAATGAAGGAATATTATTTCAAGGCCGATCATTCTGGCACTATATCAGCTGGGGCATCCAATTTGAAGTACAGGAACCCTAAGTACCTATCAATGCTTAACCACTTGAGATTCTATCTCCCACAGGTTTATCCCAAATTAGATAAAATCCTATTTCTGGACGATGATATTGTCGTTCAGAAAGACATGACTGGTCTTTGGTCAGTAAATCTTCAAGGGAAAGTCAATGGTGCAGTAGAAACTTGTGGGGAGAGCTTTCACCGGTTTGATAAATATCTGAACTTCTCTAATCCCCATATTGCACAAAACTTCGATGCAAATGCTTGTGGGTGGGCGTACGGTATGAACATGTTTGATCTGAAGCAGTGGAAAAAGAAGGATATTACTGGCATCTATCACAAATGGCAGAACATGGTTAGTACTCTTTTCCTAAAACACTTTCTCCTTCAAATTCTTAGTATTAAGAGATTCTAATTGCTCTTTTTCGTGGTTCTAAATTATAATTACAATCACTCAATTATAAACTTTTTCGGTTGTGTAGAATGAAGAGAGGACACTGTGGAAGCTCGGGACATTGCCTCCGGGATTGATCACATTTTATGGATTGACACATCCACTCAAGAAGTACTGGCATGTTCTTGGTTTGGGCTATAACCCGAGTGTCGAAAAATCAGAGATCAATAAGGCGGCAGTTGTGCACTATAATGGAAACATGAAGCCATGGTTGGAAATTGCAATGATGAAGTACAGACCATACTGGACCAAGTACGTCAACTATGATCATCCTTACCTTAAAACCTGCAAGCTTACTAAATGAACAGACTGCAAGCAAGCAAATGTTTCTCTGTTACTCACATTGTTTATTCTTTTTGTGCAACTGTCTCATATGTTAACCATGATTCCACATTGTTAAGAGAATCTAGTACTATGATCAGTCTGTAAGATTTCCAGTGTTCTTCATCTGGTGATTAAGCACAAATTGTGGGTGACAAAAGCTAGAGTGATGGATACAATGTTGTGTATTACTATTCTTTAAATCTATTCTCCCTTTAATGGTGGTTCATCTCTTAATACTTTTTTTTTAAACTAGCCTGATTAGAGGTCTAAAATTATTTGTATTTTTGATTACATCCATAAACTCAAAATTTACATTATACATTCCCTAACAGTGATTGAACAAATTTACATACATAAAAGTTGAAAAATCCATTATTTATGGGTGTATGAATCTAAATGCTAGACTAGTTTCATTCTCACGATGAAAGTTAACGTGGAAAAACCACCGGTCTGTGTTCACAAATTACACGTCAATGTTCATATTTTGAATAGTAATGTTCATAATGCAATGATATATTTGTAATTACTGTGAACTTTGATTTATATATTTTCTTACCTCAATAAATTTCATCGTCCATATTATAAACATTACCGTCCAAATTATAAACATTTAAAAACATTATTTTTCAAATACTGTTATCGCGGGACTTTTCTGCATTTTCATTTCACAAATTAGTACTCCAGCGTAGAACTAGCCAGTAGCCACTGCCCACTGGAGTAGTATATACATAACATCATCTTCGAGAGTTTGACCAAAAACAACATCATCTTCCAGCGTGAGAAAGTGCGAGAATACACAAACTGAATCGTGAGAATGGCTGAAGCAGCTATGTTTAGCCTTGCTTCTAAGCTCCTTTCCACAATAGTATCCCCAGAGCATTTGAGAAGGCCTATGAAAAGGGACTTTCCATTTGGGAAGCAAAAGATGAGCTTGACAAACTCAGGAGAAGCATTCAGACAATCCAAGCTGTACTTCTTGATGCTGAAAAACAGCAAGAAGCCTCAGCATCAGTGAAAGAGTGGATGAAAAGGCTCAGGGATGTTCTCTACGATGCAGATGATCTGTTCGATGAGGTTTCGACAACAAACCTAGCAAGAAAACAATCACTGTTAAAAGAAGTAACAATCTCTTTCTCAAAATTAAACCCAATTGCTAAAAAAGTGAAGGCTATCCGAAAGAGTCTGCTTCAGATCTCTATAGATATGTCTCAGTTTCAGTTTTGAGGATGTCAACAAGAGGAGCCTGTGTTCGGTATGAGGGTAGGACAAGATTCAGGGTCTTTTGTAGATCCAAAGGATGTTTTTGGTAGAGATAAGGACAAGAATGACATTCTTGAAATGCTCCTGCAAGATCACTCTGTCATTGCCATTGTTGGGATAGGGGGTATGGGAAAAACAACACTTGCCCAACTGGTTTATAACGATGAAGTGGTTAAAAGGAATTTTGAAAAGCGGTGGTTTGCATGCATTTCTGATACATGTGATGACAGAGAAGTCTTTGGGAAGATTGTGCAGTCCATAGATAGGGAGTTTAAGAATTTTGGTGGATTCACTGTGGATCAGCTGCAGTCCAAAATTAGGGACCTGATGCAAGGTATCAAAAAAATTCTGCTAGTCTTAGATGATGTTTGGGATGAAGATCATGGTAGGTGGTTAGATCGAATAAGATTGTTAAAAGGTATTACTGAAGGGAGTAAGATAATTGTGACTACAAGATCCTTATCAGTTGCAAAGGCTGTTGGTGAAGTCAAAACTCATAATTTATATGGCCTAACAGATGATGAGTCTTGGTCTTTGTTTAAAAGGGTAGCCTTTACTGCAGAGCAAGATACTGATCCAAGATGGGCAATTTTGGGAATGCAGATTTTGAAGAAGTGTGCAAATGTTCCACTAGCTATAAGGAGCATTGGTAGCCTTTTGTACTCCAAAGCTACCATCCAAGAATGGGAGTCTTTTAAAGATCAAGAGCTCTCGAAGCTAGATGAGCAAAGTGGTGAATCTGTTATGAATACACTGAAATTGAGCTATAAGCACCTACCATCAAACCTGAAACATTGCTTTGCTTACTGTTCATTATTTCCGAAAGATTTTGAGTTTGAGGTGAGGAGCTTAATATACATGTGGATTGCTCAAGGATATATTAAGTCTAATCATGAAACGCAGACAGTAGAGCAAGCGGGCCATTCATATTTTATGGAATTGCTTAGAAGATCGTTTTTTCAAGAGGTCAGGTACGATTCACATGAGATTGTGAGTTGCAAAATGCATGACCTTGTTCATGAGTTGGCACAATATGTTGCAGGAGATGAAATTCTGGTAATAACCAGGCCACTGAATCACTTTAAGAATAGTGCCCGACATGTAGCTATTCGTTCTGACACCATTCATTCATGGGAGATTCTAGCACGACAGCTTAATAGCAATTACCGGGTACGTTCAGTCTTGGCCATGTTTGATTCATGTGTCCTGCCAGTTCTTGATCAACAATTTACAAAGTACAAGTGTTTGTGTGCATTGAGTTTGCCAAGGATGGAAATAGAGAAGGTTTGTAATTCTATTGGGCAGCTAACACGCTTGAGATATCTTGATCTATCAGGGAACAAATTCAAGAGTCTTCCTGATTCCATGACAAATCTATTGAACTTAGTTTCACTGAACTTGGAACGTTGCTCGAATCTTAAAGCGCTGCCGGGAAGTTTCAGAAAGCTGATTAGCCTTAGGTATCTGAATATTTTTGGGTGTGAAGGATTGAAGAACATGCCAGACAGAATTGGGGAGTTGACATGTCTACAATATTTGAGTAATGTTAAGGTAGGGAAATCAAGAAACGGGGTTAAAAGGAGTGGGCTTCATGCATTGGCTGCAATGGAGCAACTTAGAGGTGACTTGTGGATTGAGTTTGAAGAAGACATGGAGGAGAAGGACTGGGATGGAGATGACAGTTGGAAACTACCTGTATGTCCACAAAGACTTTACATAGAGGAGTACCCAGGTAAGAAAATACCACATTGGACAGCTAACAACAATTCCTTACTCTATAACCTTGAATATCTACACTTAATGGGATGTAAGAAAGTGAAATATCTCCCACACTTGAGGTATCTTCCTAACCTCAGGTGTCTTTATGTTTGGAGATTGTGTGAATTAGAATACATGGAGGATGAGGAGGACACATGCTGTTGTAAAGTGGGGGCAGATTCTACTAATGATGCCAAGTTATTGTTCTTTCCTCGTTTGGAGGAGGTAGAACTGAGAGTGTTGCCAAAACTGCAGGGATGGTGGAGGGAAGTTGCAGCAACGCCTTGTATCTTCCCTCTTCTGTCTTAAGGTATTGATCGACGACTGCCCAGAGCTCAAGTCCTTTCCGTTATGTCCACGTCTTCAGAGTTTAGTCACCTATGGTGTCAATGGTAATGAGATGATACAACACTTTATGTCAACAGAGTCCAATTCTTAATTATTTTCTTAATTGTACTTCATCCATGGTGATGGAGGTAGAGGTCGGTCCAAGTCTCACGGAGGTAATGTCTCATGATAGAGTTCTGTGAAGAGAGAAGATTCGAGTTATAACACGTTAGACTACCCTTTCTTAGGCTATGGTCCTTGAAGAGAGTCGGTTTTACTTTCAGTCTGTTTTTTTTTCCCTTCCTATAGGTGGTTTTGGTTTTTATTTCTTTTTGTAAGGTTAGATTGGTGTTTCCATGTTTTAATGTTTTTGGATATCTCAGAATACTTTCTAACAACTTGTTAACCCTTCGGATCCCATACGCCAATCATTTAACTTAACAGAATATGTTGTTTTACAGCATTACACACGAAGGAACAAATTGGCCATAACCGCACTAGTAATTCACTTAACCAGCCATAACAAACGCAGATATTAGCAATATATATACTGGAGCTGCTTGTCCCTAGAAATAACAACACTGCTTAAATACTCGATAGCATATATATAATTTCACTGCATCTAGCCACAATTTATAACCAAAATGAGGCGAAAAGGAGACAAAAAACAAGGCTTAGTAATTCAAGGAACAAAGGGCTTCAATAACTCCCTGCAAGGATTCTGATCGAACTGCATGACTTCAGCAGCACGTTCGAATTCCTCTCTAAGAACCCTAATGCTGTTCTTGTCCACCACTCTTCCCAAATCATGAGACGTCTCAAAGGGATCCTCTATGCATATCAGATGACGGTCATTTCCAACCCTCCTTGTCCAGTCCTTTGAATGTTTGCTGTCATAAAAGAAATGCAACATTGAAAAAATATTAACTACAAAACAGATGAAATACTTGTATAAACTAGAAAAAGCGGCAAAAGTTTATGCTACCTGATGATGTTTCCGGTGCGAACTGATACAACATTGTTAGTATAATCATGGGTATATGCCCAGTATTTAAAGAAGCCCCACACAAGCTGAGCAATGTTTTCTCTGTTACGGGCACCATAGTTTTGAAGCCTTCCTACTTGATCAAAGTATGTACATTCAACACCGTCCACAGTAACTGCGTATGTGGGCTCCATCATCTGATAGTGGATGAGTCATTTAGCATCAACAGCAATGTGGGAAAAAAAATGGAAGTTTCTATATATATTGTGCTTTCAGATATTGATTCTCTCTCAAATCTACCAGCTATATGAGAAAATTTGGAAGTTTCTATATATATAGTGTTTTGAGATATTCATTCTCTCCCTCAAATCTAGCAGCTATATAAAACTTCATTCAAATTTAATGTCTCAATTCATGGCTGTACTTGGAAAGTAGAATTAGGGCCTTCATCTTTTTGAGCTTTCCTTTCTTTATAAATATAAGCTTAACATGTGTAATAGTAAAGTGATTTTGACCAACAAATAAACTGGTAAATCTGAAGACTAATACGGATGATTGGATGGCCATTCTATAAACATAAAAAGATAAGGATGGGATGTGCATCAAGTAACAATGAACATTTAATGAAAACTTCTCATAGGGATAAAGAAAGTACTGAAATCATATTACACATTTGTACCTGTAAGCAAGGGAGGATAGCCGGTTTGCGTTGTTGTAGGAAGTGAATGCACATTAAGACATATCTGCATAAATATGCATCTATAAGCTATAACCATTTTGCAAAATTTTGGCACAAATAAAAAGATATACCACAAGTTTAATTGCTTGAAATAAAATTTAGTCACATTACTCAACTTCACACTGTTCATAAAAAGGATATCTGTAGAATTTGTCTACGTACTAGACTAGAAATTCTGTTCTATAACACTCGATTATCTACCACCAAGTAGCAACATTGGCAGAATCCTTCTATTCACAAACATTAGGTAGAACAACATAAATTAACATCATTTCTCAGGCAGTCAATTTAAGTGTCAGTTCCAAATTGGAATAGAGCAAGTCTTACATAGCGAAAAAGCTCATATGTGCTAGCTAATTCACTCAAAAAACAAATTTGGGTAGCTAAGTCATTATCTAAATTCAGTGCACAAAAAGGATATATAGAGCTTGACAAAGGGATGTTTGCTTATAAGAACTCGGAAAGAAAAGTCACAAGTTACATCGCCAAGCATATTAAAGGCTTTGCTTAAGTAGTGGAAAAAGAATTGATTACTTACGCATAACTAGAAAGTGTTCCCCGGTAAGTCTCATTAACTCCTCTAGATTTGGCCCAGTGTTTCACAATAAAGGCCAGTTGACGAAGTCTTCCGTCTATTTCTGCATAATCCCGCAATAACTTTGTATTTACAACAGCCAAGACATTGTTTATGCAGATATCACATGAGATGCCTGTAACTGGATCCTTCAGCTTCACTATAGGAACTCGAGCACGTGTCAGAGCCTATAAAGGAAGTAGAATACTATTTGAGAGGGAATTACTGTCTGTATGAATGATATTTACAAAAATGTGAAATGAACTCCTTTAAAATATTCCAAAACAAGGATGGACAGTTTAAACTACATATAAGAAGCCAGCAAGTTTATGAACTATTAAAAAGCAGTAGCACTACCAATACAAATGACAGAGGAGCTAAATAGGAAATTTTTTAGGGAATAAGAATGACAAATACCTGCACATTCTCCAAATTATCTGACTCCAGAATCTCTGCCAATTTAAGCAAGAATTCAGGCTTGTCAATATCTTGATCACCCGTTGCAAGGCAGATATCAAGATCACTTTTTGAGAATCCAAAAGAATTGGCACATGATCCGTACAGAAACAGTCTAGCAGTAGGCCATTCTTTGCAAACCAGCATCTGTAGACGTGTCAATAGCTGCTTTTGCTTTGCTTTCTCCTCTTCTACTGGTATAAGAGACTCGTAAATCTCAAGAAAGGATGAGTTGAATCTGTTAATATCCCCTCGGCATTGAACTAAAGTTCGCATTTTCCTCACCCTTTGTGGTAGAATATAACCCCCTCTTGGATCACATCTAAAATCCTGTTTACAAGCATTGAAGATGAACAAAATCACATTTAAGCACATCAAACAAAGACACATCCTACATCCTTCCATTATATATAGAATATCTTATAGTATCCACTATAGCACATCCAGATTGGAATTATTTAAGGCGGTTGTTCAGACGAGATTAAAAAGGAAACTTTAGTATCTCAATAACAACAACTATACATTAACCCTGATAAGCCAGAGATAGTTGATACAATGGAAAAAGTAAAGATTCTAGCTTTGGTCACCACATTGAACAGAACATATAGGAAAGATTCTAAAATTTATCATCACAATAAATAACCTCACAAAGCATATAGGAAGACATAGTAAACATCTCCCAACATACATTAATTCGCATCACAATACAGAATCAGTTCATAAAAGAAAAAAGATTTACCTTATCCTTCTTCTTCTTCTTGTCACTGATCTCATCAGCTTCATCATCATTCAACAATGACTTCCCCAGCTGGTCACTCAATTCCCTAATCCCATCATCAAGAGCACTCCCATTACTAGCTCCTCCTCCTCCATCCACACGATCAACCACCACAGAAAGAACATTCAACAACGAATCCCTGATTTCAGTAGCCGATTCAGACTGAGCAACACGCATCTTCTGCTTCCCGGACCCCAAATCCTGCTCATGCCTCCTCATGTGACCCAGATTCACACGCGGGTCGAATCCCCAATTCGGATCCGACCCATTAGTCGGTTTATTGAAACCCTCGTGACTACCGAAATTGAAGGGCATCGAACCCAGCATGAACTTACTCTGTTGCCTTTCATGGAAGAAGCCAGGAGGCGGTTGTTGATTGGACCAAAGTGAGGTGCTGCTTTGTGGGTAGCCATGGTTGAGGAAGTTAGGAGGTGGGTGATGGAGAGTGGGTCCAACTGCGGCGACTGCAGGGTCAACTGAACCGGAATATTGTCGAAGTGGAGGAGAGATTTGAGGGTTTTGGACTAACCTGAGGAGGAATTCGCCGCCGTTGAGAGGTGGAACTTCTTCGCGTCCGCCGGCTGTCATGATTGAAGGTGGGTTTGAGAGAAGATGAGGCAACACGGCATACGTTTGAAGATCTATGAAGACTCGCTTACGCTTTTAGGTACTTTCTTTCTGTATAGATTTCTAGATTTTTTTTAGGGCTAAATTCTATCTAACACATGTATTTGCAAGTGTACACCTACTGAGATTGAGAAAACTACAAAAGATGAGCAAGGTCGACCGTGGATCCAAAGTATGGAGGTAAGTATATATAGAGGATCTAGTACTAGATCAATCAAACTTGGGCATCACTCTCTCCAAAAAGATAATTAGGGTAAGATGCATCTTTTCATAAAAAAAGTTTATTGTAACTTTGATTCACAATTTTGTTAAGTTTATTTTGTGTGTCTATCTATCCTATCTTTTTTCTTTTTTTTTGGTCGATATCTATCCTCTATCTTTTAAAAGACATGTCGTCGTGACTTCAAAAAAATTCAATAAAAAAATATCATATATTTACGAAGTTTGAAAAAATATCATATATTAATTATTTGATTATACTCTCTCCGTCCCTTTACGTTCTTCTCGTTTTCGTTTTGGGTGTCCCCTTAAGTTCTTCTCATTTCCATTTATATCCATTAATTTATTCACATAATACCCTTATTTTATTTATTTTATTCATATCTTAACAACACTTTATCAATCAAATTAACTTTTTTCCCTCTAATAATTTTTCTATTGGTTGGATTTTATTATTTAACGTGTCATTACTTACACTCTTGTTTTGATTAGACATGCCTTAATCCAAGTGCAAAGTACAAAGTGAGAAGAACTTAAAGGGAGTATTTTACTTAAATTGTTTATTATTCCATATTATATGACACGTCGTCGTGATTTCATATAAGGGAGTACTCCCCTTACCGGTGGACTACACACTCATATTCATAACATTCAACAATCAACTTTGGGTAGGTAATAGCATAAAGATTCATTAAATATCTACACTTCAATTGTTTTCGTAGTAAGTTTTCATAAAACTCAAATTTTAAAAAATTGTCAGCTAAGGATGAGCCATTTTCAAAGTGGACAAGTACCATTTCCTCTTTATATACTCCTCCGTCCCTTTTTTATCTTCCCATTTCAAATGGGGACATTTGTCGATATACGTTTTGTTTCGCTAATATCTCTAAATATACGATGATAAAAAATATAATTTTTTATATTGTCAAAGTTGTCAAAGTACTCATTGAGGCGAATCAAATGAGATATTGCATGCCTATATTTATTTCGATATGTTGGAAGAAAACGAGAAGATTTTCTCGGTTCGTGAATAGTGTCGAAAAAGTAAATGAGCCTTATATTAAGGGACAGAGGGAGTATAATAAAGTAGTAACATGGACCCGCATCCACATTTTTATATCATACACTCGTTTTAGGCGCATCTTTAACGCGCCCAAATGAATCGGATCGGTTTTGAGCACACTCTGAATGCCCCAAAAAGTCCAAAAATCCGGTCTGTTTTGGGCTTATTCGTATTGTGCTCAAACCGGTTTTAGAAAAATATGACATGGATGGATCCGAAATGTGCCCAAAAATGAAATTTTCGTGTGGAGAGTTTTTTCGGTTTCATATCTCACAAACCAAACCCCATTACATAAAACACATCGATCCAAATCCCATAACTTTAACACTACTCAATCAAAGAGAAGAAGCACCAACACCATTAACAAAAGCAGCCACATTCTCATACAATGCCTCAGCCTTACTAGGATCAAACAACTCCACAGCATGGTGTCCATCCTCATGAAACACACTAGTCACGTGCACCCCACGTGACTCCAACATCTTAGCAAACTCCTTTTGTTTATCCACCAAAGGATCTCCACCGTACCCATTCACAAAGCACCGTGGTAGCCGTCCGATCTTCTCGTCGTCATGATGACGTGTCATCGGGTTGCAGTACTCGTGGTCACGGTTAGCTCCTGACGGTAATGCGAGCGACCACATTAGGTCGTTCGCGGGAAGAGGGACGATCTTGTCGTTGATGAGACGGGTTTCGGATTCGGTTCTTTCGGTTCCGCCGAAGTAGGGTTGGTTCATTATTAGGCCTGTGATCTTCATTGGTGGTGGGAGGTCTAGATCTTGTGCCCTTAAACCTTCATCACTCAAGTAATCAATAGATCAATCAACTTAATTATGAACTAAAGGTTGCTACAAATGAGGCTCTCACTTCAATAAGATGATGATCGGATGATGCACAAAAACATTATGATTAATGCATACAAACGTCCTGACTGAATGTATGTTTCTCTAAAATATGTGTACATCGTCTATAATTCTCATCTAGATTTTCGTTTCTACGAAATCTTTTTCTGGTAAAACTTAACAAAATTCCTTATTAGTTTACAAGGCGATTAAGCATAGCCAAAAACTTTAGTGTGATTGACAAGGTTTAAAAGTTAACATTTCAAGAAATATTTAGCGTTTTAGAAAAATAAAAATATTAAAAAATAGCGATATATTTTTTATTTATTAATTTAGTAGTATTGTAATCCATACTTCTTCAAAACTAATTTCATAGTCTTTTAAAAATACACTAGGATTTATGCTACTATATATACAATTATGCACTACATCACCATCTATTTTATTGTTACCTCTATTCTCTTATCCTATTTCCTGAGTCAAATTAAGGATTCATTATTGTCACCGCTATCATCCCGAGAGAAGATCGGGTGAAAATAATTTTTACGGCACGAAATGCGAACTGTGAACATTAATACCTTAGATGTGAACTTGACTTATAGTACTAATTCACATATAAGGTAGTAATGTTTACCGTTCACATATAAAATAGTAATACTCACAGATAAGGTGAATTCACATTTCACATCGTAACAATGATTTCACTCGAAACTCCATCTACTATCGTACCCTATTTCATGAGTCAAATTAAGGATTCATTAAGCTAGTAATACTCACAAATAAGATAGTAATGTTTACACTTATATAGTAATATTCACAAATAAGGCCTTTTTTTGGCTCGTCTTTTTTTTTTTGTCAAAGAGAGACGACACTCTCATCGGTGTACTAACTAAAACAAAATGACCTACACAAAAACAAAACGGGGTAGCTCTCCTCCTAAACTCTGTGTATTAACTAAAACAAAATGAGCTACAGAAACAAATAAGGCCTTTTTTTGGCTCATCTTTTTCTGCTTGGTTTTCGGTTTTTGGCTCATCTAGGATACACCCATAAACTCGCCTGGGTTTTTTGGATACATTTCGACTGCGCCCAAGACAAGTACTTAGATATAATTTGTGAGGTGTGGGGTTAAACCCCCTCTTATTTCTTCCGAGAAGAGAAAAAACACTAGGATTTATGCTCCTATTTTCCAAGATCCATTAAGCTATTTTCCAAGATCTAACTATTACTCCATAAGTATTAACCACAAACTGACCTGCATTATAGGCAATATTCCCGCCAGAGCTACTCCCCATCAAAAAACACCTCTCAAAATCCCCCACCTCCTTCAACCACTCCTCAATCTGCCTCCCCACCCACTCGACCGCCTCCACCGCATCCTCGTACGCAGCCGGTAACCGACTCTCCGGCGCCAGCCTGTACTCCACCGACACCACGACAGCTGGCACAATCGCCGCCATCTTCGCGCACGACGCGTGGAACATCACCGTCGCCGCGCTGTAGAACACGAACCCTCCCCCGTGAAAGTAGATTATTATAGGCAGTTTATTCACTTTATTGTTGGTAATGTTGGTGTTGGGTTTGAAGATTCGGACGAAGGTGTTCTTCGTCGGGTTCAAGGGCACGTCTTTCGAGGCGTCGCTTGGTGGGATTGTTGGAGGTTGAGGGTCGAGGCGTGTGATTGTTCCGTCGGGGTTGAGGGAGATTTTTAGGAATTTGTATGGATCCATTTTGTTGTTGGTGGTATTGATTGATCTAGATCTTGTGTTTTGTATATGAATGTGGAATGTATGGGATTGAGAAAAATAAAGAAGATTAGGTTACCAAGAAGTGTTGGCAAATTAATGACACGTTGAATTATCGATGCGAGAAAGTTAGGTCCAGGCAAAGCTACTTTATGTATGGCTAGATTTTACTCTATCATCGTGTGATTTCTCCATGCTATTTGTATAAGACGCTAAATATAGTAATTTTTGTGGAAAAAAAAGAAGAAGGAAAGTCCCCGTGAGAAGCCAATGAACAGTAAACATTGTTTATATTATAGTAGATAATAACGTTCATAATTCGGATTATTAATTTTTTTAACGTTTCCAGTGAGGGATGCAGTGACATACTTGTAATGACTGCGAACTTTGATTTGTTGTTGTATGCCCAATTTAATGGGTCGAGGTATTGTTGGTCCACGAAGGGTAGATCTCTCCCAGCGTTAGTCTATGCATATACATGTCTCCAGCAGGAATTGAACTCGAGACTAGTTTAATGGGGTCGAGGTATTGTTGGTCCACAAAGGGGTAGATCTCTCCCAACATTAAGCTATGCATACATGTCTCCAGCAGGAATCGAACTCGAGATCAGTTTAATGGGTCGAGATACTATTGGTTCACTAGGGGTATACCTCTCCCATCGTCAACCTCTGCATACATGCCTCTAGCAGGAATCGAACTCGAGACCAGCTTAATGGGTCGAGGTACTATTGGCCCACGAGGGGTATACATCTCCCAACATCAATCTCTGCATACATGCCTTCAGCAGGAATCGAACTCGAGTCCACCTTATTGGGTCGAGGTATTGTTGGCCCACGAAGGGGTAGACCTCTCCCAACGTCAATCTCTCCATACATGCCTACAACAAAAATCAAACTCGATACCTTTAGATAGAATACTTAAGGTCACCTAGTGTCAAACCACTAGACCAACTGAATGTTGATAATATAGTATTTTTTAAGGAGTTGGGTCAAGTACGAATGAGTTTATCCTACGAATATACGAATATATACACACCTTTCTATAGTCACATGCATATTCTTTCACATTTAAATGCGCACGCGACCATGTGCATGTGTTTGTGCATGTCAATGCATATGAAGAAATGTGCATATTTCGCATTTGTATATCCGTACAATAAGATGCATTCTCACGTGTATCTTTTCCATTTTTTAAGAATTTAAACTAAACTTTAATTATTTTTAAGGACATATAAATAAGAAATTATAATTTTTAACGCTTGTTCGCTTTGGTGCACCATTTAAGAAGTTATGAGCACCAAATGTAGTTACCTCCCTTATAGCTACAATCGAGCATATGTGGTGGTTAGAATTATTTTTTATTTAATGGTTCGGCTAGGAGTTGTTGGATCTTGAATTGGAAGTGTTATTTTTTGGTGGGTAGGAAGGGACGAATTTATAATAGATGTGTAGTTGGATTGGGGTTTGGTCAGTACACAATAGTAACTCCTAAGATGGGTTGAGCTCGGGTGAAGTTATTGTATCTAGAGTTGAAAAGATTTTAACCATTGAAATAAAAATGGATGATCATGATTAAATTTTTCTCCCTTCATATTTTTTGAGGATTTTTCTTTATATAATTTTGTGACGGGTTTATCCTTTGTTTTATAGGGTTTACAAACTCTATCCATAGATTTTTATTGAAACTCTACCGAAACAAGACCGTCGTAAGATATACTCCAAAATAGTTTGCACGTTCGGTCTGAACAATTTGAAACTTTAGGTTAACTGAATCCTGGGATGTGATATCGTTAGTTCAGCCTAAAATTTTAATTTTGGTCTTCTGTTTCTTTTTATGGACGGTATTTAGGTGCTTTGATTTTGCTTTGTTTTAGTGAGAATATACATCTCACATCGAAAATGGAGAACTTGGTGGTCTAGTATATAAGCACATGAGCTACTTGTTAACTCAGCCTCCTCGTGGATGCTAAGATGCTCTCGGATCTAGATTCAAGGTGTGAAGCTTTCTTGTTTGACTATGGACGAGACCTTGGACAAGGTTGAGTGTTGGCGGAATTTGGTGGATAGTTGGTGTAAGCGGAAGACAAGGTGAGAAGGGTTGGAGGTTTGTGTTTAGTGAGGGACTCGAATCACTCAAGAAACCAAGGAGAAGATAGTGTTTTTGACGCCGAAATTACAAAGGAAGGAGAGACTCTCAACTTAAGCTTTGTATTCAAATTCAACGTCCTTACAATGGACCTTGAGAGGCCTTTTTATACTAGTGAAGACGTCCTTAGGCTGCAACCAAAGGACCACTCTTCCAATCAACATAAAAGAGACTAAAATTAAGGAAGTAAATGCATAATCAAAGGAGAAAATGGTGGGATTGTGTTGGCACTTAAGATGAACGATCTAATGGCTGAAAATGGTGATCCATGTGCCTATCCCACGGATTGATGACTTGGCAATCTGATTTGAATCAAATTGGAGTGATTTGCTTGATCCCCATTAATGTTGATGGCGAAATTAGGGGGATCTTGGTTCTCCCGGGTCAAAGTGTTGTTTGGCGCGCGTTCTTCCCTTGTCTGGACTCTTTTGGGCCATTTAGGACCAATGGAATGAAAAACGCCTGGTAGAAATGCCTCTAAGGGCTCGGACGCACGGAAGGACCTCATTTGGGCTTGTCGGCGCTTGGCGTCGAGGCTTGACTAGGTCACTTTGAAGTTGTGGAGGTTTGGGCCGAGCGTTTTTGGTCTTGATGGACTCCTTGGGACATTTTTAGGCCATTAGGATAGATAGTGCTCGGGCCAAGTGTGATGGTTTGACCAGTGGCGCACCATGTTGTGTTTTGGTAGGCGCCAGTTGAGGTTTGGCTCCGGGATGAATAGTGAATGGCTCCGGGGTCCTGAATTTGGCATTGAACCTCCACTTGTCTTGAGATAGTTGAGAGTGCTTGTGACTTGATGGGCTTGAGCACTCAAGTGAGAGCTCATCACTACTCCTCTTATCACTAATTGGTTTTATGATGAAACCTTATGGGCTTATGTGCTAGGCCTAACTGCGCATACACGAGCTTGCCCGTATGATCCCAGTTTAAGCGTTTTGTTTTATGCTTGCTGATTACGCTGAAATTTTATGCGACTCTCTGTAATGTTTAATGCCTAGTAACTTTTTAATTGGGGTATCCATATCCATCCTTGATGGAACTCAATAGAACATGCTACATATTTACAATGATCTCCACGAGCTAGTTCAAGGCGTAATATCCGGCGCCGTACCAACGACTAACACTGAAAGCTACGAACAAAGCATGTTGATAAGTAAGACAAGGAGCTACAATCTTTAACTCATTCAACACGTTCTCAACCATGCAAGATTCAACCAAGAACAACTCAAGTTTGTGGTCATTGTTGTCCGTAAGAACCTAGTCTTCCATCCGGACCATCGAGCTCTTGAATGAAAAGTGGAATCCCGAGTATATGATTATCATAGCGTAAAACAAGTGGAACACCTGTCCGCGCTCTTCCTTCAAAGGGTTCCTATCTGCATCTACTAGTCCACTTCTTGCTACAAACCACCAATCAAAAGATGCTTGGTTTTCAAGCTATTGGACACGTGGTGTAAGCACCTCTCGCCCTATAAATAGGCCTCACCCTCACCCTCATGAATGAGAGCTCTTCTAATGAAAAACTGATTGTAATCGATTCCTCCCGTTCAAAGTTTTTTGAGAGTCTAGAGCGACTGCCTACGCTTTCATTCAATAAGTTTGTTTTTAGCTTTCAACACGTTCTCGACCCTGAATTTCAATTTTTCTCATTTTCTTTGTAACACTAATAGTTTGGAAATCGTTAACTCGACCTTTCGAACGGGATATAACTCTGACCTTACTCTGTAGCTGGATTGTGGTTTGGGCTCGTTCAGGACCAATGTGCTCTTTTAGGCCCAATACTCTCGTTCAGGCCCAAATATCTCCTACACCGCCTTTTACTTACATGCATGATGCATCGCTTCCAATCTTCAGTCGGTCTCTTCTTCCGATACTTCACAACTCACAACTCACAACCTTTCTTCCTCCAGCCGACGATGACGACGGAGACCATCAACGGTTCCGCCGACCAAAACGGCGGCCTGAAAGTAAACCCTAACGCCGTCAAGAAGCCCAAGGAGAGCGAGCGACGCCGCCGACGTCGCAAGCAGAAGAAGAACAACAAGCACAATGATCAGGCAAACGTTGAAGATGGCAGAGACGAGTCCGCCAAGAAGAACTCCATTCCTCCTGAGGTTTTTTCTCAATTCTTGCTTATTTCTATGATCTTAAGTAGCTCAATGCTTGCTGCGACTGCTGTTTCACGATTCTGTGTAGATCTAGGGTTTTTTCTTGGCTCTAGCAGGATAGAACTAGGTTTGGTTAATTGACGAATGTTCCTTGCTTTGTGTTTATTTCTCCTGTTTAGCGAATTTATACTGGTTTATGCTTGATGCTATCTTACAATGCACGAGTCAGTGCTCAAAATCATAGAGGTGTTGGAATTACCCAAAAAATGGGGTTGGATAGTTAACAGTGTTGGTTGAGTATTTGATTAATTGATACAAGTAAGACTTGGGACTCGGGTTGCTGGTATTTCACTGATAGACTGTTTATTTTTTCTTCTAAGATCATGGAGGAAGTTGAGGAGGTTTATGCACTAGAGGAGGTGAAATTAGACGAAATGAACTTGGAACCTGAATTGCTTGAGGAATTCAAGAAGGTTCTTGAGAAGTTCACCATTAGTGCAACCACAGGAGCTGAGGTAAATACCACCATGTGCTTTTTTGCACTAGTAATTGTGTTAATATACTTAATAGCTTATGTGGTTTTGATATTTTCTTTGCCGAGGCTCAGGACAATGACAGCAAGGATGTGGCAGCACAAGATGCAGATGAGAAGAAAGGTGATTCAGATTCTGATGATGAAGAAAATGATAACCAACAAAAAGAAAAGGGAGTTTCAAACAAAAAGAAGAAGGTTAGACCATTGGGCATTATAGATAATACCCTTTCAACATGAGTTCCTTTCAAATGTTGCTGAACTGATTTTTTTCTTCCTCTGGCAGCTTCAGAGACGTATGAAGATTGCTGAATTAAAGCAGATTTGTGCAAAGCCTGATGTAGTAGAGGTGGGTGAATTTCAGATTTGATCTCCTTCTATTCTCATATGACGCAGTACTGATATCAAGTTCTTTTTTCTATCTGCTATCAAAAATATAGATGAGTTATTTAGTGAATGCGTTTATAATGATGACAATGTGAATGATAGATCTAGTGACTAAAATGTATAGATATAGAAAAATATAATTCTAGTGATGTAGTGGTAACACTGGGTATACCTATAATTTTAAAATAGTGTGCTTATTTATTTTGAATATGGTGGTTATGGTCTATGAATGTGAGAACTTTTACAGGTAAAACAATAAAAGGTAAATGTGAACGATAGATCTAGTGTCTAAAATGTATAGACTATAGAGAAAATATAGTTTTTAGTAATGTAGTGGTTACACTACATGTACCTATAAATTTAAGATAGTCTGCTCATTTAGAAGATGGTTTACAGGTCAAACAATTAACAGAACTAATGTGGTGAAGTTAGAAGGCATAGGTGAAGGGTTGTGGCTGGACTTTAGACCTGACAATGAGGGAGCATTATTGATGGTGACTGTTGATACAGCAGTACATTGAAGTGAATAGTTCTTGTGAACTTAGTACTTAGTAATCAGTAGCAATAGAAGGGTTTCATTTTTAGAGGTTGGCCGTAGAGTAAAGTTGTTGTGAAGTTCTCAACGCTATGGCGTGAGAATTTACAGATATGACTTTCGGTAAAGCTATATAAACTCGGGTTAGCTGTTTTAGTTGCTGAAATACTTTTATAACTCTTCTATTTTCCTTTTTTATTCACATTATTTTACCGTGATGTTTGCAGATATGGGATGCAACTTCTGCCGACCCAAAGTTGCTCGTATTTTTGAAATCTTATCGAAATACAGTTCCTGTGCCACGACATTGGTCTCAAAAGAGGAAATATTTGCAGGTCAATATATCTAGTTACTATACTCTTTTATATGTCAAATATGCATGCATATATGATGTGGGCACATTTTGTTGATTTTTAGTGAGGGTGGGGAAAGTTAGTGCTGGTAAGGTTTCTCTTATACGAATATATGTGGTTCTTGCAGGGGGACGGCTGTGACAATCATGGAGCCAGAACATGTAGGTGTTTGTGAAAGGAAACCTCTAAATGGTCTCTTTTTAGCTCTGATAATTGGGTTGGGTTTCAGAAGAATTCACACATAACATATATTAGGGTTCATGTATACTAGAGTGGTCAAGCATAACAAAGCTGTTAGATGTTGTGCTTGTTTCTCTTGGTGCTTCATCACAACGATTATTTTATGGTCTTATTGTTAACTTTTTGTTCTTGAACATGAAACTAAGATTTTAGAGGTGTTTATACCTAGTCTGTATGCAATTCAATACTCTTACACTAATTATATCCAATAGCTTATTATTCTAATGGAACTTGTCTTGCAGGGTAAGCGTGGTATTGAGAAGCAGCCTTTTCAGCTTCCAGATTTTATAGCTGCAACTGGAATTGAAAAAATTAGACAGGTATCTGATAGTTACCATCATGAATCCTCCTTAAGTATGTTTTACTTGGCTATGTTGTTGATGTCCCGACTTCTCTTCCTGCCTTTTTCAAGTACATGGATAGCCGCTTTACCTATTTTTTATTTTATAGGCTTATATCGAAAAGGAGGACAGCAAGAAACTAAAGCAGAAACAACGTGAACGTATGCAGCCAAAAATGGGAAAAATGGACATTGATTATCAGGTCTTTCCGCTTCTTGCCTGCTTTTAATTTTAGTTTTTATGTTGTGGTATTACAAAGATACAAGTGATAGATTAGCCTCCTTATATATTTTCTATTCCTAACTATGTTCTTTATTCTTGTTTTCTTTCTAGGTTCTCCATGATGCATTTTTTAAGTACCAGACTAAGCCAAAATTGAGCACCTACGGTGACTTGTATTATGAAGGCAAAGAATTTGAGGTATGATTTCCAATAACATTTTCTTTACATATATATACCTCTTGTTATGTAAATTAATACCAGTAGTAGTTTTTAAAACACTTATCTGGGGTTTAAAAGAAAGTGCTTCGTAGATGCCTGTGTGTTTCTGTGGAGCTTTGAGATATTGTGTAGATCATATTTGGCTGTGAATATTTGTTTGACATACTAAAGGTGTCAGAAGAGTATCATTGCCACAAACAGAAGAAATTCCTCCACTCTCTTTCATAGGATTATATTTTACTGGTGCACTAAATAATTCACGGTTGATAACTCACTGATGGAATATTTCATTCCAGTTTCCTGGAAGGATGTGTAGTATGAATATGCTTGTCTCAGTGATCTATATCTGTGCAATGCTGTGTATATCTAAATGCATGCATCATTCCAATCATCTATATCTGTGCAATGCTGTGTATATTAATGTTGGAGCATTAGACAATTTTACCTCAGATTGCCAGAACTCCAGCTTCTCTAAATTGTGTTGTGTTACTGATTTTCAGGTTAAACTTAGGGAAATAAAGCCGGGAACCTTTACAAAGGATCTAAAAGAAGCTCTAGGCATGCCAGAGGGTGCTCCTCCTCCATGGCTTATTAATATGCAGGTATAGTTTAAATGATCAGTGCCTTGCTAAATTTCTTGCAGTGGTGAAATAGATCTTTCAGTAACGAATATCTCACTATTCTTCTCTTTTCTGGCAGAGGTATGGTCCTCCTCCATCATATCCACATTTAAAGATTCCTGGGCTGAATGCACCTATCCCAATTGGAGCTAGCTTCGGCTATCATCCTGGAGGATGGGGCAAACCTCCTGTTGATGAAGTAAATATTTTCTTCTTTAGCTCTTCATTATAATACTGTTTTGCTTGTTATGCTATAACTAATTGTGTACACGTCACTTGTGGTATACAGTTGGGTCGACCTTTGTATGGAGATGTTTTTGGCATTCAACAACAAGATCAGCCAAATTATGATGTACACCCTCTTCTGATTCTTTACTTCCTAGCTTAATTTTTTAAGCTTAAATCTCACTGGTTTATTTGAATTACACACACAGGACGAGCCTATTGATAAAACGAAGCATTGGGGTGATCTTGAGGAGGAGGAAGAAGAAGAGGAGGAGGAAGAGGAGGAGGAAGAAGAGGAACAGATGGAGGAAGATGAACTAGAAGATGGTATTCAATCAGTTGATAGCCTATCAAGGTATGTCGTTCTCGAGCAATTTGTTTCCTGTTGGGGATGGCTCTTTTTACCTGGCTCTTGGTCTTTTTCTTTTTTATAAAAGTGTTGTCTTTGTCATATTGATTACGGTTTTTCTTAATTAAGGAACAAATCAACTATATCCTAGAAATAAATGCTTATTTCGTTAAATTGAAAGAACTATTCCCTAGCAATATATGCTGAAACCATAGCTTTCTAAAACGAGCACCTTAACTTAACTATCCATGACTGTAGCTTTGATAACTCTCTGCTTTAATGAATTTCATTTGCTTTTTAGCACGCCAACTGGAGTGGAGACACCTGATGTTATTGATCTGCGAAAGCAACAGAGGAAGGAACCTGATAGACCACTTTACCAAGTAAGCAATAGTGCTACTTCATCTCTATTTTTTTTTGCATCCTTGATTTCTCTGGGAAATGATTAAACTGGTTTCTGTTTTCTTTGAATAGGTCCTTGAAGAGAAAGAGGAGAGGATTGCTCCTGGCACTTTGCTTGGAACAAGTCACACGTAAGGAATATGGATTTTTTTGGGCCTTGTATATTTTCTTAATGACAACAATTGTTAAATGTTTGTTAATGATTGCAGGTATAATGTTGCTGGCGCTACTCAAGACAAATCAGGAGCTAAGAGGGTATGCTTGTTCTTGATTTTGTTTTGTTTTTACTTCAAAAATTATGCCAATATTCTTTACTTGATAATTTCTGACCATCATTTCATTGGACAACTTTCGACTATCCATTCTTTGTAATATAAGTATCGTTTTCACACTAGAAAACTACTTGACGCGTATTTGTTGACAGGTGGATCTTCTAAGAGGCCAGAAGGCGGATAAAGTGGACGTCACTTTACTACCAGAAGAGTTGGAAGCTATTGATGATGTTCTTGCTGCTAAGTAAGTTTTCTCTCTACTATTTTCGAGGTTGAAAAAAAAAGCCGTTGCTTATTTTCTGTTCTAACTTTTTCGGTTTCCTACTCTCAGATATGAAAAGGCGAGGGAAGAAGAGAGGGTCCGTAGTCAGCCTGAGGACTTCAGTGACATGGTTGCCGAGGTAATTATTCGTAGCTGCTATTTTTCAACAAGCGCGTACCTTTTCTACATATTTTCTTGTCTATAATAACAATTTGAACTTGTGCAGAACGAGAAGAAAAGGAAGCGAAAGATGCACGACAAAGATGGGAAATCAAAGAAGAAGGATTTCAAGTTTTAAGGGTATCATCAATTCATCATATGTAAGTTACTGGATTTCAAGTTTTTGAGTAATCTTGGTTGAGAAGGCGTAATAGTACTTGCACTTTTCTTTTCTTGACTTGTTGAGTGTAATGTGCCTAAAATCCGTTTCTTATAATATTGAGACAATCGGAGATTACACAATTTCTGTCAACTAGCCATAAGTCCCATCTTCATTTTAGCTCCTTGTTTATTTTTTCGTCTTCCCAGTTTTTTATTCTCGTCTGCTGCCTTACTTATTTAGAGAATTTTACTTGTTTAAATATTAACTTGCAAAATAAAAATCTAACAATTGGCTCCACCATATTCAAAAGGTTTTCTGCCTGAGTTAAATGTGAGTTAATCTACGTTAACAGCCATTGATTGTTTGATTAAATTTTGTTATTTTCGTGAGTTTTGGTTGGAGCAAATGAATATTTTGACTTAAGATACAAGCATCGACATTCTATAGATTACCTAAAACAAATCATAATCATAGGCTTATCAATTAGCTATATCACACCATCAACTGATATGTTATTTATAATATACTAAATTAGCTATGTCGCTATATCACACCATCAACTGATATGTTATTTATAATATACTAAATTAGCTATGTCACACCATCAACTGATATGTTATTATAATATACTAAATTAGCTATGTCACACCGTCAACTGATATGTTATTTATAATATACTAAAATATAACGGTGTTCGTTAAATGTCGCTCTTACGTTTAATTCCCCTATGTGTTGTCTTTAAGGCATCTCATTTTTCACATAACTTACCGCAACATTCCTTTTTACCTTCTATAGGTATATCCGTGAAAAATTGATTAAATAGATAAAAGAAAATCAAAAAGATATCTAATAGATTATATTACTCTCTTTTTTATCATTCACCATATTATAAAATTAAATGTTACTTGATAGCGTTTATAATCCGTGTAAAAACTAAAATACTTGGTTTAAACAAGACTCAACTTTTAATTATGTGTACTAGCATATGTTCTTGTGTCATACACATGTCGTATATATAATATTTTTAATTATACTTATATTACTATAGTTTAGTTTGTAGTCTATGGTGTTATAGTTTATAATTTAAGCTAAATAATAAATAAATAAAGATATATATAAAAGAAAATATATAAGATAGTAAAAGATAAATACAAATATTTAAGTTATAATATAATTTATTAGATAACTTATTAATTTCTCCTTATTTAATCTAAAATCGGAATTATCAGGAATTATTAATCATTTGAGAATATAAATAACGAATACCTATAGATGAGATTTATCAAGTGTATTAAATAATATGTAGATAGTATGTATAAAGTAGATAAAAAAAAATTGGTAAAAGATAATCATTAATACGTTTAGATGGAAAATATAAAGTGTATCAAATTATATATGGATAGTGTGTACAAAATTGATAAAATTTTAGGTAAAACAATCTATCAATTGAATTATGATTTTTTTTTTAATCAAATTTCGTAAATATGTCACATTTTTTATCGAGTTTTTTCAAGTCATCACGACGTGGCTAATGATGTTACATAACTCAGAAGTCGACACATATAGATATAGATATAAATAGATAGATATTTTTTGTAGAAAGATATAGATAGATATTTGTTGTAGAAAGATATAGATAGATATATAGATATAGATAGTTTAGGCCCACATAGGTGGTAACAAACTTTATACCGGAGTATATATATACGAGAGGTTTAAACACAAAATCCTAGCTTCTTTGCTTCCTCTTTCTCTCTGCAACCATGATGTTGAATTCTCCATCTCACTTTGATCTTCCATCCGATCTATGGCCTCAAATTCTCTCCACTCTTCCCGTAAAATCCCTTCTCAGATTCCGCTGCGTGTCGAAATCATTTCTATCTTTGATCGACGATCCCGCCTTTTCCCGTTTACATCTCAAAAACCTGAAGAACAACCGAGACGAAACCCACCTCTTGGCTTTCAATGAAATCGAAGGAAACTGTATCTTGCATTGTAGTAACACCTTTGAACCCAATTCCGAAGCACTTTGTTACCTCGGATTCGAAAACTTCCCTGTAAGATTGGAGATTATTGGCTCTGTCGATGGATTGATCTTGCTACAGCTCTGTTCTATATATTTTCTAGTCAGTGTCTTGAAGATATGGAATCCATCGATTAGAAAGTTTCGTGTACTTCCGTCCTTGCCTGAAATCGAAAGATCTCCTGATAGCTTCTTCTGGGATCATGATGTTGGCCTTGGATACGATCCGGCGGCTAATGATTACAAGCATGTTAAACTTATTTTTGAAGGTGACAACTAATCCTGCAAGCATGCTTTTTAAAATCTAGATTTAAATCTACCGTATTAACGATTTTACGATTCACGGTAAGAGGAGCTATCGTTAGAATCTTGCTAACAATAGAATCTTAACTTATCGAAATAAAATTAGTAGAATCTTATATATAATCTTGTATATAACTTTTAAATCCTTCTGTCTAGTGTTAATAATTATTATCATCATAATTTTTCTTGATAATATTAGCACTTACCTTCTATAGCTTATTCATCTCCTAATAACAACATGCTGAACTTGTTAGGAGCAGCGATCTGATCCTAAAATTAGTAGAATCTTGTATATAATCTTGTATATGACTTATCCTTCTGTTTAATTATTTAGTGTTAATAGTTAATTATCATCCTGATTTATCTAGATAATCTTAATAGTTACCTTCTATAGCTTATTCATCTCCTAATAACAACCTGCTGAACTTTTTTTTTTTTGGAAGGTGACAACACTCTGCATTCAGTAGCAATCTACAGTCTAGCCAAAGATTCATGGAAGATAACAAAATTCCGAGGCAAGGGATCATCATGCTCTAACCCGCACTGGAAAAGCGATATTTCTCGCCGAGGGATCTATTTCCAAGGAAGCTTGTACTTCATTGGCAATCATATAGACAATGGTCATCTTTCTGAGAATTTGATTTCCTTTGATCTGAGCAGCGAGATGTTATCTTCTGTTCGCCTTCCTGACACTAATTATTGGTCCCATTGGTTCCATTCTAAAAAGATTGGTTTGATCGACGATGGATGCTCGCTGGCGCATTTTAGTATTGCTCACTGTAATGCAGCTCATGCTCTTGACCATTCTGTATGGGTATTGGAAAGTGAGATGAATTGGAGTAAACGTTGCTCGTTTCGTTTGGAATATACTCAATTCTTGTATATAAAAAAGAATGGCGATATATTGATGGAGAGGAGTCGAAGAGAGAATCAAACAGATGAAGATAGTTGGTTTGAGGTGGTATCATGTAATCCTAAGACGGATGAGTGTAAGATTCTGCAGAAGAGGAAGTATTCTCCTTGTACTGAATTTCATATATGTGGCTATGTGGAGAGCTTGATTTCTTGCTAGTATGTTTATTTCTTTTCAACTGCTAAATATATCTAAGTTGTGTTTTAACTGCTGTTTGAAACTTTGAATGCCTCTTGTATAAGCTTTACTGATGTGATATGCAGTTGAACTTTTGGTTCAGTATACAATTTGCTTTGGATTATTTGCTCCACTTGAAGTCTTGAAGCAATTTTGTTTAGTTTATTATTCTAAAGAGACTTGATTTGATTCCTGCTAGACTTGATTTCTAACAAGAGAAGAATACAGTGAATCATAGGTGCTTAAATCTTATACTTGTCAATTAGCTATATCACACATCATTGGTAGCTATTGTCACACCATCCTATAATGTCATTGAAAATAAAAAAATCTATCTAGCTATCTATACAAGACCCCCGACCAAATCAATCTATCTGTACAAGACCCCATCCTTTAATTATGTTAACTAGCATATGAGTCGTATATATAAATATTTTTCATAATATAATTATATTTATATTACTATATAGTTTAGTTTATGGTCTATGGTATATAGTTTATAATTTAGGTTAATTAGATTGATCAAATAATAAGTATATAAAGATATATACGAGAAAAAATATAATATATTAAAAGACAAATACAAATATTTAAATTATAATATAATTTATTAGATAACTTACTAATTTCTCCTTATTTAATCTAAAATCGGAATTATCAACCATTTGAGAATATAGATAACGAATAGATGAGATTTATCAAGTGTATTAAATTATACGTAGGTAGTATGTACAAAGTAGATAAAAAAATTAGGTACAAGATAATTATTAATATGTTTAGATGGAAAATATAAAGTGTATTATAAAATTTTAGGTAAAAGATAAAAAAAATTTAGTGAAAGGAGAGTCGGCACTCTCGAAAACTTTATTGAAACTCAAAAAGGCTAATTAGTAAAACGAGGAATGACCAGACCCTTTATATCATACATAAGGATAGAGACTATAGAGTTGAAGCTAGAAGGCAACAAGTTAAAGTAATGAAAATTAGAGGTGGCTCCCGGTCCGTTCCGGTTCGGAACCGCCGGTTCCGGTCCGGTCCGGTTCAATCCGGTTCTGGACCGGTTCAGTTCGGTTCGGCCTGAACCGGACCGGTTTTTTATTAAAAAAAAAAACAAAAACGCCGGTTTTGAAATTCATATTTCGTGAACCTGAACCAGACCGTGACCAAACCGGTTCCTACCGGTTCCGGTCCAGTCCCGGTTTTGACCCGGTCCGGTCTGGCCATCCCTAATGAAAATCAATAGAAAAGAAAAAAGCATGATTAGTCAACCATCGACTAAACAATTTGCTTCTCGATACACATAAGCGAAACAGACTATGTTACATTGAATTATTTCTTTTCAAATTTCGTATTCCGTAAATGTTATACTCCCTCTGTCCCATAATGTTCTTCTCATTTTTTCATGACATATTTGCCGAGGTACGTCTTGTATCCTTAATATCTCTAGTTTTATGTTAATACAAATAATTAAAATTTGATATTATTAAATTACGCATTAATACGAATCTAACAAGACCCCACATGACTATATATTTTCTTATATATCAAGACAAAACGAGAAGATTCTCTTCAACCGTGAATAGTGTACAGTATTTGAAATGAGAAGAACAATATGGGACGGAGGGAGTATTGTATTTTTATTGATATGACTTGATAAAGTCCGGTGGGCCGATAAACACGGGAGTCGTGTATATTAGCGCATATGCGCATTAGGCCCACAATACAAGTCCATGGGGTTTCATCCTAAAACCAATTGGCAATAGGAGGAGTAATCCATGGTATTATATAATGAGCTATTATTATCTTAACTTTTCATGTGGGAAGCCTATTCTCACATGACTGAGATTAATATATATGTCAATTGAATGTAAGGACGAGATGTGTACAATGACGAGATATATAGATTTCTTATATAACAAGTTTGCTTCCTCTTTGTCGCTTCAACCATGGCTGCATGCAAGAGAAGACTTGCGTAGAATGAAACGCAGCACTAAGAGTTAACCAGAGCCCTCCACGTGTCCTTAATCAGAACCGACTTACTCGCAGTCAACTAAAGGCACACCACGTGGCGCCCGATTACAATCTCCCCCAAAACATTTCCCTCCTAAAATCACCTTTATTTATTTAAATAATCCAATTTAATTGACAGATATTGATAGAGAAGATGAGGTTGATATCCACGTCCTCCTTCGAAGTAGAACAAGACTCTTTCGTCACCTATTAACGGAAGCCACGTGGTAGTCAAACCGCCTTATTGCGCCACGTGTCCTTCCGTGACGACAATCGCAGTCTATATAAATCGAACATAAAATCAGAACCTCATAAAACCTAATATGGCGGGAGTAAGAATTCACAGAACATCTTCCATTGAGTTCGAGCCTCGAACTCTCGATTATCGACAAATTCAGTTCGCTAGGGTACGTTTTCTCTAATCGATTTCTCCAATTATTTCATTTTCGGATATGGCTGATTTCAGTTTTTTTTTTTATAAGTAGGAGGCGGCGTTGTACGTGCTGGAAACGAATACTATGGAAGAAGCCTTTCAGATCTTCACTAAGGTATCAATTTTAGGATGGTAGATTGATTTCTTCGGAAAAGCTAGGGTTCTGTAATTGATTGATTTTGTGTATGTCTAGGGATTTGAGCCTGCGACGAGTGTGGCTACGATAGGTGGTGATTATGATGAAATTGAAATCGAGGATTTTGATGAAGATGAAGAAAAAGTATGCGAGTGCTGTAACCAGCTGTTAAGGACGAGTTCACGAAGATTTAGATTTGTTGCAACGGCGCCGTTTTAGAGTCGCCGTCCCTTTATACTTCACCCGTTTCTTACTGTGGTGTTTTTGTAAATAGTTTGCGAAGTTTGGTTTGATTGAGGATGGTGAAAGTGAGTTCATGTATTGGACCAAACGCTGCTCGCTTCGTTTCGGATAGACTCAACTCTTGTATCTCAAAAAGAATGGCGAAATACTGATAGAGAGGATTCGAACAGAGAACAACACAGATGAAGCTGGACATGAGCGAAAGGTAGTTAGTTGGTATGAGGTTGTTGTTGGAGCCCAGAAATTGCGATCACGCGACACAACACTTCGCGTGACACAGGGCGTCTGGACAATCAACTTATGTAATACTATTAGTCGTCTTCTTCCTCGTAATTAAGCTCACTCTCGACACTTGACACTTGCGTAACTTAACCGAGAAGGAAACCGGCTCCGGCTCTTTTAAGCTCCGACAAGAAAGATTAACGTAAAACCGGACACACCGAAACAACGCAAGTATACACAAAGGTAAAGAAAAGCAACGTGAAAGAAGAGTATATTATCAAAGACGTTTAACGTTTTAAGCTTTACAATAAACCGAATAACTCAGATACCACTCTCAATAACACTAAGGCTTTACAACCAAACTATAAATGATACAACAAGTGCTTTATGCTTAAACTCCTCTAGGAGATGAGTGTTTCGGAAGATTGAAGTTAGGGTTTGCTCTTATGCTTTATTTCTTCTTTTGAGGGAGGTGAAGCGTTTTTCTCTTATGATCCGGATCCCTTTCCTTATCCATAGGGTTGCGTTTTTATACTATCACCTGGGACCCACGCGAGTCTATTACCGTTTTGCCCCTCGATACTTAGTCCCGTTGTATCCTCTTATTGGGCTTCACCTGTTTATGGGCCGCTTTATTCTTCTGGGCTGACTTCTTGGACCGACCCGGCACGCGATTCGTGGGCCTGACCCAACTCTCTATGGGCCTCGCGAGCCCATCGAGAACCGGCTCCAACATCCAGCCCCCCAAGCTTTCATGCTGAATAGCTGAAGGCTTGGGCCTGTCCTCTTGAAGTCGCGTTCTCGATGTAAGCTTGGCTCTTAAACTTTGCACGTTCCCATCGCGTGATAGGGTCGCGTGTATTTCTGTTTCGTTTTCTCTGGGCGACGTTTTGAATTCGAAAACTTTACGAATTCCCGCGCTGAGCGCATGTCGTCCACGTGTTGACTCATTATTGCACCCCTCTTTCCCTCGATTTTTTCTTATATATACCCATTCTCGTCTTCCTCTTTCCCTTTTCCGCCATAACTTCCATTTTCTCTGCAACTTCTCAAACCCGCCGTAACCTCCATTTTCTCTGCAACGCTCTTCGCCGGTGCTTTCCTTCCTTCTCCATCGTCATCTTCGCCGTCGTTCGCAGTCGATTCTCCATGGCAGGTTAGTCTTCCGCTCTCCTTTCTCTTTTCTAATTCGTTTCTTCGATTTTTTTAGAGCCTCCCATCGTCGCTCCATTTTCTTCTCGCCCGCAGAAATTTCACTTGGCTCTTTAGAATTGCGAGGCTTCTGAAGGTCATTTTTTTGTTCATTGGGTGTTTTTGCGTTGTATCCCATTTTGACTCTTATTCTTTGGTGCGTTCGTTTGGGAAAAAACGTGTTTTGGTCAATTTCTGCCATCTTCGACCTTCGTGGTGTTCTTCGTGTTCTTGGGCTTGGTTCATCCTGATGTCGTTTTGGCTTCCCTTTTGATTCTTGAGTTTCAGCTTTTCCAGGGATTTCTTGTTTGTTATAGCCTCGCGTTAGTTACTTTTAGACACGCGTTGCTCCTAATTTTGATGTTCTTTTTTCCTTCTTTCCATCCCTGGAAAACTGAAACTTACTTTGCTTATGCTTTCAGGTAGCGATGATTTTTATGAACGCTCAGCTCGGGCTGAGTATTCGGGGCGTACCACATCCGGATCTGAAGGGGGTTCTGGTGATCGCGAGCCAGACTCTCGTAGACGATCTCGCGTTTCTAGAAAATCTAAGAAGAGCAAAGCGAAGACGCCCAAAAGATCCAAAACCAGACTCCCGTCTCGCGTCCTTCAAGAGCGAGCCGAGACCAATTACGGTCAATTCGCTAGCTTTTTCTCTCACAAGGGGTCTTTGCCCCACGTAGTTATAGAGAAACCCTTTCTCGCGGGTCCCGGACGCGTGAGTATCCTTACAAAGAGAATTACGCATTCTCGCACCCTAGTTCCCAACACCGCTCAACGTAGCAGTCTTACCTTTGACGATCTTCGTCGCCTTGCTACGCGATATCCCTTCCCTGAGGGGACCGTCTTTGCCCTCCCCGATCTCGAAGGCACTTCTCTCGACCAGTATGGGTCTTTCTTTGCTTTGAGTAGGCAGTCTTTAGAAGCCGGCTTCCGTCTCCCTTGGACGTCCTTCCAGACTGAAGTAATGGCAGATCTAGGCTTCAGCCCTTCTCAGATGCATCCAAACTTCTGGAGCTCTCTGATTGTCTACATCATGCGATGTCAGGACATTGGGATAGTTCCTAATACTCCTCACTACGCGCTCATCAATTCGTATAAGAAGAACTCACGCGAGGATGGGTTTTACACTGCTCAAGCCAAGACTCCTAGCGCCTTCCGATTGCCTTCGAAGATCGAGGGGTGGAAAACTTGTTGGTTTTTAGTCTGTCCCCCTCCTGGCTCTGAAATTTCCGTCCAGGTACGCGAGCCCACTGCGAGAAGGGCTCCATGCTTTTTCCCCAAGGAGACTCGCGACAGATTCATTCGTGATTACAAGGATTACCCCGACAAAGCAGTTCAAAAACGTTTTGAGCTGGCTATCTCGGACTCTTTACTGGTCGCCAGGGGACTTAGTCTCAAGGCTCATGCCTTAGGTTTTTGTTCGTTTTTTGTTTCGACACTCGCGTTTATTACGATTATTTACACTATACTCACTTGTGGTGGCTTTTGTAGATGCTGACTTTTTCGCCGATCTTCCGGATCTGGGGGGGTTGGCCCTTGACGAGTCGGGCGCGCTAACAACCACCGAGGCGCCTACCCGCATTGTTCCATCCGTCCCCGATCCGACTCCTACTCCCCCAGCCGCTGATTCGGAAACACCAACGGAGCTTGCGACGACAGTTTCTGAGGACGCTCCTCCGGTCCAGGCGTCTCGCGTACTTTCTGTTCGCGATAAGGGGAAGCAGAAAGTTGTCGAGAAAAAACGCAAGAGGACGACGGAAGTGGAGTTTGTCTCCTCTCCGGAGCCTACTGATACCCATGTCGCGAACCCGACCTTCATCCATAGCCTATCCGCGACGCGTGCGTTCGTTGAAACGATACCGACCGTTTTCCCTCCCGCACCTAGCCTCTACGAGGAAATTTCGGAAAGGCCTGACGGCTTGTCCAAACTTCTTTTCGCCGTAAGTCTCCTGTTTCTACCTATTTCTTGCTTTCTTGGGGTGTTTTTAACTCTTCATTTTTGCAGGGGATGAATCTCATTGCGAGCGCGACTCAAAAGGTGCTTGCCGCTGAAGATGAACTTAAGGAGCTGAGGGCAGAGGATCAGTCGACCCGCGATGCCCACAGAGCGGCCAAGTCTAGGCTTATGGGAGAGAAGAAAGCCTTGGAGGAGGAGCTTTCGAGAGCCAAGACGACGATGAAGGAGATGGAGGGTGAGCTCGCGTTCCTGTCAGTCAAAGACGCGAGGATAAAGGAGCTGGAAGCTCAGCTTGCGTATGAGAGGTCCACTCATGTCAACATCGTCACTGAGTACAATACGCAACTGAACGACCTTAGACAGGAGAACGAGAAGCTCCACGCGACGATGTCTGAGAGAATCGCTTACGAGAGGAACATGGCGGTGGAGGAGTATTGTGGGGGTTATCGCCAGCGTGCTCGCGTCGATTTTTACAAGAATGCCGCCAACACGCTTCTTCTTTGCATGGTAAAGATGCAGATGCTGAAGTTCAAAGTTAAGGACTTCCCTTTTAATGCTCAGGACCTGTGCGGGCTTTCTACTGAACTTCCTGAGTACCAGCCCCCATTGCCCGGGACCTTCATTGATGACGGGGAGACTCCACTCGAGGCATGGGGGATTACGCGTCTTGCGCCTGAGAGGGGTATTGTTAAAGGCAAAGAGAGTCAGGTTTTTAGGCCCCCTCTCCCGAAGGTGGTCGCTCCCCCTTCGCTTGAGAAGTCAGTTCCGAGCCCTCCTTCTCCATCCCTCTCGTCTCGCAAGAGGAAGGTATTCGCGTCTGATGCCCTTCTCGACACCATTCAGCCTTCAAAGCGTTCTAGTTCAGATCAAGCGGGAGGCTCAGGTTCGCGAGTGGCTGGTGTTCGCGACGTCGTGGATCTGGATGCGGATAGTGTAGAGGATGCGGGGACTGCTGCTTCTAAGTAATGTCTTTTGTCTTGAACAATGTTTTCTGTATTTAGGGATTGTGACATTTTGTAATCAACGCGACCTTTATGTTGTTTCTATATTATTGTTTTTGCTTTTGTTTGCTTGTTTCGTACATACTTGTCTCGTCTCGTTCCCCCCGTTTTTTCGCTTCGGAAAAATGAGAAAGTTTTGCGAAAAAGGAAAACGCAAAGAGATAAGTCACAACTACGGTCCATCCTGTATAGTAAGGCAAAACTGTCTTGTTACATAATTTTGTGAGTGAGCATTGCAAAGCATTTAGTCATGATCTTTACATGATCTTTACACGCGATCTCTAAATGACGGTCGATACTCGCGAGATTCATCCTTAGCCTTTGTTAGCCGTGGCGCAGTAGGATAGCTTTTCCTTGGTGTGATTGTCACGGAGTGTTCTTGGTCTTTGTAAAGCGTTTAGTCATGGTGCTGCTCTCGCGTAGGATACCATGCACTGCACATGTAGAGGAGTATTTAGCTTTTGGTTTTTATCCTTAGGTAGTAGCACTGCACATGATGTAAACCCGCCCATGCTTTCGCGACCAGGGGGAGTTTTCTAGCTCAGCCCTGGAAGCTGGAAACACGAGTCGTCCTCTCTTTCGCGACCAGGGGGAGTTTTCTAACTCAGCCCTGGAAGCTGGAAGGAGGACACGCGACCGGGGGGGGGGGGGTTATTAGCCAAACCCGGCCCAGCCGTCTTCGCTTTCGCGACCAGGGGGAGTTTTCAAGCTCAGCCCTGGAAGCTGGAAGCACGAGCAGTCCTCTCTTTCGCGACCAGGGGGAGTTTTCTAGCTCAGCCCTGGAAGCTGGAAGGAGGACACGCGACCGGGGGGGTTATTAGCCAAACCCGGCCCAGCCGTCTACGCTTTCGCGACCAGGGGGAGTTTTCAAGCTCAGCCCTGGAAGCTGGAAGCACGAGCAGTCCTCTCTTTCGCGACCAGGGGGAGTTTTCTAGCTCAGCCCTGGAAGCTGGAAGGAGGACACGCGACCGGGGGGGTTATTAGCCAAACCCGGCCCAGCCGTCTACGCTTTCGCGACCAGGGGGAGTTTTCAAGCTCAGCCCTGGAAGCTGGAAGCACGAGCAGTCCTCTCTTTCGCGACCAGGAGGAGTTTTCTAGCTCAGCCCTGGAAGCTGGAAGGAGGACACGCGACCGGGAGGGTTATTAGTCAAACCCGGCCCAGCCGTCTACGCTTTCGCGACCAGGGGGAGTTTTCAAGCTCAGCCCTGGAAGCTGGAAGCAGGACACGCGATCCGACTGCGTTACCTGTGCTTTTCATGTTATAACAATCATAAGTATTGTGAACGTACCTGAGTTTTACGGGAGGACTAGGCGTAGAAACGACGAAGTCGCATCACGTTCCAGGAGTTGGCGATGTGATTTCCAGAGTGGTCCTTGAGGCGATAAGCCCCGGGCGCGGCTTCGCGATCTATAATGTAAGGTCCTTCCCAGTTGGGGTCGAGCTTTCCCCCCTCTGTTCTACGTAGCACAAGGTCTCCTCTGGCAAATCTCCTCAGTTTTACGTGCTTGTTATAATATTTTGCAACGCCCGCTTTATGATTGGCTGCTCTGATGGTGGCCAGGTCGCGAGTCTCTTCTCGCATTTGCAACTCTAGCTGCATTTTTTCATCGTTGTCGTCCGGACTATACTGAATCACGCGGTCCGTAGGCACAATGAACTCGACTGGTACTGTGGCCTCTATTCCATAAGCGAGAGCAAATGGCGTTTCTCCAGTTGCTTTCTTTACTGTAGTCCTGTTTGCCCAGAGTACTAGGGGTAACACTTCGGCCCACATGCCTTTGGAGCCTTCTAGCCGTCTTTTCAAGTCCATGACAATGCTCTTGTTCACTGCTTCTACCTGGCCATTGCAATGCGGGTGAGCGACTGAAACAATCCTTAAAGTGATCCCTATGTCTCTGCACCATGTAAACAATTGCGGCGAATTGAATTGTGGTCCCCTGTCGGTTACGATCTCGTGAGGGAGGCCATACCTGCAGATGATGTTTCTCCAAAGGAACTTTTTAACTGCCGGGACGGTGGTGCTCGCGAGGGCTTCGGCTTCGATCCATTTGGTGAAATAATCAACTGCTACAATGATGTACTCTAGTTGACCTGGCGCTTTCGGTTTGAAAGGTCCCAATAGATCTAGTCCCCACATCGCGAAGGGGCAAGGGCTCGACATTATCTGCAACTCAACACCTGGTTGATGAGATGCTGGGGCAAAATACTGGCATGGCTTGCAACTCTGAGACTCGCGTTGTGCGTCTTGTTTCATGGTGGGCCAGAAGCTTCCCTGCCTTAATGCTTTATAGACCATTGGTCTCCAACCCGCGTGAGTTCCGCATAATCCCGCGTGAAGCTCCTTTATCAGCACGTCACTTTCTAACTTAGTCAAGCACTTAAGCTCGCGTGGTCCGTATCCCCTTTTGTAAAGTTCTCCACGACACATGTAAAAGCGTGCAGCCATGGAGACAAGCTTTCTCATTTCTTTCGGATCTGAAGGCCCTGTTCCGCTAGCAAGATATTGAATTATAGGGGTGCGCCAGTCAGCGACTGGCTCGCTTATCTCCATCAGTTCCACCTGATTGCTTATGGCGCTTTCAGACTTCTCGAACCAAAAGTATGGGGCCTTTCCTTCTTTAGTAATGGCGGTGGGACCCTCGCTAGTACATTCTATATTTGCATACTGAATTTGGGAACCCCGCTTCGCGAGTTCATCAACTCGCGTGTTTTCCTCTCTCGATATAGCTTCAATTTCAAA
This sequence comes from Oxyria digyna, assembly GCA_029168935.1. Classification (NCBI taxonomy): domain Eukaryota; kingdom Viridiplantae; phylum Streptophyta; class Magnoliopsida; order Caryophyllales; family Polygonaceae; genus Oxyria; species Oxyria digyna. The sequence goes on from JAPVLV010000001.1 coordinate 76,766,310, forward strand.
ATGCCCGAGCAACGAAATCAGGGCTGTGGCCCTCGCATGATATCTGGGGAGATTGCCTGTTCTGGCCTCGTAGGTCCCATTGATCTGATTCACGACGATCTGGGAGTCGCTCATGCACTTTACCACATGAATACCCGCGTTAACGTCAATTTCCAGCCCTGCGATGAGTGCTTCATATTCTGCTTCATTGTTCGTAGCTTTGAATCTTAGCGCAATCGCGTGATCTATCTTATCCCCAGCCGGGGAAGTCAGGACGACTCCCGCCCCGCAACCATCTACGTTTGCCGATCCATCAATGTGCATTACCCACGCGGGGTGTTCAGGAGCTATAATATCTTTTTCTAGCTCTCTGAAACTTGTTTCAACTATGAAATCTGCCAAAGCTTGTGCCTTGATGGCGGGTCGCGGTCTATAGACTACGTCAAACTCTGTCATTTCAATGACCCATTTAGCGAGCCTTCCAGAGGTTGTTGGTTTACTCATAAAAGACGGTAGGGGTAAGTCCGTCAGTACTTCGATGGGATGAGCATGGAAATAAGGTCGGAGTTTACGAGCGGTTGTTATTAACGCGAGCACTACTTTCTCAACGGGTGAATATCTGGTCTCGGCCGACAAAAGTGCTTTACTGACGAAATAGACGGGGACTCGTTGTTCCTTTACTAAAACAGCGCTAACTGCACGCGTGCCAGCCGCGAGGTATAGCTGCAAGCCTTCACCAGGTATTGGGGACGCGAGGATAGGGAGTTTAGCCAGATGTTCTTTAAGACTCGTAAATGCCCTTTCACATTCCTCAGACCATTCGAAGTTTTTAGGTTTCCTTAGTATGTCGAAGAAGGGAAGATTTCGCTCCGCGAGTTTTGCGCAAAACCTTCCTAAATAGTTGACCTTTCCCACGAATCTTTGGACGTCGTGAATGGACCTTGGTGGTTGTAGATCTATTACGGCCTGGACTTTGTCTGGATTGACTTCGATACCGCGTGCACTGATCTGAAAGCCTAGGAACTTGCCTTCGGTGACTCCGAAGACGCATTTCTCTGGATTGAGGCTCATACCGTACTTTCTCAGGGTTTCAAAGACCTCTGCCAGGTCGCGAGTATGATCCACTTGCTTTTTGCTTTTTACCACTATATCGTCAACATAGGCCTCTACAGTGTCACCTCTTTGGTCGCTAAAGATCATGTCCACCAGTCTCTGGAATGTAGCCCCCGCGTTTTTCAAACCGAACGACATTACTTTATAGCAGAAGGTTCCTTTGTCTGTGATAAAAGCAGTGTGCCCTGAGTCGGCTGGGTTCATCATAACCTGATTATATCCAGAGTACGCGTCCAGGAAGCTTAGAGCTTCATGACCCGCGGTGGAGTCTACCAACTGGTCGATCGAGGGTAATGGATAACTGTCCTTGGGACATGCTTTATTGAGACTAGTGAAATCTACGCACATGCGCCACTTCCCCGTCCCTTTGGGATTTTTCTCTACCATTACAACGTTTGATAGCCATGTTGGGTATTGCACTGGTTTTACAAACCCTGCTTTAATCAGCTTCGCGAGCTCTACCGCAGCTGCCGCGTTCTTTGGTCCCGCCTGTTTTCTTTTTTTCTGCCTACGCGGCTTAACCTCTGGACTAATGTTCAGGGAGTGGGTCATGACACTTGCCGGGATCCCTCTTAAATCCTTTGGCGTCCACGCGAACACATCCCGGGAGCGGGTGAGTAAGGTCTCGATCTCTTGTACGACTTTTTGATTCAGTCTCCCCCCTACGTAAAGTTTCTCCTCTCTGTTGGGGAAAGGAGTGATTACCTGTTTCTCAAACCCATCAAAATGCGGTTTATGCCCTTCTCCCTCTCCCTCAGTATCTCGCGGTCTAGGTGAGGCGCGAACTTCTAACTCAGCTTCTTCCAGGACGCGTGGCAACCCTGGAATAAATAACTGATTGGCAAGCAAGGTCTTGGTACTGCCCTTTTCGGACGAGACGTAGCAGATACGGCTCTCCTCTTGGTTTCCTCTCGCGACCCCTACTCCTGTCAATGTTGGAAATTTTAAACAAAAATGGCAGATCGATACGACCGCCTCAAATCTGCACAGCGTCTCGCGTCCCAGTATCGCGTTGTAGGAGGATGTTATTGGGATCACCACAAAATCTATCTTTTCTGACCTTCTTGACCCTTTCTCCTCACCCAAGATGAGATCTAGGGTGACGACGCCCAAGGCCCTTACGCTGTCACCCGCGAAACCTATCAGCGTGGTTTTAGTGGGCCTGAGTGTAGACTGATCAATTCCCATTTTTTCGAACGCGTCCCAGTATAGTATATCGGCTGAGCTCCCAGTGTCGACGAGGATTCTTTTTACTAGCTTGGTTCCTATCTGAGCATGGATGACCAGTGGATCAGCGGCCTCGACAGCCCAGGTATCTACCTCTTTGTCACTGAAGGCAAGCGTGTAAGGTTCAGACTTCGATCTCGCGACACTATAGATCGGTTTTCCCTGAGGCTTGGGTGCGTTGTTAACGAGTCTTCGCTCTCGTTTGCCCAGGGGTATGGGTTCATGGCGGCCCGCGATCGTGCCTACATGGCCGTCCATGCGAGGGAAGTTCTGGGACGGGTGGCGATTAGGCCCCTGATTCTGGTTATTTCTCGCGGGGGTTTGCTGTCTCGTCTCATTTTGCGTTCTACTGCCTCCCCCTTTACTCCACGCTCCTCTGTACGTGACGCCGTGACCTGCATCAACGCTTCCCCTCTGAGCAGTCAGGACCTCTTGCTCACTTGGGTGATGTCGTCGCGACCGACACTCCAATGTAGAGTGAGTATTCACCCCGTGGTATTCGCACCAGGTGGTAGGCCCCTGGCGGTTATGACCGCGACCACCTCTCCCCTCAACATCGCGTCGGTCGTCTTGTTCGGCCACAAAATTCTGCGATTGAAATTGATTCTGATCGTGATTTTGGCCCCTGAACTGTCTTTGACCCTGATTCTGATCTTGAATCTGTAAACCGGGTGCTCGCGAATCGAACTGTTCCTTCCCTTGATTACCCTGATGGCGCTTATTCCCCCAGTTCGGGTTTTCTTTCTTATGACCCTGAGCGGGCTTGCTCTGATTATTTCCCTTCAAAGCGACTCCTGAGTGTGCTTCCACATTAATTTCTGTGTACGCTCTCTCGACCATGCCTTGGTAGTCTAAATCTCTCTTGCGGTATAGGTATTGCTTGAAGGTGCTTCCATCATTGAGCCCGTCAAGGAACGCGACCCGAGCGGTTTTATCATGGAAATCTTCAGCTTCCAAGATCTTTTCCGCGAACCTCTTAACGTAATCCTCCAGTGATTCATGCGGCCCTTGTTTGACCCCTACTACTTCTTGCATTGTCACTTTTCTCTTCCTCGAGGAGCCGAAATGCAACAAGAAACTTTTCTCTAGATCGGCGAAACAATGGATGCTTTCTGACGGTTGGTTGAGCATCCAGGTCATGGCGGGTCCCGCGAGCGTGCCTGGGAAACCTTTGCACATTGTGGCCTCATCAGGGCACCTCGCGAGCATAGCATACTTGTAGCGTGCTAGGTGCTCACTGGGATCTTCTTTACCATTGTACTCTTTTATGATAGGAAATCTGAAATTAGGCAAAGGGACTGACCTGACTATATGCCCCGCGAAAGCAGTCGGGCCGAACAAGAGTGTCGGGTTGACGGACGGATAGGCCTCAAAGGCTTGCCGCGGGTGGGTGGCCTGGTTGCAAAAAGGTTCCCCCTCGTACTGGCGGCGGGAAGGTCTTTGTTCGGCACGAATCCCCTGTCCTCTTCCTTCGGTTCTCCCCCTGTAAGATTGATCTTCCGCGTGGCTCGCAGGGGGTTGATTCAAATCGAATCTACCAGAGTGACAAGGCCTTTCGCGTCCTCCGACCCTTGTTCCATGCGACACTGAAATTCCGTCGTCAGGTACGTGTTCAGCACTCTCTTCCGCGACCGACTGTTCTCGTCCGCTCTGATTCTGTTCGGGCTCGCGTGATCGAGTCCTTGGTTGCCGCTGGTTTCGGCTTCCGCCCGCACTTTGTCCCATCGTCTGTAGGAAAGCACGATATTGTACCAGTGCGGGTCCTGCCAGAACAATTTCCTCCTCATGTACATGTGAAAAACGTGGTCGCGTGCTACTTATGTCTTGAGTTCTCATCTGGGGAGGGGTGTTGTCGCTTCTTTCGCCACTAGTATTCATCTTCTCAGATAATTGTATTAGAAAACACTTCGCGAGTATAGATAGTAAGCCTTACTTGTGCGAGGAGGTCCCCACGGTCGGCGCCAGTGTTGGAGCCCAGAAATTGCGATCACGCGACACAACACTTCGCGTGACACAGGGCGTCTGGACAATCAACTTATGTAATACTATTAGTCGTCTTCTTCCTCGTAATTAAGCTCACTCTCGACACTTGACACTTGCGTAACTTAACCGAGAAGGAAACCGGCTCCGGCTCTTTTAAGCTCCGACAAGAAAGATTAACGTAAAACCGGACACACCGAAACAACGCAAGTATACACAAAGGTAAAGAAAAGCAACGTGAAAGAAGAGTATATTATCAAAGACGTTTAACGTTTTAAGCTTTACAATAAACCGAATAACTCAGATACCACTCTCAATAACACTAAGGCTTTACAACCAAACTATAAATGATACAACAAGTGCTTTATGCTTAAACTCCTCTAGGAGATGAGTGTTTCGGAAGATTGAAGTTAGGGTTTGCTCTTATGCTTTATTTCTTCTTTTGAGGGAGGTGAAGCGTTTTTCTCTTATGATCCGGATCCCTTTCCTTATCCATAGGGTTGCGTTTTTATACTATCACCTGGGACCCACGCGAGTCTATTACCGTTTTGCCCCTCGATACTTAGTCCCGTTGTATCCTCTTATTGGGCTTCACCTGTTTATGGGCCGCTTTATTCTTCTGGGCTGACTTCTTGGACCGACCCGGCACGCGATTCGTGGGCCTGACCCAACTCTCTATGGGCCTCGCGAGCCCATCGAGAACCGGCTCCAACAGTTGTATCATGCAACCTTGCCACGGATTCTGCAGAGAGGAAATACTCTCCTTATGAGCTTGATTTCTTGCTATTATGTTTATTTCTTTTCAACTGCTGAGTTGTGTTTTAACTGAAACTTTGAATGCCTCTTGTATAAGTTTTGCTGATGTGATCTGCCGCTGAGTATTTTTGTATTTGGTTAATAAACTTTTGGTTGAGTATACAATTTGTTTTGGATTATTTGCTCCAATCATAGGGTGCTTAAATCGGCACGCCGAATTGTTGGATTCTTTGTGTTTATAACAGAAGACTTCGCTACTTCCTCATTTTTCTTGCATTTGGGATACATACGACAGATTCGGGTGCTTGTCGGGCTCATTCAGAATCGGAATCGAGCGAGAGACATGTCTGGTGAAAGTCGGGATCGATACAAACTCAATAAAATTGGTCTCGCTTTATTACGATCACAAACGAGCCACCCGAACCCGCGTAATTCGCTTCTCTATATCTGATGACGAGACACAAATCTGGTGAAAGCTAAGATGAATGACTCAACGAAACGGGTCTGCTCGATTTCGAATCCGAACTGTTGAGATATGTTGAGGTTTTGATTAAATGACAAACATCCACTAATGATCTACTTGAGTGCGTAGGTATTGTTACTAGTGTGTTTGCAGGAACAAAGGAAGTGTGAAGTGTGAGCAAATACGAAGGAAGTCTTGCTGAAATCCATGAGACGTAAAGTTACGTCAAATGGAAGACAGCTGTGAAGAATAGTCCATCTGAGGAAGATTATTGGTCGAAGATATCTTGGAGGATGACCTTGAAGAATTATGGAAGAGTTGCATTTCAAAGAAGGAAAGAAGATCTTGTCAAAGAAGGAAAGAAGATCTCGTCAAAGAAGAAAAGTGACAACTCGGCTAGGATTGGACATTGGACGCGCGTGTGAGTGTTGCCAAAGAAATAAAAAAATATTACGCGCAAGGAATATTTCCTTATGCGCTTTGTTTCCTTATTTGATCAAGGCGGCGCGCCGAAGTGTAAGCCCCAATGATGACTACTTGGAGAACAAGTTGGAAGGTCACACAAAAGGAAATATTTTTCAGGAAGAGAATTCCTTGTGAAAAATATTTTAGGAAGAGATTTCCTTAGGAAAGATATTGTGAGATTTATGATAATATTAGAACGGCTAGATTGGTGTTAGGTTTGAGCTATTTAGTGTGCTATATATTGTATGAGAATTGCATAGCTTAGCAAGACTTTGAAGAGCGAAAACCTAATACTCGATTTAGAGTTGTTCTACGTGTGTGAGATTGAGATCCAAGTGAGAAGAGTGATCCGAGATCTAGCTAGGAAGTCTAGGTGAGTGATCTAAGTTCTATTGTAATCAAGATATCAATACAACAAGTAGACTCGTTCAAACTCTCTCTAGTGAAAGCTAGAGAGGAGTGGTTTTTCGCCTCAAAGACTTTTTGGTACTTGGGGTGTTTTCACTATATATCATCGTGTTCAGGTTTGATTTACATTATTTTTTGTCTTTCTGCATAATCTACTTATCAATGAACAATAGCTTTTGTTCCTTGAGTTTTTATACGCTAATCGATCCAACACGACGGAAGCAAAGAGAGCCACATAGTGCAAGAGAAGTCGATGGAAGACGTAGGATCATTCTTCATAGTTGATTTTAGGTTTGCAATTTTGTTGAGCTACCCGTTAGACTTTATAATCTTGTGCTCTAATTGGTCTAAGGAGAGGAGTTCAACTGCTTTAAAGGATGGTTTGTGTTCTGCTAAATTAGTGATCTGCTTTATGAGGATCATTTATCAACTTTTCACCTGGAGACTAGAATCACTCTACTTGAATTGCCTTTGTCGAATTCATTATGGTAAATTCTCTTCCATCATTCATGTCCATGCAGCCCACAAATTTTAAAATATTTCCTATGTTTATGTTTACATAAAAACATATAAGTGGCATCAGATTGAAGGACCAATGAGGGATTTGCTGTTTGCTGAACTTTACATATGTGATGATTGATGAGCTGATGATTGCTACTAACAAATGAGCTACCTTGAGCTTAATGCATAACCTTTTATTTGCTGCTCAAAATCTTCTCGAACTTGACATTTCTTGTGTATGTCTTTGGTTTTCAGGGAGTGCTTATTTTTCAAGTCAAAGTTAGTGTTGAAATTTATATCTTAGATGCTGAAACATTTCAGCAAATTAAACTCTTTTGATGTGAGGTCTTGACATGTTTTGTTTCGTAACATTGAATCATGGTGCAACTGTAACACCCGTGCCATGCGCGCGACCAATGTTGCGTATAAAGTTAAGCAACTTGTTTGGAGTGGATCATCATTCCTAAAGTTGTTTGTATTCACTTCACATTAGCTTTATTGGAACTATAGTTAAATTACAGACAGCCATTTCATAGCAACTACCAACAGAAGAATTAGAATTGTGTAGATCGTCCCATTCAAGAAATGTTTTTGCTGAACTTCATAATTGTCCATGCTTCAAAATGGCGCTTCAGATTAATAGGTTACATAGTATATACATGCATATCTATTATGTTCTGAATCGAACTCAACTAAAACTAACTCAACTCGAAACATATTAAAATCAGTTCAATTGATTATTGAATTTTATTGAGGTTGCTAAGGCGAGCATTTTGGATCTTTACAAATAGACATGAATTTTGGGCAAGTATAATTTTCAGTTCATTTTTTAATTTTCAATTCCTACTATTGTACAAAGGCCATCTTGAGGGCTAGGTTAAGGATGAAGAAAGGGTAATTGTCCACATTGGAAATTGATGATATGGCAATGCTATACTGAATTGAGAAAATAACCCAATCCCCAAATTTCTGGGTTATAACCTGTCAAATTGAACTCGTGACTTGTTTTTTCGACTAATTCGAATGACCCGAAAAATTAGACCAAAAGGAAAAAAAAATGGAAATATAAACTCATAATAACCCAGAATTTTGGTAGGTTTTGAGTCTTTTGACCCAAAGCAACCCGATTCAACGATAAATCCGTAACAATTCGACCTGTTTTGACCCGGTAATTGTAGACCTAAACGGCTAAACCCGATCCGACTATATACCCGTTATAATATAACCCAACTTGTTTTGAATCGGTAATATTACATAGTTTCTATTTACCGCCCACTCAAATTGCTATTTACCGCTCAGTCTCGTGCGTCACGCATGAATTAAAACCATACGTCGCGTATCGATTGCATTTTTTCAAAAACCAATCCATACGTCGCGTACGGAATGGTTCCATACGTCACGTATGGATGTTTTTTCCCATAATCTTGTAGATAATTTCAATACGATCGCGTGCATATAAAATTCGTCCAAAACGGACATCGTTTGCCCCTTCAAAAAGTCAAAAAACAAAGAACATTTATGTAATTGTGCTTAAGTATAACAAATTTACTACGGAGTACTTACAATATAAAATATAAATTATAGTTTTATATAGTTATGGATTATATTTAAGTATTATCATCAGTGATTAAAATCTTTGTTAAGTTATCTATCATATTATAAAAAAATGAAAAATGATGTATTGAGTTTTAACGGACTTGTTGACACAAGAAATTATGTGTGATAATTTTGTATTTTGACCTTTTGAAGGGGCAAACGATGTCCGTTTTGGACGAATTTTATATGCACGCGATCGTATTGAAATTATCTACAAGATTATGGAAAAAAATATACAAAAAATAAAAAAATCCATACGTGACATATGGAACCATTCCGTACGCGACGTATGAATTGGTTTTTGAAAAATGCAATCCATACGCGACGTATGGTTTTAATCCATACGTGACGCACGAGACTGGGCGGTAAATAGCAATTTGAGTGGGCGGTGAATAGCAAGCGCCTAATATTATACCCGAAATGACCTGATCCAAAATATATTGGACCCGAGACACTTTGCCCCGAACCCGATCCGATTGCGAGGTCTACTTACAAGTGATTCGATTTCTTTCTTTTTTTTGTATGTGTTTGACAGATAGTTTCGAATGAGAAAGAGAGATGTTAGTTGCTACAGGAGGTGACTTGCTCCTGAGGGTGTGTTTGGATAGATGTTTATAATGCATTAAAATGCATTATGGAAGAAATAATGCATTAAAACTAAAAACTGTGTTTGGTTGTATAAAAGTTTAAAATGTGTTATTGTTAAATATTAACACCAAGAAGAGACGAGGGACGAGAGAGGTTCCAAAAATAGATAGTGGAAAAACTTAGTACACTTATGCTGTCAAACACACTCAAATATTTAATATATTTTAATAACGTATTAAATTTTTATTTAACGCATATTAAAATTTAATGCAAAATAATGCATTATTGATTTAATGCGTTAGAATCCAAACGTACCCTTAATTTTTACGGAGTACATGTTTCTAAGCCTTTTTTCTCACTCCTCAACATCACAAATGACAACGGTTGGACAAAACTATCAAACCAAAGATTTGTGAATTCTATCCGATAAAGACTGGAACGGTAGAAAAAATAACAATCAGACTGATAGAAGTAGAATGCAATGTATCATTAGTCTGTTTTTAAAAATGATTAGTGCAATAATCTATAGTCTAGGAAGATAAGATTCACAAGTACTTAGCTTCAAGTAGCTAATAAGCATCTGCAAGACTAAAATGGGTTAAATTTCACTCGAGTTTGTCTAGTGATGAAAACATTACTATATGCAAACTCACAAATTGAATCAACGTGGTGTTACACTAGCCAATTTCCGCTTATTGTTTGCGTTGCAATGACAATAAACAAAAGGTAAGGACAATCTTTACATCGAGTTGGTTTGTACCTTCTTAAACATGTCTTCTTCCATGGACAATTTTATGTCGCCTTATTGCGTGTCACCAACAAGGACGACTTAAAGGTTTAAATTTTGGACGAGGGTTTCTCACACGACTAATGTTGTGTGTAAAGAGGTCTTATACCATTTCGACAGATTATAATACTCAATGATCAAAATCCGATGTGTGTCAAGTTTCAATATGTATATGCTATATGTTGTTGTGTTATGATGTTTTTTTTGTCAAAGTTTGTAAAGTTAAAGTGTAGTTCATATGGACGGGAGTTACTACACATATATTTCGCATGATGTGTATTAGACCTGGCCAAACTAGGGCCGGCCCGCCCGGCCCTCCCAGCCCGCCCTAAAATATGGGAGGATCTGGGTAGGAGATTTAGCCCATAAGGGCCGGCCCTGCCGGGCCCTTTTTTAAAGTGGGAGGATATGGGATCGGAGTAGGGCCCTGGGGGCCGGCCCTACCCGGCCCATATTATATATAATATAATATTAAGGTTATGAGGATTTAGATGCGAGTACTATTACCACGACATAATTTTTATATTGTGTTTTTGGATTTTTTTTGTTGAATCGGTTATGAGGATTGTTATTTAAGCATGCATTTTGGACCTTTTTAACATGCGTTTTTGGATGGTGAATTGTTTGTAAGCACTAAAAAGGTTTTGAATGTTTTAGTAACACCATTTAGCTCGGTTGTAAGTAGTCGAGGGTCGCCCTGAGGGCCGCCCTTAGGGCCCTTATGGGAGGATATGGGTAGAGGAATTGGCCCATTTTAAATGGGAGGGCTTGGCCCGGCCCTGGTAAATGGGTAGAATTTGGAATTTGGCCCTGCCCTGGCCCGGCCCAAGCCCTAGTTTGGCCAGGTCTAATGTGTATAAAATATTGCGGTCCAAATCCTCTGTCCAGCTAACATGTCCCAACTGTCTGTCCCTTTAATTCTATTGGACCACGTGTAAACAGATTTTTAAAAGAAATTTACTTAATTAAACTAAACATACTTCTTAAAAAGTTGTCCTTCTCAAATTCTCTTCGTTCGTTCGTTCAAATTGTACTATATGCATTTCATTAGCACTTTCGCACTAGTTTTAAATCATATAGCTTGTGAAACTAAATCCATTTGCGTGAACAAAGCAGGAGGTATTGAACAAAAACAGTAGTTTTTTTGCAAAGTTTCTTTACTGTTTTCCAGAGAAAATGGAACGATAGGAGGAATTGGTCCTTTGAACAATGAAGCAGCCTGTGAACAAAAACGAAGTGTTAGAACTATAGGAGTCATTAAGTAAGATTTATTCTTGGTCTAATTAAGAAGCAGTTACCCAAAGTACAGTTCCATTGCCACCAAGAGTAACAAGAAGGTCAACTTTTGTATGCAGAAGTGATATCTCCTCTTCTGCAAATTAATGAATACAATTAGAGAAGGAAAATAATTGCTGCCAACTAAGATGTGATATTGCTGTCAACTAAGATGTGATATTGCTGTCAAGTAAGATGTTATAAGTACAAGTTATTTCTTTCAGATATAACATATTTGGGGTAAAGATACAAACTTTCATTTGTAAGTTGGTATCATGCTCACCATCTTTCCATGTCTGAACAAAGTCATTATTCTGGCTGCTTGATCCTAAAATTAATTTTCCATGATACATCTGCTCATTCTTCCTTTTTGATGCATATTGTTACCACATAATATTTTATTTAGCTATATTGGTGTATCTGGATTCTAAGTTGATGTATATAAGCTCTTTCACATCTTCAAATAGTACAAAACAATTTTTTATGGATTCTAAGTTGATCGTCTAAAGCAGGAGTCTAAATTTGAAAGCTAAAGCATAAGAAATGACATCTAAATTGACACAATAGCTAAATATGCACTACCATTTTTTATGCATATTGTTACCACGAGTCTTTAAATGTTGTGACAATCTTTCTTCTTCTTTTTACTAGAAAGAAACAATCTTTCTTATATACAGGTGAAGGAAAAGAGATTAGAAAAACAGTGTGCATGAATTTACACCTTCTAGCTTATTAGCTCTATTGGAGCCCAGAAATTGCGATCACGCGACACAACACTTCGCGTGATACAGGGCGTCTGGACAATCAACTTATGTAATACTATTAGTCGTCTTCTTCCTCGAAATTAACCTCACTCTCGACACCTGACACTTGCGTAACTTAACCGAGAAGGAAACCGGCTCCGGCTCTTTTAAGCTCCGACAAGAAAGATTAACGTAAAACCGGACACACCGAAACAACGCAAGTATACACAAAGGTAAAGAAAAGCAACGTGAAAGAAGAGTATATTATTAAAGACGTTTCACGTTTTAAGCTTTACAATAAACCGAATAACTCAGATACCACTCTCAATAACACTAAGGCTTTACAACCAAACTATAAGTGATACAACAAGTGCTTTATGCTTAAATTCCTCTAGGAGATGAGTGTTTCGGAAGATTGAAGTTAGAGTTTGCTCTTATGCTTTCTTTCTTCTTTTGAGGGAGGTGAAGCGTTTTTCTCTTATGATCCGGATCCCCTTCCTTATTCATAGGGTTGCGTTTTTATACTATCACCTGGGACCCACGCGAGTCTATTACCGTTTTGCCCCTCGATACTTAGTCCCGTTGTATCCTCTTATTGGGCTTCACCTGTTTATGGGCCACTTTATTCTTCTGGGCTGACTTCTTGGACCGACCCGGCACGCGATTCGTGGGCCTGACCCAACTCTCTATTGGCCTCGCGAGCCCATCGAGAACCGGCTCCAACATCCAACCCCCCAAGCTTTCATGCTGAATAGCTGAAGGCTTGGGCCTGTCCTCTTGAAGTCGCGTTCTCGATGTAAGCTTGGCTCTTAAACTTTGCACGTTTCCATCGCGTGATAGGGTCGCGTGTATTTCTGTTTCGTTTTCTCTGGGCGACGTTTTGAATTCGAAAACTTTACGAATTCCCGCGCTGAGCGCATGTCGTCCACGTGTTGACTCATTATTGCACCCCTCTTTCCCTCGATTTTTTCTTATATATACCCATTCTCGTCTTCCTCTTTCCCTTTTCCGCCATAACTTCCATATTCTCTGCAACTTCTCAAACCCGCCGTAACCTCCATTTTCTCTGCAACGCTCTTCGCCGGTGCTTTCTTTCCTTCTCCATCGCCATCTTCGCCGTCGTTCGCAGTCGATTCTCCATGGCAGGTTAGTCTTCCGCTCTCCTTTCTCTCTTCTACTTCGTTTCTTCGATTTTTTTAGGGCCTCCATCGTCGCTCCATTTCTTCTCGCCCGCAGAAATTTCACTTGGTTCTTTAGAATTGCGAGGCTTCTGAAGGTCATTTTTTGTTCATTGGGTGTTTTTGCGTTGTATCCCATTTTGACTCTTATTCTTTGGTGCGTTTGTTTGGGAAAAAACGTGTTTTGGTCAATTTCTGCCATCTTCGACCTTCGTGGTGTTCTTCGTGTTCTTGGGCTTGGTCCATTCTGATGTCGTTTTGGCTTCCCTTTTGATTCTTGAGTTTCAGCTTTTCCAGGGATTTCTTGTTTGTTATAGCCTCGCGTTAGTTACTTTTAGACACGCGTTGCTCCTAATTTTGATGTTCTTTTTTCCTTCTTTCCATCCCTGGAAAACTGAAACTTACTTTGCCTATGCTTTCAGGTAGCGATGATTTTTATGAACGCTCAGCTCGGGCTGAGTATTCGGGGCGTACCACATCCGGATCTGAAGGGGGTTCTGGTGATCGCGAGCCAGACTCTCGTAGACGATCTCGCGTTTCTAGAAAATCTAAGAAGAGCAAAGCGAAGACGCCCAAAAGATCCAAAACCAGACTCCCGTCTCGCGTCCTTCAAGAGCGAGCCGAGACCAATTACGGTCAATTCGCTAGCTTTTTCTCTCACAAGGGGTCTTTGCCCCACGTAGTTATAGAGAAACCCTTTCTCGCGGGTCCCGGACGCGTGAGTATCCTTACAAAGAGAATTACGCATTCTCGCACCCTAGTTCCCAACACCGCTCAACGTAGCAGTCTTACCTTTGACGATCTTCGTCGCCTTGCTACGCGATATCCCTTCCCTGAGGGGACCGTCTTTGCCCTCCCCGATCTCGAAGGCACTTCTCTCGACCAGTATGGGTCTTTCTTTGCTTTGAGTAGGCAGTCTTTAGAAGCCGGCTTCCGTCTCCCTTGGACGTCCTTCCAGACTGAAGTAATGGCAGATCTAGGCTTCAGCCCTTCTCAGATGCATCCAAACTTCTGGAGCTCTCTGATTGTCTACATCATGCGATGTCAGGACATTGGGATAGTTCCTAATACTCCTCACTACGCGCTCATCAATTCGTATAAGAAGAAATCACGCGAGGATGGGTTTTACACTGCTCAAGCCAAGACTCCTAGCGCCTTCCGATTGCCTTCGAAGATCGAGGGGTGGAAAACTTGTTGGTTTTTAGTCTGTCCCCCTCCTGGCTCTGAAATTTCCGTCCAGGTACGCGAGCCCACTGCGAGAAGGGCTCCATGCTTTTTCCCCAAGGAGACTCGTGACAGATTCATTCGTGATTACAAGGATTACCCCGACAAAGCAGTTCAAAAACGTTTTGAGATGGCTATCTCGGACTCTTTACTGGTCGCCAGGGGACTTAGTCTCAAGGCTCATGCCTTAGGTTTTTGTTCGTTTTTGTTTCGACACTCGCGTTTATTACGATTATTTACACTATACTCACTTGTGGTGGCTTTTGTAGATGCTGACTTTTTCGCCGATCTTCCGGATCTGGGGGGGTTGGCCCTTGACGAGTCGGGCGCGCTAACAACCACCGAGGCGCCTACCCGCATTGTTCCATCCGTCCCCGATCCGACTCCTACTCCCCCAGCCGCTGCTTCGGAAACACCAACGGAGCTTGCGACGACAGTTTCTGAGGACGCTCCTCCGGTCCAGGCGTCTCGCGTACTTTATGTTCGCGATAAGGGGAAGCAGAAAGTTGTCGAGAAAAAACGCAAGAGGACGACGGAAGTGGAGTTTGTCTCCTCTCCGGAGCCTACTGATACCCATGTCGCGAACCCGACCTTCATCCATAGCCTATCCGCGACGCGTGCGTTCGTTGAGACGATACCGACCGTTTTCCCTCCCGCACCTAGCCTCTACGAGGAAATTTCGGAAAGGCCTGGCGGCTTGTCCAAACTTCTTTTCGCCGTAAGTCTCCTGTTTCTACCTATTTCTTGCTTTCTTGGGGTGTTTTTAACTCTTCATTTTTGCAGGGGATGAATCTCATCGCGAGCGCGACTCAAAAGGTGCTTGCCGCTGAAGATGAACTTAAGGAGCTGAGGGCAGAGGATCAGTCGACCCGCGATGCCCACAGAGCGGCCAAGTCTAGGCTTATGGGAGAAAAGAAAGCCTTGGAGGAGGAGCTTTCGAGAGCCAAGACGACGATGAAGGAGATGGAGGGTGAGCTCGCGTTCCTGTCAGTGAAAGACGCGAGGATAAAGGAGCTGGAAGCTCAGCTTGCGTATGAGAGGTCCACTCATGTCAACATCGTCACTGAGTACAATACGCAACTGAACGACCTTAGACAGGAGAACGAGAAGCTCCACGCGACGATGTCTGAGAGAATTGCTTACGAGAGGAACATGGCGGTGGAGGAGTATTGTGGGGGTTATCGCCAGCGTGCTCGCGTCGATTTTTACAAGAATGCCGCCAACACGCTTCTCCTTTGCATGGTAAAGATGCAGATGCTGAAGTTCAAAGTTAAGGACTTCCCTTTTAATGCTCAGGACCTGTGCGGGCTTTCTACTGAACTTCCTGAGTACCAGCCCCCATTGCCCGGAACCTTCATTGATGACGGGGAGACTCCACTCGAGGCATGGGGGATTACGCGTCTTGCGCCTGAGAGGGGTATTGTTAAGGGCAAAGAGAGTCAGGTTTTCAGGCCCCCTCTCCCGAAGGTGGTCGCTCCCCCTTCGCTTGAGAAGTCAGTTCCGAGCCCTCCTTCTCCATCCCTCTCGTCTCGCAAGAGGAAGGTATTCGCGTCTGATGCCCTTCTCGACACCATTCAGCCTTCAAAGCGTTCTAGTTCAGATCAAGCGGGAGGCTCAGGTTCGCGAGTGGCTGGTGTTCGCGACGTCGTGGATCTGGATGTGGATAGTGTAGAGGACGCGGGGACTGCTGCTTCTAAGTAATGTCTTTTGTCTTGAACAATGTTTTCTGTATTTAGGGATTGTGACATTTTGTAATCAACTTTTATATATATCGCGGGTATAATGGTCGCGACCTTTATGCTGTTTCTATATTATTGTTTTTGCTTTTGTTTGCTTGTTTCGTACATACTTATCTCGTCTCGTTCCCCCCGTTTTTCGCTTCGGAAAAATGAGAAAATTTTGCGAAAAAGGAAAACGCAAAGAGATAAGTCACAACTACGGTCCATCCTGTATAGTAAGGCAAAACTGTCTTGTTACATAATTTTGTGAGTGAGCATTGCAAAGCATTTAGTCATGATCTTTACATGATCTTTACACGCGATCTCTAAATGACGGTTGATACTCGCGAGGTTCATCTTTAGCCTTTGTTAGCCGTGGCGCAGTAGGATAGCTTTTCCTTGGTGTGATTGTCACGGAGTGTTCTTGGTCTTTGTAAAGCGTTTAGTCATGGTGCTGCTCTCGCGTAGGATACCATGCACTGCACATGTAGAGGAGTATTTAGCTTTTGGTTTTTATCCTTAGGTAGTAGCACTGCACATGATGTAAACCCGCCCATGCTTTCGCGACCAGGGGGAGTTTTCTAGCTCAGCCCTGGAAGCTGGAAACACGAGCCGTCCTCTCTTTCGCGACCAGGGGGAGTTTTCTAGCTCAGCCCTGGAAGCTGGAAGGAGGACACGCGACCGGGGGGGGGGGGGTTATTAGCCAAACCCGGCCCAGCCGTCTTCGCTTTCGCGACCAGGGGGAGTTTTCAAGCTCAGCCCTGGGAGCTGGAAGCACGAGCAGTCCTCTCTTTCGCGACCAGGGGGAGTTTTCTAGCTCAGCCCTGGAAGCTGGAAGGAGGACACGCGACCGGGGGGGTTATTAGCCAAACCCGGCCCAGCCGTCTTCGCTTTCGCGACCAGGGGGAGTTTTCAAGCTCAGCCCTGGAAGCTGGAAGCACGAGCAGTCCTCTCTTTCGCGACCAGGGGGAGTTTTCTAGCTCAGCCCTGGAAGCTGGAAGGAGGACACGCGACCGGGGGGGTTATTAGCCAAACCCGGCCCAGCCGTCTTCGCTTTCGCGACCAGGGGGAGTTTTCAAGCTCAGCCCTGGAAGCTGGAAGCACGAGCAGTCCTCTCTTTCGCGACCAGGGGAAGTTTTCTAGCTCAGCCCTGGAAGCTGGAAGGAGGACACGCGACCGGGGGGGTTATTAGCCAAACCCGGCCCAGCCGTCTTCGCTTTCGCGACCAGGGGGAGTTTTCAAGCTCAGCCCTGGAAGCTGGAAGCACGAGCAGTCCTCTCTTTCGCGACCAGGGGGAGTTTTCTAGCTCAGCCCTGGAAGCTGGAAGCAGGACACGCGATCCGACTGCGTTACCTGTGCTTTTCATGTTATAACAACCATAAGTATTGTGAACGTACCTGAGTTTTACGGGAGGACTAGGCGTAGAAACGACGAAGTCGCATCACGTTCCAGGAGTTGGCGATGTGATTTCCAGAGTGGTCCTTGAGGCGATAAGCCCCGGGCGCGACTTCGCGATCTATAATGTAAGGTCCTTCCCAGTTGGGGTCGAGCTTTCCCCCCTCTGTTCTACGTAGCACAAGGTCTCCTCTGGCAAATCTCCTCAGTTTTACGTGCTTGTTATAATATTTTGCAACGCCCGCTTTATGATTGGCTGCTCTGATGGTGGCCAGGTCGCGAGTCTCTTCTCGCATTTGCAACTCTAGCTGCATTTTTTCGTCATTGTCGTCCGGACTATACTGAATCACGCGGTCCGTAGGCACAATGAACTCGACTGGTACTGTGGCCTCTATTCCATAAGCGAGAGCAAATGGCGTTTCTCCAGTTGCTTTCTTTACTGTGGTCCTGTTTGCCCAGAGTACTAGGGGTAACACTTCGGCCCACATGCCTTTGGAGCCTTCTAGCCGTCTTTTCAAGTCCATGACAATGCTCTTGTTCACTGCTTCTACCTGGCCATTGCAATGCGGGTGAGCGACTGAAGCAATCCTTAAAGTGATCCCTATGTCTCTGCACCATGTAAACAATTGCGGCGAATTGAATTGTGGTCCCCTGTCGGTTACGATCTCGTGAGGGAGGCCATACCTGCAGATGATGTTTCTCCAAAGGAACTTTTTAACTGCCGGGACGGTGGTGCTCGCGAGGGCTTCGGCTTCGATCCATTTGGTGAAATAATCAACTGCTACAATGATGTACTCTAGTTGACCTGGCGCTTTTGGTTTGAAAGGTCCCAATAGATCTAGTCCCCACATCGCGAAGGGGCAAGGGCTCGACATTATCTGCAACTCAACACCTGGTTGATGAGATGCTGGGGCAAAATACTGGCATGGCTTGCAACTCTGAGATTCGCGTTGTGCGTCTTGTTTCATGGTGGGCCAGAAGCTTCCCTGCCTTAATGCTTTATAGACCATTGGTCTCCAACCCGCGTGAGTTCCGCATAATCCCGCGTGAAGCTCCTTTATCAGCACGTCACTTTCTATCTTAGTCAAGCACTTAAGCTCGCGTGGTCCGTATCCCCTTTTGTAAAGTTCTCCACGACACATGTAAAAGCGTGCAGCCATGGAGACAAGCTTTCTCATTTCTTTCGGATCTGAAGGCCCTGTTCCGCTAGCAAGATATTGAATTATAGGGGTGCGCCAGTCAGCGACTGGCTCGCTTATCTCCATCAGTTCCACCTGATTGCTTATGGCGCTTTCAGACTTCACGAACCAAAAGTATGGGGCCTTTCCTTCTTTAGTAATGGCGGTGGGACCCTCGCTAGTACATTCTATATTTGCATACTGAATTTGGGAACCCCGCTTCGCGAGTTCATCAGCTCGCGTGTTTTCCTCTCTCGATATAGCTTCAATTTCAAAATGCCCGAGCAACGAAATCAGGGTTGTGGCCCTCGCATGATATCTGGGGAGATTGCCTGTTCTGGCCTCGTAGGTCCCATTGATCTGATTCACGACGATCTGGGAGTCGCTCATGCACTTTACCACATGAATACCCGCGTTAACGGCAATTTCCAGCCCTGCGATGAGTGCTTCATATTCTGCTTCATTGTTCGTAGCTTTGAATCTTAGCGCAATCGCGTGATCTATCTTATCCCCAGCCGGGGAAGTCAGGACGACTCCCGCCCCGCAACCATCTACGTTTGCCGATCCATCAATGTGCATTACCCACGCGGGGTGTTCAGGAGCTATAATATCTTTTTCTAGCTCTCTGAAACTTGTTTCAACTATGAAATCTGCCAAAGCTTGTGCCTTGATGGCGGGTCGCGGTCTATAGACTACGTCAAACTCTGTCATTTCAATGACCCATTTAGCGAGCCTTCCAGAGGTTGTTGGTTTACTCATAAAAGACGGTAGGGGTAAATCCGTCAGTACTTCGATGGGATGAGCATGGAAATAAGGTCGGAGTTTACGAGCGGCTGTTATTAACGCGAGCACTGCTTTCTCAACGGGTGAATATCTGGTCTCGGCCGACAAAAGTGCTTTACTGACGAAATAGACGGGGACTCGTTGTTCCTTTACTAAAACAGCGCTAACTGCACGCGTCCCAGCCGCGAGGTACAGCTGCAAGCCTTCACCAGGTATTGGGGACGCGAGGATTGGGAGTTTAGCCAGATGTTCTTTAAGACTCGTAAATGCCCTTTCACATTCCTCAGACCATTCGAAGTTTTTAGGTTTCCTTAGTATGTCGAAGAAGGGAAGGTTTCGCTCCGCGAGTTTTGCGCAAAACCTTCCTAAATAGTTGACCTTTCCCACGAATCTTTGGACGTCGTGAATGGACCTTGGTGGTTGTAGATCTATTACGGCCTGGACTTTGTCTGGATTGACTTCGATACCGCGTGCACTGATCTGAAAGCCTAGGAACTTGCCTTCGGTGACTCCGAAGACGCATTTCTCTGGATTGAGGCTCATACCTTACTTTCTCAGGGTTTCAAAGACCTCTGCCAGGTCGCGAGTATGATCCGCTTGCTTTTTGCTTTTCACCACTATATCGTCAACATAGGCCTCTACAGTGTCACCTCTTTGGTCGCTAAAGATCATGTCCACCAGTCTCTGGAATGTAGCCCCCGCGTTTTTCAAACCGAACGGCATTACTTTATAGCAGAAGGTTCCTTTGTCTGTGATAAAAGCAGTGTGCCCTGAGTCGGCTGGGTTCATCATAACCTGATTATATCCAGAGTACGCGTCCAGGAAACTTAGAGCTTCATGACCCGCGGTGGAGTCTACCAACTGGTCGATCGAGGGTAGCGGATAACTGTCCTTGGGACATGCTTTATTGAGACTAGTGAAATCTACGCACATGCGCCACTTCCCCGTCCCTTTGGGATTTTTCTCTACCATTACAACGTTTGACAGCCACGTTGGGTATTGCACTGGTTTTACAAACCCTGCTTTAATCAGCTTCGCGAGCTCTACCGCAGCTGCCGCGTTCTTTGGTCCCGCCTGTTTTCTTTTTTTCTGCCTACGCGGCTTAACCTCTGGACTAATGTTCAGGGAGTGGGTCATGACACTCGCCGGGATCCCTCTTAAATCCTTTGGCGTCCACGCGAACACATCCCGGGAGCGGGTGAGTAAGGTCTCGATCTCTTGTACGACTTTTTGATTCAGTCTCCCCCCTACGTAAAGTTTCTCCTCTTTGTTGGGGAAAGGAGTGATTACCTGTTTCTCAAACCCATCAAAATGCGGTTTATGCCCTTCTCCCTCTCCCTCAGTATCTCGCGGTCTAGGTGAGGCGCGAACTTCTAACTCAGCTTCTTCCAGGACGCGTGGCAATCCTGGAATAAATAACTGGTTGGCAAGCAAGGTCTTGGTACTGCCCTTTTCGGATGAGACGTAGCAGATACGGCTCTCCTCTTGGTTTTCTCTCGCGACCCCTACTCCTGTCAATGTTGGAAATTTTAAACAAAAATGGCAGATCGATACGACCGCCTCAAACCTGCACAGCGTCTCGCGTCCCAGTATCGCGTTGTAGGAGGATGTTATTGGGATCACCACAAAATCTATCTTTTCTGACCTTCTTGACCCTTCCTCTTCACCCAAGATGAGATCTAGGGTGACGACGCCCAAGGCCCTTACGCTGTCACCCGCGAAACCTACCAGCGTGGTTTTAGTGGGCCTGAGTGTAGACTGATCAATTCCCATTTTCTCGAACGCGTCCCAGTATAGTATATCGGCTGAGCTCCCAGTGTCGACCAGGATTCTTTTTACCAGCTTGGTTCCTATCTGAGCATGGATGACCAGTGGATCAGCGGCCTCGACAGCCCAGGTATCTACCTCTTTGTCACTGAAGGCAAGCGTGTAAGGTCCAGACTTCGATCTCGCGACACTAAAGATCGGTTTTCCCTGAGGCTTGGGTGCGTTGTTAACGAGTCTTCGCTCTCGTTTGCCCAGGGGCATGGGTTCATGGCGGCCCGCGATCGTGCCTACATGGCCGTCCATGCGAGGGAAGTTCTGGGACGGGTGGCGATTAGGCCCCTGATTCTGGTTATTTCTCGCGGGGGTTTGCTGTCTCGTCTCATTTTGCGTTCTACTGCCTCCCCCTTTACTCCACGCTCCTCTGTACGTGACGCCGTGACCTGCATCAACGCTTCCCCTCTGAGCAGTCAGGACCTCCTGCTCACTTGGGTGATGTCGTCGCGACCGACACTCCAATGTAGAGTGAGTATTCACCCCGTGGTATTCGCACCAGGTGGTAGGCCCCTGGCGGTTATGACCGCGACCACCTCTCCCCTCAACATCGCGTCGGTCGTCTTGTTCGGCCACAAAATTCTGTGATTGAAATTGATTCTGATCGTGATTTTGGCCCCTGAACTGTCTTTGACCCTGATTCTGATCTTGAATCTGTAAACCGGGTGCTCGCGAATCGAACTGTTCCTTCCCTTGATTACCCTGATGGCGCTTATTCCCCCAGTTCGGGTTTTCTTTCTTATGACCCTGAGCGGGCTTGCTCTGATTATTTCCCTTCAAAGCGACTCCTGAGTGTGCTTCCACATTAATTTCTGTGTACGCTCTCTCGAGCATGCCTTGGTAGTCTAAATCTCTCTTGCGGTATAGGTATTGCTTGAAGGTGCTTCCATCATTGAGCCCGTCAAGGAACGCGACCCGAGCGGTTTTATCATGGAAATCTTCAGCTTCCAAGATCTTTTCCGCGAACCTCTTAACGTAATCCTCCAGTGATTCATGCGGCCCTTGTTTGACCCCTACTACTTCTTGCATTGTCACTTTTCTCTTCCTCGAGGAGCCGAAATGCAACAAGAAACTTTTCTCTAGATCGGCGAAACAATGGATGCTTTCTGACGGTTGGTTGAGCATCCAGGTCATGGCGGGTCCCGCGAGCGTGCCTGGGAAACCTTTGCACATTGTGGCCTCATCAGGGCACCTCGCGAGCATAGCATACTTGTAGCGTGCTAGGTGCTCGCTGGGATCTTCTTTACCATTGTACTCTTTTATGATAGGAAATCTGAAATTAGGCAGAGGGACTGACCTGACTATATGCCCCGCGAAAGCAGTCGGGCCGAACAAGAGCGTCGGGTTGACGGACGGATAGGCCTCAAAGGCTTGCCGCGGGTGGGTGGCCTGGTTGCAAAAAGGTTCCCCCTCGTACTGGCGGCGGGAAGGTCTTTGTTCGGCGTGAATCCCCTGTCTTCTTCCTTCGGTTCTCCCCCTGTAAGATTGATCTTCCGCGTGGCTCGCAGGGGGTTGATTCAAATCGAATCTACTAGGGTGACAAGGCCTTTCGCGTCCTCCGACCCTTGTTCCATGCGACACTGAAATTCCGTCGTCAGGTACGTGTTCAGCACTCTCTTCCGCGACCGACTGTTCTCGTCCGCTCTGATTCTGTTCGTGCTCGCGTGATCGAGTCCTTGGTTGCCGCTGGTTTCGGCTTCCGCCCGCACTTTGTCCCATCGTCTGCAGGAAAGCACGATACTGTACCAGTGCGGGTCCTGCCAGAACAATTTCCTCCTCATGTACATGTGAAAAACGTGGTCGCGTGCTACTTATGTCTTGAGTTCTCATCTGGGGAGGGGTGTTGTCGCTTCTTTCGCCACTAGTATTCATCTTCTCAGATAGTTGTATTAGAAAACACTTCGCGAGTATAGATAGTAAGCCTTACTTGTGCGAGGAGGTCCCCACGGTCGGCGCCAGTGTTGGAGCCCAGAAATTGCGATCACGCGACACAACACTTCGCGTGACACAGGGCGTCTGGACAATCAACTTATGTAATACTATTAGTCGTCTTCTTCCTCGAAATTAACCTCACTCTCGACACCTGACACTTGCGTAACTTAACCGAGAAGGAAACCGGCTCCGGCTCTTTTAAGCTCCGACAAGAAAGATTAACGTAAAACCGGACACACCGAAACAACGCAAGTATACACAAAGGTAAAGAAAAGCAACGTGAAAGAAGAGTATATTATTAAAGACGTTTCACGTTTTAAGCTTTACAATAAACCGAATAACTCAGATACCACTCTCAATAACACTAAGGCTTTACAACCAAACTATAAGTGATACAACAAGTGCTTTATGCTTAAATTCCTCTAGGAGATGAGTGTTTCGGAAGATTGAAGTTAGGGTTTGCTCTTATGCTTTCTTTCTTCTTTTGAGGGAGGTGAAGCGTTTTTCTCTTATGATCCGGATCCCCTTCCTTATCCATAGGGTTGCGTTTTTATACTATCACCTGGGACCCACGCGAGTCTATTACCGTTTTGCCCCTCGATACTTAGTCCCGTTGTATCCTCTTATTGGGCTTCACCTGTTTATGGGCCGCTTTATTCTTCTGGGCTGACTTCTTGGACCGACCCGGCACGCGATTCGTGGGCCTGACCCAACTCTCTATTGGCCTCGCGAGCCCATCGAGAACCGGCTCCAACAAGCTCAATTTGGTAGAGCATTGTGCTTACGCACAAAGATATGGGTTCAAATCCCATATAGGCTTGCAATTATCAATTGAAATGAAAACTTAAATCTGAAACTTGAAATCTATATCAATAATGATAATCTAAAATGAAGGAACAATATTTATCATTAGAGCAAACCAAATGTATAGAATAAAATGAATCAAGAGTTAACAGCTAAGAAAATCAAATGTATAGGAACAATATTTATCAGTAGTAATGAGTAGCACTAGCCAGAAACATCAATATAAATGAATAAAACCAAAAGCAAACGTAAGTTCCATTGAATAACATCAACAACGAGCAATAAACCTGAGCAACCAAGTACAAAACTGAAAACAGTAAAATTTAAAACTTCAGTAGCAGCAGAGAACAACTCTAAGGTGGTGATAATAGGCCCATCTCAGTAGATTGGAGGAGGTTAGCATAAGCTTGAAAGTAATCAAAAAATAAGAAGAATAAGAAATATTTATAATAAATACTACATTAATTTTTCAAACCTCTGGATGCTGCAACAAGGGAAGCAAAGAGATATGCTGAGTAGCAGCATTCACTCCGTTATCCTACACGTATTAATATAAACATGAAACCATAATAGAAAAAGGTCTTTTAAAAATGACACAAATAATCAACAACTAACAAAGATGAAATGGGTGTGGAATTTAATTGTACCTGTGTAAGATGATCAAGCTGGGAGTTAGGTATGACATGATTCATTTGATTATCAAAAATATTTTGCACGCCGCCATTTGATACTGTCTTTTTCTTTGCTCCTCGTTTTTTGCTTGTCTTTTGAAGAGAACTAAGTATCCTTTTACCCGATCGGTGTCCAGTAAGATCCAGTGGGACATATATATGGGACAGTATTACGGGATAGAAGATTTGAACCGGAAGGATTATTGCTCAGGTGGAGCTTGAGAAATGTGTCTCGATATTAATCCATGGGTGAAGGATTATTGCCCAGGTGCTTGAATCAATTATATTTAGTGCTTGAATCGAGTTGAAAAGCAAGTCCATAGTAGCGATAGGAGATGGCAAGCTTGAATCAAGTCCAATTGGACCTCAGACGAGGGAGGAAATTTGCTGTGAGAGAAAGTTTCGACTTTTTTTTAATTTGCAAAGCATAAGAGGCAAAAATTTCCTTTTTTTAAATTTGCACATGTATCTTTATTTTTTTATATAAAAATGTGCTTGGGATAAGAGACGCTGTTTCTTATCCTCTTATTTCGGGAAATATGTTTAAAACGAGCCTATATTGAGAATATTTTTGAAATAAATGCTTACTTAAGAAAAAAAATCATATAATATAATGAAGTATAATCAATTTAGATCACGTTGATGTTGTATTATCAAATAGGATTAACCAACTTTTTTAATTATATCAACATGATTAACCAAACCTTTAAATACGTTGATTTGAATTTTATGATTTACTTAACAATGTTCTATTATCAAATAAAATTTTCTAGTATTATATTGATCACGAATAATATATTTAGATTTTTAAAAGTTAAAAAAAATTGCTTACTATTATATTGATCATGAATAAATGAATGAAAAATTTAGTTTTTTAAAAGTTTGAAAACGTTCTTTGTATTAGAGTGAAGGTTGACTCAAATTTAAGAAACATTATGCTACGTTCTTGCTAAGTAGTCAAATTTTAAAAATTCAAATAGAAATTGATTTTGTTAAGAAATGGAAATTGATTTTGTTAAGACTAGAAACGGGAACCCGCGCTTCGCGTAGGTATAATTCGGTTTGATTCGACTGTTTCTTATGTTATGTGTACATATCGTCTTTAATGTGTTTTCTTAGGTTTTGGGTGGTTATGCTATGTGTACATGTTGTATTCAATGTGTCTTCTTACATTTGAGTGGTTGTCGAATTTCATAGATTTTCGTTTGACGCTACAACGAATTAATCGCTAAAGCATATGATTTGTTGCTCGTACCGTTGATTTGTTGACATTTAAACATTTATAACGCGGGGCTCTGTCTATTTAAGTTATTTTGTTTGTTTGTTTGGTTGAAGTTTGATAACATGTTACGATCGTTTTCTTCAATTCAGAACTGCATCAAAGAACAATTCCAATGCATATATGTGATTTAAACAAAACCTTCAAGAGATTCAATCTTTTATTATAAAATTAAAAAGAAAATAATTGTTACGAGAGGTTAATGAAACCTAATCATAGCTGCAACATCTTGCTAATTCATCAAACTTAAAACACATATGCCATACTGAATCAATTATTCAATTCTTTAGCAAGTGGCATGATAACAAATTCTAGCATGAATAGAAAATAAACCTTATTTATATACATGTATATACCTCGAGTAAATTAGGATCAGTTTGAGCAACGGTTTCAGCACCACCAGCTCGTTGGCTCACCATCTTCTAAGCGTTCTCTGCAAACACATATAAACATCAGATTCACACCAAATTAGAAACATATAAACCCTAATTTCGAGAAATTTGAGAATGAATGATTAAAATTTCTCCACAAACCATCAACAGAGGCGGAAACGGGACAGAAATCTGCACAAATTGATGAATACAACGAATGAAGTACGAAGTTCGGATCAAGCAACACAGAAACAACACAAAGAGAAAATCTATACAACAACATAGAAACAAATTCATCAAAACCCCTTAAAATACTTATCTGAACTGCTCGCTTGAGTCGCAAAACTGCTACTGCACCATCAGAGAGTAAACAAAAAGAAAAGACCAATCAAAACATCAAACGAAAAAACCATTGTTACATTGTACCAGACGCCCTAAAAATTGGATCACCCTATCTAAAAGATGGCAACCTAGACTAACATGTAGAAAATGTTCAAGGCTAAATCACAAAAAATTGGTGAATCTATAGAACCCTTAGAAAGAGGAAAAGACCACACAATGGACATCAGCCAAATTAAACCAGATCACAAAACACAACAGAATCAAATAGACATACAAATAAGACATTCCAAAACCAAATAAGAAACTTTTGATATTGAGTCAAATAGACATACGAATAAGACATTCCAAAAATCAAGCCAGCACAACAAATCATCAAAGTACACAATCAAACCCTAGATGTAGCACGGCCCTAGAAGTAGGACGGAATTGACAGTCTAAATTGAAGAAATCCAAACCGAAACTCAGTTGCATTTTGCGAAGATGAGAGCAGAAAAAGGAAGCGAAGAGGGAGAAGAAGAGAAGTTACATATCTAGGGTTTGTGGTTGTGCGAAGCAGAATCTCCTTCAATATGGTGTTTTCAGCCTTCGTCTCGATCAAATCCCTCAGAGTGGGCGATCTAAGGTTTCGAGACTCATTTATGAAGACGATAGGCAAATCAGAGATTTGATGCCTCAATTCGGGGGCGGTGAAGGCGAAATCAACGAAAAAAGTAATGAATTACAGAAACGTGTGGATAGAGTTGCAAATACAAAGTGAGATTAACGAAGTAGAAATCAAAGAAAGGGGAGGAAGAAGACGAAGGGATTAGTGTATCGTGGTTGGATTTTGTGTTTGGTTCTCCAATCGCTTGCGTCGGAAATGGAGGAGACGGGCTGTCGTCAAATTGTTCAAGACAATCGATAGAAGATAATGGTATAGAACGGGCCAAAGGATTGAAATAGGTTAGGGTCATGAAATTTAATACAATACCAATTTTATTACGGTTTTCTATTTGCGGTTAATATCATTAAATAGACCCTAAAATTGAAATGATAAATCATATTGACAACCTTTCAATAAAATAATGTAGCTTTTGAAAGTTAAATTCATAAATAGGATCGATGAAGAAAATACAAAATTACACATCTTCACTCTTTCTGTGAAAAAGGAGACAAAACTAAGCCACACAAACTATCAGGTATGACCTCACCAATCTCACATAATATAATACAATTCTACAAACTCGTAAAATGCAGAGATATGACTTTCATTTATTAATAAATGATGTGTAATAAGATAAGGAGAATAATTTAATTTGAACCAAGTTGTTTTTTCAAATTTTGTATATAAACCAAGGATTCCTAATGCATCTACACCTTGTCCATGTGATGTTAAGATCATTAACAAAATGCTCAAATGATAGTGTTGATCATTTCAATCATATGATTCATAACAATTAACATATTCGTGTGCCTAACCTGCAGATTTTTAACCTCAACTCGTCTCCACCGGTCGTCATGTCGTGATCTTGCTGCCTTTGTTTTCGATGGAACAAAAAGTCCTGTAATAGTTCATCATCAAATCCATAAAAAATGTCATTTCAGAGCAAATAACTACATACGTAATGTTTAGAAAATTATGCCACTCCAGAAGCTCCATCCAAAAGAGGGGAATGAAGTCCAGCAAGGACGGCCAGTTAAAAGAACGCTATTTGAATAGAAATTAAAGGAAAATCACACAAAATTATAAGTAAAATTTGAATCAAGATACATGCACTGAGTTGGAAATCCGTTGGATCCTTCGAACAGATGCACAAAATTATACAAATCGATAAGTTGCATCCTTCCAACAGATACACAGAAATGGAGAGACATTTGTACGAACAATTAGTGTGTGATACAACAATCAGTTCACAAATCTGTTGCTCTTGAGATTTGAATCCTATGAGGATCAGACTCTTGACAACGCCTAATATTAACGGATAGCCTGCAAGATAAGGGAACGTTATATTAGTTATAGAATAGTTTTATTTGTTAAATAAGTCCAATATCTTTTTGACACATCATCAAGAATGTTATATTAGTTGCTAGACGCGCTCCGTGTGTGAAAATTATGGATTTTCTATACAGTTGTGTTAACGTTTATCAAAGTGATGAATATAAATTTTAGTATACAATATGGATATCAATATGTAGATAAAAATAAATCAAAAATATTTGAAAAAGAATTACAATAAAATTTAGTTATTACTCATATCAAATAACATGTATTTTATTTTTATTTTTGTTTATAAATTTAAATAATATATCACATAGTCAATATGGATATCAATATGTAGATAAAAATAAATCAAAAATATTTGAAAAAGAATTACAATAAAATTTTATGTATTGTGAGTGTTATAAGATATTTACCAATAACTAAATAATACAATTTTACTATTGGTTCACATGTTGATAAATGATTGGACAAATGAAGTGATTTGTGTAAAAATGAGTAACACTTCTTTGTTACTTCTCTCCACTCATTACATTGATTCTATCACAAATGTTGTCATGTCATTTTTATTTTCAATTTTTAAATGGAGTTTGTTATTCTAAGTAACACCAATGTATATGCTCTTAAGAGCCCTACTTTAAATATGCACTAAACCGTTTTAAATCCTTGAGCTTGTTATATTCTTCCGCATAAAGCTGCTACCAACTATAATAAACAGGAGGTAGTAGTTTACCTTTTGCAAATTTCATCCTTCATAAATGGGTGAAAATCATTTCCAAATTGACTCAGGGTGTGAAACAAAAATCCACTGTGGGTAACAACAACAATTTCCCTCTCTTTCCGTGTGCATAACCTGCTATTGAAATATAAATTTAGCCTTTACCAAGAAATGACCATTCAAAAAATGGTGGATCCATTATCTGAAAAATCATTGGCTCTCTTCATACAGGAGGGAAACCTCAATATAATATCATCAAAAGACAGACAAAATCGCCCCACTTAGGTATATGCAAATCTATTCTTGTTGTCAGCTAAGAAAATTATAATCCTAGTTTTAAAGAGTAACAATTTTCAGGCAATGGTTTTGTTCTTATGGATGAATAAATTCAGCAGGCCTTGCATCAATTTGGTCAATATAGCTTCATGATCTATCAAAGAGCAACATATTAAGGACGAGAAAATGCCAAATAATAAAATTTAACATGATTCATCAAGTCACAAAAGAATATTTCAAACAAGTTAGCATGTTAGTTTGTCATTCCTATTTCCTGCACAAAGTTGCATCTGAACGGCGGCTAATGAAGTCTAATGGGCTAAAAGATACACAAACAACATCATCAGATAACACTGGTATTGGTTGCAGGAGGATTGACTTAGGAGTATAATCAGGGAAATCCAAAACTCACCAGTTCAAAAATTCATTCCACACTCGGCAAGTTCTTTTTTCGTCTCCCTTACATCAGCCTTCCACATAATATCCCCGTTACTTTCTACCTGCAACCAGGTGTAAGCCTTGCCTTAAAACCCAAGCACATATCTGACCTTTTATAATACCAAATGCTAGGATACATACCAGAGAAAAATCAACTGCAGGAAAGATAGATTGATATTCACTAATGTTTCTCCTCTTGACACAAGAATGGATTCCCTGAGACAGATATACATGAGAAGAAGTGATTAAGATCTTTCCATTACAACAAATGCATGAATGTTGAGGTGAAAGGTGATTACAACTCCAATCCATACAAGTTTTTACACCTCTTGTGCTAATGTGTTACTTAAGCTGAAAATTCTGGGAGGAAACAATTGAAAATTCTTTCCATGATTATAATTTATCGTACGAAATGTTATCAGCAAAGTTCAACAACAAGAACAGGTGGACAAATTAAACTTGAAATGGCAGAACGACTGATGCTTCCAGCGTCTGCGACCATCAATGGCGGTATATCTGTTCTATCAGTATAGTCGTCACCACCAAAAACTCCAACAGTTGTTTGCATGGTCCTGAAATGTTATATCAAATGCAAGAGGAACAAACAGCAGCTGTTCACATCATGGCAAGAGGAACAAATAGAAGCTATAGCATGTAAAAGAGCTTCCTTGCCCTGTCACATAATCAGATTTATAAAAAAAATCACATCAACACCAAAGATGATCAACATAAAAAATTGCAACATAAAACCAAGATCTCAAACAATAAACTAATACTCTAGATTATTAACTCACCAAGATATACCTGCTTGCCACAATCCCTACAACAACAACGACAAAATGACATTCAAAATCCACACACACAACATCAAAATCAACGACGAAAGCTGAAATCTACCAGATATGAGACTCCCAACGGCCAGTCCTCCGATAGAACGTGACGCCTTTGTACTGCGAGCTTCTAGACCTCGGTCCTCTTGCCATGATGTGAACATCTGTTGTACTGCGAACCAGAACCAGACACTGATAGGTTAAGCCACTGAGTCTCATACAGGTGATAATGTTCCCACATCGACTAAGCAAACATTTACCAATCTTCTCGATACCAAAAACCATGTCATTTGAAACATTATGAGAGAGAAAAGCCAAACCATGAGAAGTTGATAATGGGCAGTATATAACTAAAATTATGTCACTAAAAAAGGTACTTTAGCTCCACAACTTTGCTTCAAAGTGACAGGTTAATATTCAAGAATGATCTAACACAAAGAACTTTGTGTAAAGCTATTGATAAAAAGTTAAAAAACATGAACACAACTTGCATAATATAACAAATACTTCGTAGAATCAAAACAACCAGTCAATGATAGTTAAAAAAAGAATTTAAATTCAGCTACTTACTGGAATGATTCAGTGACAATGTTGTCCAGCATTTGACCCCATTTTCTAGCAGCCGCAACATCCAAAAGAAGTGGACATTCACAAATAGGTCTTGTAGATGCAACTACTGTCAATTTAACTTCAATAACACAACTTATCCGCTTCAGATTCGGTATCCAAAACTGCTTCAATGCCGTAAAGATTACTGCAATCAAATACTCAAGCAAGCTGTAAAGATTCTCTCAACAAATCTCCATTAAGCAACCATTAATTCATAACATCTAATAAAAATCTCCATTAACAATCTTGAAGACTAAATCTCAAATACTAAGCACTAAGCAAGCATTATTCACCTGGATATCAGGATATTTGTTTATATACTCAACCGTATACTAAATCACCCATATGGAAGGGAGAAAAATATATACAAAGCTAAATGCTACCAAACCGAGATCCACATAACCAGTCAAATATAAAATCAATCTTATCACAGCGTTTCAGATTAAAAAATCCGACCTTTGTAATTTGAAGGCTTGGCATCGCGGTGGGCGATTCTCCGACAGTGGAGGTACAAAAAGAGGAGAACTGAAGCGAGATGAAGAAATAGAGGATCTGGTGTGCGAGTTACTCTGAATGCGCTCTCTAATTTAGGGCGAAGCGGGGATGAAGAAAAAGAGGATTCATTGACACGCTTGGATTGGCGACCTTGAGAACCAGAAACCCCTTCGTGAAGCTGTCTATGCTCGAGATCATCGACAGCGAAACCAGCTTTGTAAACTTGGAGCTTAGAGTTGAAAGAATTGGGGAGCGGAAGACAACAATGACACGCCAAAACGTTTTGTACAAATACCCATTTAAGAAGAAACGCCTGAGAAAAGTAATGAAGTTGACAAACAGCTGAATTCAATTAGAGAATATAATGATGGGTTTTATTACTATGTTAGGAGAGAAGCCATTGTTGATGGCGGTGAATTTGACAGAGTATGCCTTCTGCAAAGCAAGGAAAGAAGAGGGAAGACGAACATGAATTGAAGTTGGCCCAATAAAAACAGCCCAAATTTAAAAGCCCATTATCAGGTTAGAAATTAATTCGGTACCAATTTCATTCAATTCGGGCACTTGACAGCCAAGTTTTATATAGATAAGATTTGTTAGTTAGAGGCAAGCTAAATTGTTGGTATAATTTATTTATGGAGAAATTAAGAAAATACATAAAAAAATATATTAAATTATAATTAGTGAGATTTAATGACAAAATAACACCTAAGATTAGTGGGGTCAGAGTGAATGAGAGAGCTTCAAATAGTTTTGTTTTAATATATATATAAATAATAGTAGTTTTTTTACCATTCATCTCACAAACCCTACTCCAATTAGAAGAGAGCCATATAAAAGTTGGTTGTCCATTGTCAAAATTGAATGAAATTGGTACCAATTTAATGCATTACTCATTTCTTAATCACCTCCTATTGGACTTTTGTTCATGTATTTAAATATCTTTCTTATATCCCTATGTTATATTTATTTATAGTCTACTTGATTAAGTCACAAATTAAATTAATGTGTGAGCTTCTCTTAT
The DNA here is from genome assembly GCA_029168935.1 of Oxyria digyna. NCBI lineage: Eukaryota > Viridiplantae > Streptophyta > Magnoliopsida > Caryophyllales > Polygonaceae > Oxyria > Oxyria digyna. Next base: position 76,799,252 of record JAPVLV010000001.1, read on the forward strand.
GACAATGCAAACTTATTCTAATATTATGTTTTAAAACTACTTCAAACATAAATATAAGGAAATAAAAAATACTTATATTTACAAATATTAATAAATTTGATAACAACAACATATTAACAAATAATGTATAACTATATTAAATCACATACGAAAATCCGTAATTTTCTCACGCGGAGCGCGAAGCCCGTATCTAGTCTTATCTATATAAAGATTGGCTATCCAATGCCAAAATTGAATGAAATTGGTACCTCATAAATGTTGCTCCCTCCATTGATAAATTTAGGATTTCACTAAATAAATTTACATCAACCATTTTTTCTAATTTAAAAAGATGTCCAAAAGATCAAAACGAAGCGTTTTGCTAAAAAATTAAACACCCTCCTTTTTTTTCTTTCATTAGATCCATGGTAAAACTCTACAACGGTTAAAATTTTCCAAACTAGAGATTCAATTGTTTTAAATTTTAAGTAAAAATGTGATATACTGATTATACTCCTCTGGTTTAGTATCATATAAGTAGTTAGCTTTTTAACATATTTTCTTAAAATTCAATTTACACAACGGTAATTAATTATTAAGTAATTAATAGAATTACATGAAGTTGGTTTGATTTTATTTTTCATGTAATATAACGTAAGTCATTTTAGCCTTTTAATTTTATACACAAACTAGACTAGGTCTCGCTCCATGCGCGGGTTTATATAACTCGATATAGTGAATTAGTAGTAAGGAGTAATATGTAATATAAAATTTTATATGAAAATAAGTTTATATCTTAAAATGATATTGATATATAATTAAGTTTTTACATTTTAAATATAATAAACAACGAATATACATGAATTTTTAATACCAAAAATCTTATTTGATCAAATTATCATGGGTCAATTTTTAACAAATTTAAATAAATTGATTTCAACATATATAAAAATATATAATTGAAAACACTACAATAACACAAAAATATAATTATTTCTCTTATTTATTAAGAAATCAATCTTTTTGTGATACGTCATATCATAAAAATAAAATATATATTTGTAAAATAAAATAATAGGATATTGGGAGGTCAAAATCTAGAAAATTAACACATAAAAATCTTTTTGTAATCTGAAAGATCTTAAGCAATTTTTTTGTAATATTTTTGCACACGATTTTCCAAATTTAATTAATTTTTTTTGAGAAAATTACAATAAATTATAAAAAATCGTGACCAATGAAATGACGACAGGTGGATGGCCTGAATGAAGAGTATGCCACGTGACATAGCTAGAATTGAAGAAATGTAATTTGCTTTAGTAGTTATATAGAGATTTTTTCTATTTTATTCTTGAATTTTGGTAAGAAAAGTAAGAGGTGTGTTAAACAGAGAAACATGATTATTAAAAATGTAAGGAAACTAAATATAATTTTTACATACAGAGTTTTTATATTTTTAATATCTATCAAACCCACTAAATATCGGTAATATTAGAGAAAAAAATAACTTTTATATGATATTTCTATGTACAAGATATTTATTTGATACAAGAATAAAAAGTAGAAGAATATTTATTATTGATTTTACCACAAATAAATTAAATTAATTTAAAATTTAAATGTGGGTTAATATTATATTGAATATGTTTAAATCAAATTGATAATACTCAAGAAAAAGAGAACATAATTTATAATATTAATTCTAATACGAGCCCCCACGATAGAAATTTTCTAGATCCGCCACTGCCGATAACCCCCAATTCCTCGATCCCCACTCTCCCTTTCAAATTCACCGATCAACCTCAATTTTGACTGTGGTAATTTTTTTCTTACATAGATGACAGTGAATGATGTCTACTTGTCTTTTCTCCCCCTCGCGCACATACTTGACCGTATGATTGTGGGGAAAAATCCCGCACTTGGAAATTTTAACTGGCACCCAAACCTTTTTTTTAAAACCCGGTTCAGTTTTGGGCGCATTCTAAAACTAGATCGAATTTTTGAGCATTTTGAAGGCAATAATAAAAAGAAATTTCATGGCAATCACTCTTGTACACATGAAATTCAATGCCTTAACATCACTCAATGTTGTATGTTTTCATTGACTCTTTTTTTCATGACCTCTTGTAATTAATATTAGTCAAATTAATTTGAGTTTCTGATTTCAAAAACTGAATTATGTGCTATCAGTTTGTGTTTTCAGATCGAATATAAATATAAAATGCAAAGAAAGATGTTTGGACAAGAAGGTTGTGATCACATGAGATGGGTTGCTAACATTGTTGTTGGATTAGATATTGGTGTTCCATGGTTAATGTGCAAGGAAGATAACTCTCTTGATCATGTTATAAGTTCCAGTGTTCTTGTTGACAATCTTAATTCTTTTCAAAATAAATTTTTTAATAGTTAATGATCTTATTGTGACAGATTAATATACTTGCAACGACTTTTACTGTTATGTGTTTACTAAAACAGACCTTACAAACCTCTCATGTGGATAGAGGTTTGGAGTGGATGGTATGATTTTGCAGTAATTGACTTTATCATTAGATTAATAAAGTAAAAAGTAAAAATCCAGATCAATAACGTTTTTTAAAGGTACACATGAAGGCTTTAGTAAATTATACTCCCTCCGTCCCAAAATATGAGTCTCATTTTCCTTTTTGGGCGTCCCGAAATGTTAGTCTCATTTCTATTTTTGTCCATAAACTTCTTCCAATTATACCCTTACTCATATTATTTTAATATTTTACATTCATCATTTCCAATGCACTTATGTACTTTTCATTTGTAAACTCTTCTCCCATTGGTTAATGAATTATTTTAATATTTTACATTCATCATTTACAATGCACTTATGTACGTTAAAGCATTTGCCTTAATCCAAGATATTTTTGTACAATGAGACTCATATTTTGGGACAGATGGAGTATATATATATATATACAAATAATATGCAGGTTTACAGAGTTTAGAGGACCGACTTACCAAAGAATCTAAATTCTCTATATTCAATTCATGTATCATGTGTCTTTGTAAAATGATTTAACTTTTGCAATTACTAAATTTATACAAAGAGGGAGATCTGTTGTGAACTATATGGTATGCATTTTTTCCTCTTTCAATTTCTTTGTGCTTGAAGTGTTTACTTTTTACTTATCCTAAACTACATTTTTCGTCATTAGTATCAAACTTTGAGTCCTTATCGGAGGCCGTTTGCATCTAATTTTAGTAATTGTAAACAATATTACATATTGCAATATGCTAGCAAGTTGTTTTCAAACATTTACACTCAGTTTCCAACAAGCATGATAATTTAGTAAACACGTCAAAAATGTATACAATGGGGAAATGACATTTAATAACTGGTCCTCGAGTTTATTCAATTGTAATGAGTTATAGACAGAAAAATAGATCATATATTCACCAACTTGGCTATTAATAAATCAAAATAGATTACCTTATTTTATATACCAAAATCTGTGGAGTTGGTAATGATACTGAAAACAAGACTTGAACAAAAATTTAGCATATAGAGCATTGAAGAAATTGCATACGCAAATAACATATATTTAAAAACTTTTGTCCTGTACATTACAAGAATATTAAAAATCATATTTTTAAAAACTTATGTCCCGTATATTACAATAATATTACAAAATGATATAACAATTTGGCGAATTGAGATAAGAGGTACAAATCATCAAACTCATTTGATTATATGATATAATATCATTTCAATATCTATTATGAAACATTTAAGAAATTATAATTACGCAAGACCCGTACGCGGATTCCAGTCTGTTGATTTAAGCCCTAATAAAATAGGAACACCAATACACGAGCTAATTGTTTCGCAAAAAAAAAAGCACCCGAGCTAATTAGGTAATGTGATGATTTTAAAGGGAGAGACGAATTCATAGGTAGTTGTGTGTCAATTGCTAAAATGATTAATAAAACATTCAGGAAAAACATAATCACTAATTAAACTTTTTTTTTTTTCTTTTTGATAGAACAAAGATTAGAGACTGCTTTGTCGAGGTTAGATTCTATATCATAAAGGGTTGTGAATATGATTAGCCCAATCTAATTTTAGGAAGCCTATTAAACAACGTTAAATCATATTAAAAATTGTAATTTCCCCGCGCGTAGCGCGGATGCTCGTTTCTAGTCTATATAAAAATTGGCTATCCAATGCCAAAATTGAATGAAATTGGTATTAATTTAATACATTATCAATTTTTTCACTCACCTCCTTTCTTTTGTAAACCTTCTATTGTCTTGCTGTTCAATTAGGGTTTCGTCAACATATATGTTCACGTCACAACAATTGATGAAATATATCAAGGTAGAGGTGTTATAAACTTAATTAAGTCACAAATTTAAATAATTGCATATTCTAATAATATAATCATGAAATATTAGCTCATTTATAAGACTTCTCTCTTAGAGTAGAAACTTGATTAAGTCACAAATTAAATTAATGTTTGAGCTTCTCTTTTGACAACCCTATTCTAATATTATATTTTCAAACTATTTTCAAACATAAATATAAGGAAATCAAAAATACTTATAATTACAATTATCAATAAATTTGATAACAATAAAAAATATTAGTAAATAATATATAACTATATTAAATCACATATGAAAATACGTAATTTTCTCGCGCTCCGCGCGAGACCCGTATAAATATACCTAATTAATTCTAAATCCATTTAAGTCTTTTTGTTTTTCTTAATTAGTTATCTTATTCTAACCTAATATAATATATCTTAGAATTATAGTAAAAATAAATAAATAATAGTATTAACTTCTTTATAAGGTCTCTGTGTTATTTAGAAACTTAATTAAGTCACAAATTTAAATAAATGCATATTCTAATAATAGAAACATGACATATTAGCTATTTTATAAGGTTTCTCTGTTATGTTAGAAACTTAATTTAAGTCACAAATTAAATTAATGTGTGAGCTTCTCTTATGATAACGCAACCCTATTCTAATATTATGTTTTAAAACTACTTAAAATATAAATATAAGAAAATAAAAAACACTTATAATTACAAAAAATAATAAATTTGAGAACAAAAAAAAAAATAGTAACAAATAATGTGTGACTATATTAAATCATATACTAAAATTCATAATCGAAACCCGTATCTAGTAGCCTAAATGGGTTAGCATGTAGACAATGCACTATCAAAGGTTGTTCTCATTCCACATGTCACCGACCCTCTTGATCACCTTAGTAACTAAGAAAACTCTTTTCATCTCTATAAACTATAAACACACAAGATTATGAATATGGAGATCAATAGTGTTATGTTTTTGCAAATTTTGTTCATATTACATGGATTTGGCAAAAAACAAGCTTACCCCACCTCCATCGATCACACAAGTCTAGTTCAACATAAGATTGTCTTTTATTTTTTATTCAACTTTCTATTATTCCACCATTTTCTTATAAGAACAATTAAACGTCTACACTAAAAATCAATTCAAGTGTAATCTCGCCATAATCGAGTTTAGGTTCAACTGTTCAAGAATACACATTTTACACATCTTAATCTTAATACAACACAAAATAATGAAAAAATGGGTAATATGTAATTAAAAATATAAAAAAACTAGTAATATTGAATTATCTTAACAAAAGTACGAGAAAATAAGATTTACTGCTAATTAAAAGACTGGTGACTAATTGGTGAGCTATCGAGAACGATTGTCTAAAGCTATAAAAGAATTAAGAAATAATGAAAAACGTACTTGGGTATGTACTATTTAGTTGAAGGTTTAAATACAGAAAACATTCTTGAAAACGGGTAATATACAATTAAAATAATAAGAAAAGCTCTTGAAAACGGAAAGTTTCTCTTTTTATGGATAACTAAAACGATCAACGAACTTTGAGAGACGTTTTCAAAGTGTTTTCGAGAAGTTTCTGAGTTTCCGATACAAGAAGCAATACCATTTTGAAGTTTCGGGTATCATTTCATTTCAATACCCTTATATATTTGATTTTTTTTGGATGGACGGTCCTAAAGTTAACGACCGGATAAGCCTCAAGTGACCAACCACAGATGAAATTCGAACGGAAGACCTTTGAATACTACCTGCATTCTCCTATATATATAACCCACCAACTAACAAGTCAACTACCATTTTTCTCTTCTTCTTTCAATCCATCTCCCTTGTGCATTTCCCTTTCACTTCTCATCAAAACAACCAACCCACTTAATCCTCCTTAATCATCATCATCATCATGGGCTTAATCAAACCCAATTGCCCAAGATGTGATTCAACAAACACAAAGTTCTGTTACTACAACAACTACAACAAATCCCAACCAAGGCACTTTTGCAAGTCCTGCAAGCGTTATTGGACTCAAGGCGGGACGCTTCGCAACGTCCCGATTGGCGGTTGCCGGAAAAACAAACGCCTTAAACCACCACCAAATTTTACCCAAATGGAAATCCAAGAAGATAACACAAAGAAAGAAAGCTGCATCAATGGAGGACCAAGCATGATCTCTGTTCTTGATGATCATGAGTTGCAGTTTCCAACTCCAAATTTTCCATGTTTGAATGATCAGCCATGGATGTATATGGAGAGTATAAACAGCAGCTGGGTTTGGGATGACCTTGATAAAATTCTCAGCTCTGATGTTAGTGTACCATGGGATGATGCAGAGATCAATTAAGTTCAAAGTTTAGTTCTTTCTTCATGATAGTTTTTGGTGATCTTGATCGAACTTCTTTATATATTTTAGTTTATAATTGTAATGTATCATATTGTTGTTGGTTTGGTAGTCCATCTCTGTTCTGATGCAAGAATGTAGTCTGAATCTGACAACATGAAATGTATGAACCCTAGTTGCAAATAGATTTTATCGAATGTCATTATATGAAAATGACTTGACCCGATTTGAAAACTCTAGGACGGTTTGTTTGGTAGCCGATTTTTCTAACCTATTTATATATTCTTAGAATGTTACTTTTCTATTAAAAGTTTTCTGAGACGGTTTATAAAATGGAAAAGATTCTCTGAGAATAATTATTATTGTGCGAATTGCGAATGGATGCACATTTGGGCGATTGACATGCACTTTCTTCCGTAATGACATGCACATTTAGGCCATTGACATGCACTCGGTCAGATTTGCATGTCATTGATAATATGTGAAAAGTACATGCACACACCCCGAAAATGTATGTCAATGGCAAATTATCAATGACATGCAAATCTGACCGAGTGCATGTCAATAGCCTAAATGTGCATGTCATTACTGAAGAAAGTGCATGTCAATCGCCTAAATGTGCATCCATTCGCAATTCGCACAATAATAATCATTCTCACCTGATCCGGATTCTTATAAAATAGCTTTTCACTCGTCTTTTTCACTCAAAACTGATGTTATATTTGACAAATAAATAAGAATAGCATAAGTATGGCGATGTCCAATAATATCTAACTAAACTAGATAAAGTAAACCAAGTTTATCATTTTTTTTATTCATAGAAATTACGATTCGTTAGTGAGGGTATGTTTAAAAATTCTTATGTACGAGGATAACGTTTTCAAAAAAAATAAGAGTTTAATTTGTAAATCTACCTTTAAACAACCCTAAAATGATTCATAATTAAACCATCTTTGAACATCCTGATATAAACATCAGGTATCTTATTTCCTCCGATTACAGTTAGTGTGAACTTAGAGCTTGTTCGGCATATGTGTATTTGTCTTTGCTTTTTATAAATTTAAGCTAGCTTAGATTTTTGATAAGCTAGAAATTTAACTGTTTTGAAAATTTAAGCTAACTTAAATTTGACTTACCCAAACAGAGCCTTAATTCAATTAAGGTCACAGTGGCGAGACGCTAAAGCATTAATGACTTTATTGGCTTCTCTTAAAGAGTGAAACACTTTGACATAAACAAATTTATGTAAGACGGATTGTGAATATTTTCGACTAGTAACACAAAGCTATATGGATGAAGAAACCAACTTAACTCATTTTTCTATCACCATCATTATTTATACCTTAGCTAACCTTAGCTAGAATATTTAATAGCCGCTTTGTTTGAGAATCAAAGTCTAAACAAGAGTATACAAAAGAGATACCTTTAGATACTTTTCTTTTACAAGTCATGTTACAATTCAACAATTAGAGCATCTCCAATGGGACTTTAAGGATGGTCTATAAGAATATATTTAAATAAAAAATGTTAAAGACCCTTAAAGATTATGGGTTGGGTCTGTATAAACAAGCAATCTTACAGACTCGTCAAAAAATCTTAGAGATCTTTAATGGGAGGGGCTGTTTGGTTGTTAATAGCTAATAGCTACCTAGAATGATCGATGAGATTTAGGAGTTCAAATACTCATCAACTTCTCCCTAAAGATTTGAAGGCACACATTTGAAAACTATTAAGATTATGGTCTTTCTAGCTTTTTATGTATACAATTCAGTAATTTGTTGTTTCATTCAGTAGTTTACTTCAGAATAAATAAATATTTTTAATTTTAACTGTTTAATATAATAAGACACTATTCATTTATTCTAAATAAAAATATATCAGTAATATAATACAAACGCAGAGATATAATTGCAATTTTATAAACCTATAGCTCATTCATTACAGCTTCCATTAAAGCAAAATAAAACAACAAAGCTATAAAAAAGACTATAGCTTACAACCCTTCGTACGACCCCGATTTTACGGCCTCCGTTAAAGATGCTCTTACCACATACATCCGTAAAAAAACTTAAATCTTAATTAAAACAAGTGTGGTCCTTTCACTTTTCAATCCCCACTCAAATTCTCTAGTTGATCCTTGAGCATGTGCTAGGCATTTGCTAGGATTACATTATTTGTATGCCGTGTTTTCTTTAGATTTGTCATAGGCTCGACTAATTTTGGTACAATTTGGATCATAAGTCAAGAAGAATAATGGCCATTCAAAACATAGAAACTTACAAACTCTATCAAAATTGTTCATTGAGTTTTCGTTGAAATTGTCATAAATATTTTGTGTTGAGAGTCGTGAATGTGACGAACATCACTACAGATCATGTTTATTACATTTTTTTTATCATGTGTATTGGTGTAAACATGCATTGTACATTATTTTTTGGATCAATGAATATGTTCGTTACCATGAACATCAAGAATCATGTTCATGGTCATGGACAATGATGTTCGAGAGTTGTTAGCTAAAGTTGCTATCTAAGACATGATTTTCTTAAGAAAACCTTCTTATAATAACTATACTCGGGTGGAGAAAATAAAAATGTTATATTCATGTAGGTACGGACGCATATCCTAAAGTTTAATATGAACTCCCGAATCTAACTCAACTTTCTGTTTTAATATTTCTATTTCAGTATTATTCTGTTTCGGCATGTTGCCACTATTAGTCATTTGTTATATTTATTATGTATTTGTTTTAGTACTTTGTGTTTCATGTTATTTCGATTTCTGACGTGTGTTTTTCTTATGCTCAAGAGAGTTGGCCCATTAGGTTAGAATAAGGCCCATGGTTGAGACTCTTGGTTATATATTCATTATTTCTTATGTTGAATTTGAGTATATATCTCCTTCCAAATTCTCAACATCACCCCTGTGATCAGATCTAAAATACTATCTTCGTAGATGGCCGCTAGAGCAAAGGAATGACACCCTCTCTTTGGTGTTGTGAAATGATCCCTTTGATCTCGTCCATCTCTTTGACTTGAAAAGACCATCACTTAGGGTTAAGAAGATCCGTTATCACTATCCAAGATTGAAGGGGCGGACTTGTTTAAAGTCTTGAAGTTCAAAGTCTCTTACAAATGCATAGAATTTTTTCTTAAGGAATACACGAAGGGGGAGAGATTAGGTGCGCACTTTAATATTTTTCTTTGCACGATCTTGTGTCACATCGATGTGCCGCCTTTGAAATGTAATGTTGAAGTTATGTTTTATTCGCTGAATTTGTAATGTAATGTTGAACTGAAGATGGTTTTTTAAATTCTTAAACAGGAACTCATGTCATGGACATTTTCCAGAAAATGTAATTCCTCGCGTTCTGCGAGGAGGGTACACCTCGCGTTCTGCGAGGACGGTACACCTCGCGTTCTGCGAGGTTATGCAAAAAACGAACAGAATTTAAGCAACACCAACATATCCCTAAACACAATCCAACAAAATTATCCATGCAACAAAACACCTAAGAAAGCAATCCAAAACACAATCCAAAACACAAAACGAAAGGCTACTCGTCTTCTCGTGGTCGGAAGGGAGCGAGATTTGACATACATAGTAGCATTTGGGCGTGATATGAATCAAAATCCTCTGGAGTGGCAAATCGATACCGGTCCATGTCATTGTACACCCGGCCAATCACCTGTCTCTCAGTAATCATCCCAGGGATTGCAGGACGGATATACCTATGGGTCCTCTTGATGTACCAATCCATGTAATCATGGGAGCATTCATGTGGTGCATAGGCAACTGGCCCCATATCATCGAGAGACAAAGAGTGAACATCTCTTGACTCCCAAAGCCATTGGTTGGCGTCATAAAAAACACTATAACACCTAATGTTTTTCAACCTATGAGCTTTGAGCGGTTCGATGACTGGCCTAGGAATACGCTGCACTCTCCCAAATTGTCTCGGACACCTATCAGGCATGTGTGGTTCGGTGATGTCACAGCAAGATAGCACCCCGTGAAATAGAGCGGGAGCAAGCTCGGGATCGGTGAAGTCTTGTGCTCCATACGGGTTCCAACATACCTAACAAAATGACAGAAAAACGCATGGTGAAGTCTGTAAAACACCACAAAATACAGAAACTTGCATTTTCTCGCGTTCTGCGAGTGTGTGCATCCTCGCGTTCTGCGAGGAGCCACAAACTCGCGTTCTGCGAGAAAATGTTGCATAATCAAAAAAATTACTGCTGCGTACTAAAAAATGCAGAAATCCCAGAAAATGCAGAAACTTACCATCTCCGGCATAAGAATATCGAGCGCTCCCCTATAGTCCCTTCCGACTTGCCCCTTCTTCAGCTTTACATTCTTAGGCATCCACCGGTATGCCCATGGTTGCTCCGCTCTCCACCGAGGACGTTCAGTAGGTCGGAAGTGTGGGAAGTAGTTGTAGATCCATGCCTAAGAAATACAAAGTACGTTAAATATGAAAATATATATAAGTATGTAAATTAAACGCTTAGAAAGTATAATACCTGCAACAAGGTGTAACAGAAAGACATCTGGGCACAACCCTGTCGTGTGCATACCCCTAGCTGCCTATACAGATGGGCCAAAGCAGCTGAACCCCACGATATGCCCGTAGCATGGGCATAGGTTTCCAAATAAGGCCCATATCTAAGCCGAATCAAGTTCTGTGACTTGTCCGGAAATAAGAGCGAGGAAGCAGTATACAACACCCGTCCTAAACCCTTTCGCTCTGGACCTAGGTTTTCACAATGCCTTCTAAACCAATCAGCTTTCACCCTCCCAGAATCTAAAGTGTGAGGATCTACTCCAAAAATTTCCGCCCCCTTCCTACCATAGTATTTTATAATCTCATCATGACTAAACTTGGCACCCAGTTTCTTACAAGTAGTCATTGCTTTCCCTTCTATAGGTAGGCCTAAAATCATATGTACATCAAGAAGGCCAATAGTAATCTCACCACAAGGGAGGTGGAATGAGTTAGTCTCCGATTGCCATCGTTCGATGAACGCTTCAATCAACGGATAGTCGATTGCTTCGTACATCATGTCAGGTAGATCTGACAGTCCAACAGCACCGGGAATCTCTGACCAGTCATCGTTGTCCAATGGCCAATCACTGCTTTGCTTTGTCCGTTGTTGTGGCTTCATCGGACCTTTCAACTGCAGAAAAATACAAAATTACACACTGCAGGCCAAATTTACAAAAAATACAGTTTCTGCAGAATTATCAGCTTCTGCAGAATTGTGCATTTTCTCGCGTTCTGCGAAGAGTAACACCCTCGCGTTCTGCGAGTATGCCCCTCCTCGCGTTCTGCGAGAAAATGCACAGAAATTGCATTTTCTGATAATTCTGCAGAATTTCTGTTAATGTATTACAAATGCAGAAAATCAATAAATTAGTAAATTACCTCCCCTTTCTGGATGTGGAACGCCACATGTGCTTCAAATCCCTTAAGCAACTCGGGATCTTCTGGACCGCCAGGTGTGGCATGAGTGAGCTCAGGATCATACTTTGGCTCATTCTTCTTGGACTTCCTCTTTCTTTTTGGTTTCTGGACCACTTCTTCTTCTTCTTCTTCTTCTTCTTCTTCTTCTTCTTCTTCTTCTTCATCATCATCATCATCATCACCTTCTTCTTCGTGTTCTTCCCCAACACCTTCATCCTGGTACTCTTGTTCCATCGGTTCTGGTTGAGGATTGTAAGAAGAAGAACAAGCTTGTCCACTTCCTTGACCCATGTCTTCAGGAACACTTCCCTCACCAAATCCACCTCCCCAACATTGACCACCGACCCAACTTTGTCCACCCCACCCTTGTCCAACTTCCACTACAGCATACTGAGGAATGAAATTGTCCCAGCCACCAATAGTGCTACCCGATTGTTCATATGGAGTTGATTGTGGTGCCCATTGAGTTGACGGTTGTGCACAAGAAACTGACTCTTGAGAATAAAGGTCCCAATCATCATTTCGATACCCTTGATATGTATCTGCTCGTTCTATCCCACTAGGCACAGAACAGTCTTCCCCAGCATAACTATGGACACCACTGTACCGCTCTATGGCGCGATAATCAACGTCGGGGAGCCCCTCGGGGAAGAGCTCTACCGGTGTTGTATTCTTTGTTTTCCTTTTCCCTTTTGCATTTTCAACCGGTGGATTTTCTCTCACAGCGTTCCAATTTCTTCGACGGGTTGAACGTCCAGGACGATCCATTACCTAAAAAAATGTAAAGTAGAATCAGTATATAAATATCACAGTATATAAAGTAAAATCAGTATATAAATATGTATCTGCAGAAGAGGAAAGAATTTCCTCTTATGTCAATTCCTCGCGTTCTGCGAGTAGCATGACACTCGCGTTCTGCGAGTACCATGACCCTCGCGTTCTGCGAGTACCATGACCCTCGCGTTCTGCGAGTACCATGACCCTCGCGTTCTGCGAGTATACTACACCCCTCGCGTTCTGCGTCAATTTGCACTATCATGAGTTTCCGGCAACAGTTTCCGGCGAGATTTTCCGACGAAAATTCAATATTTTAGCTAAAATACCTATCAATTTAAGTAAATTACCAAATAAACATCAAAACCCTAAATAAAATCAACAACCCAAATCAAAAACCCTAACCCTAATGAATTTCAACATAAAACAACATCCACTCATCCACCATAATTCAAAATCATCATCTTTCATCCATTATACAACCATTTCTAAATCAACATTCAATATCAAAACATCATATAATATGCAATTTCCTATACTAACAACATATATTCATCTAGAAACAACATTATAAAGCATAAGAGTATAAGAAACATACCTTATATGGAGATTTGTAGTGAAAAGAGGAAGAAGAAGTAGGTTGAAACGAGAGAGATGGTGAGAGGCGGCGGTAGAAAATTGTGTGTGATGTAAAAAATGGGCCGAGTAGGATTTTTCACCTTTTATAGGGAAAAAACACCCTCGCGTTCTGCGAGGTGACGCACCCTCGCGTTCTGCGAGGTGACGCACCCTCGCGTTCTGCGAGGTGACGCACTCTCGCGTTATCTCTGTAGATGTGACAGACCTGAATCTCCCAGTCCCTACTGATGAAGTCCTGCAACACAGCCACAAGACTGAAAAGGAGATGCTAACGATCCATAGGTTTGCGTAATAACAGAACCGCCAACTGAAAATTTGTTTCTAGACAAACCCTCCTGAAGGCTAAAGCCCCTATCCCAAGCAAGCTTGGGACCCTGAATCATACCCCAAAGCTCGGCCTTCGGCACCGAACAGCTACCAATGTTGTGAACAAAGTCACCGAGCCAATTCCCATCTGAATCTCTCATCACACCTCCACACGTGGTCCGACCATCCCGAACAGCACCATCCGTATTGACTTTAATAAAACCATCACTAGGCTTAGACCAAGCAATTTGAACCTCCTTTTTATCCACTGGACACTTGGTTCGTTTCCTCTCAGAAGCTTCATAATACTCCTTAGCAATAATATGAATAAAGCCGGCTTTATTCCCATGAAATATATCCTTCTGAAAGACAAATCGGTTGCGCCATTTCCAAATCCACCACAACGCAATCACAAAGATGCAACCCCCCATTCCATGCCAAACTCTGACTTATTCCGGCTCATCAAATTACATCTAAACCAGACAGCAAAGTCCTCAGCCCAAAAACTCGGACCAAAATGTCTACCAATCAAATCGGGCCAAATGCTCTTCGTCACTCTACAATCCTGAAACAGATGCAAAAGAGATTCCGGCTCCAAAAGACATTCTGGGCAACGGTCAAACCCGGTCAAATGGCGACGAAGGCGCTCAGCGTTGGTGAGAACGCAACCTCTAAGACACAGCCACGAGAACATCCTAGCTCTTTCTCGAACGTCAAGTTTCCAAAGTCTCCTAAAAATCATCTCATCAACAGCAAAAAAAGGGGTCTTTACCTGCCACAAGGCCATAAGCCGAGGCCACCATAAAAACACCGTCATTAGTGAGCCCCCGGTTGATGCAGTCAACATTATGCGTGCCCTGCAGGACCACAAGTGGAGCAAGAAGAACCAGCCAAGAAGCGGGGAGAAGCGGAGACAAAATATCCCAACGTCACCCCGAGCCATCAATCCAAAAGTCACTCAGCATCGCATTCTTAATATCCTCATTCAAATGCCCCACTACATGCTTACTCAAGCATTCCTCAGAAATCCAAGCGTCGAGCCAGAATCTGATCGAATTCTCGTTCCCCAAAATCCAACGGGCACCCGGAACAATAACCTGCTTGACCCCAGTTTTAATACTACTCCACACAATTGAAGGCTTAGCTGAGGAAGCGCGCGCATTGCGAATGTATTTCCTTCTAATAACTGAGGCCCAAAAACAGTCCGGCTTGGTAAAAAAGAAGAAAAGAAGGAAAGAAGCAAAATCCGTACATATGTCAGGAATTTGTTTTAAAAAAAACGGATAAAATGGGAAAGGTGTCAGGAAAACTCAGATCAGCCACAAAAAAATCTGACAGGTCGTACAAGTCACTATTCACTCATACCAGATTAATTCTCAGCCACACAATTCAACTTTGGCGGTACACTTTCCCGCCAAATTTGATGTAAGCTCACTTAGAGCAAATTTTTGCTCCAAAATTATTGTAATTTATCTTATCTTAACTTCATCTTCCTCATTAATTCCGTTTTTTCTCTTCTCCTCATTAAATATGCTTACTATCCTGCCAACCAACTGTTTCCATCTCTTTACATCCTTGGTGGTTTTGATATCTCTCCACCATACACAAGAAGGAATTGGTAAGTTGGCATATTAAATGCAAACGTTTTTTGTGTATTGGTAGCAGTAAATGACTATGTTTTCTTGTTTTGGCTTGTTTAAGTCAAACATATATGCTCTCCTTAATATGTGGAGGCAAGTGGAAGGTGGAGAATGAACATTGGGTGTATGAAGACCCTAAAAACACAAAGGGTTTGATGGTCAGTGATGAGATCAAATATGAAGGGCTTCTGAAAATGGTTGAAGAAAAACTTGTCATTGATCTTAAGAGGTTTGACTTAAAGCTCAGCTACATGCCTCCACAAAATGTTCATCTTCCTCCTTTCGATATTTCCGATAGTGATGATGTAGACGCATTCTTCTTCTTGAACATGTTAAACTGCAAAGATAGAATATGGTCAATTCCTTTGCATTTTGTCGTGGTGCCTAAATGTATTGGTTCAAATGAAAACCCTAATTTAATTCCAAAGGAAGAAGAAGAGATGATGGATGTTCAAGGTAGTGCACCTCAACCTTGTTCTCAGGCTGAAAATGTTGGTGGACCTTCTTACCATGTAAGAGTCCTAAAGAGAATGTCAGATCACATGTTTAGTAACATAGTAGATGATGAGCTAAGAGAAGAAGAAGACATGTCAGGATCATATGATAAGTGTGTCCCAAATATCTATGGAAGGTGGAGAGAAAGCTAAGAAAGCTAAGAAAGGCATTGAACCTGATGTTGTGTCACTAATCAGTGACGATGAAGAGGAGGATGTTATTATTTCTGCAACCAAGCGACAAGGTTTGGACCTTGTCAACATTTCTGACGAAGAATTTGATGATGATCATGTGAAGTTAGAGGACTTCGAATATCTGGGAGGAGATGCTGAGGAACATTAACAGGGGTCTTACCATTATGATGTTCCCGCTGATATTGAAAATCTGGAGGAGGAAGAAGAATTGTGCTTAAACTCTCAGCCATTGGCAATCAAGGTTGGAGATGTCTTTCAAACCAAGGAGGAGGTTCAACGGTCTTTAGTCTCATATGCTGTGGAAAAATGTATAGAAATGCGTGTGGAGAAGTCTGATAAGAGCACTTATGTGGTGGAGTGCCAAAATGGTGGAGCATGTTCATTTGGGTTTCGTGCTTCAACGAGGGGTGGTAAAGCTACTGGTCCGTGGTGGGTCCGAAGGCTTGAACCATCTCATACATGTGCGATGCTGTTCAAGAACAATCACAGCAGGCATGCCAATTCATCGTTCATTTCCAAGAGTATTCTTGATAGGTATGTATTGTTTCTGTGTTGTTGAAATATTTAATATGGAGGGATAGAGTTTGAAGGGTGTCCGGATATATTTTAACACATGTAACAGGTTCAAAGGTCGCAAGGATGCAGCAAGGGCAAAAGAGATACAAATTATCATGAAAGATCTAGGAGTCCATACCAGTTATTCCAAAGCAAACAGAACAAGACAAAAGGCAGAGGACATTATTCGAGGGTCTCCCGAGGAAGGTTATAGTCAACTTCACTCATGGCTTCAAATGTTGAAAGAAGTCAATCCTGGATCACATACAACCTTAATATTGGATTCTCAAAACCGATTTAAGTACTGTTTATGGGCATTGGGTGCTTGTATCAAGGTTGTTCCTCATTTGAGAAAGGTAACTTTTTAAAATATATATTTTCATGTCCAGATAATAGGTAGTGGGTGGAGAGATAATAACTGATGTTCGGAGGGATATGATTTCAGAAGAATAGATATAATTATCTGGCGGGATATATTATAGAGGGTGACAGGTTATATGATGTATCAGGTGATTTGTGTTGATGGAGCACACTTAGGAGGGAGATTCAATGGTCATTTTCTTCTTGTTACTGCCCAAGATGGAAACAAACAGATCTATCCCTTGACTTTTGTTGTAGTAGACAGTGAGAATAAGGATTCTTGGTCCTTCTTCTTTGAAGAGTTGAAGACAACTGTTGTACCAGATAGTGTGGATGTGGTTTTTGTGTCTGATCGTCATTTGGCTATTAAAGCCGCTCTGAGACAAGTTTACATTCTTGCACAACATGGATATTGCATTTATCATATGCTGCAAAACTTCAAGCAAAAGTTCACTTGGGGAGGTTTGCAAGACCAGTGGTTTAAGGTTGCAAAGGCGTACACTGTAGAAGAGTATAGGACTGAGCTTCAGATCCTTCAAAACAGAACTATAGTTGTGGCAAATATGGCTCTCAAAGTGTCTCTTGAAAAGTGGTCTAGGGCATATTTCACAGCTGAGAGGTACAACATCATGACGACAAACAATGCAGAATGTCTGAACAAGGTGTTTAAACAGGAGCGTATGTGGCCTATTGTAGCATTATTTGATGTTATATTACTAACCTTTTCCACCTGGTTCTGTGAAAGGAGAGAGTCAGCTACTACATGGTGTGAGGTGACTACTAGGGCAGTGACCAAGAATATTGATAATAGGTATGCGACATCTGTGAGCATGAGCATCAATAGGCTTAGCGATATTGAAGCAGAGGTGACTGATGGAAGGAACAAGTATGAGGTGAATCTTCGCCAACAAACTTGCCAATGCAACGTGTTTAAGAGAGATCGGATTCCTTGTAAGCATGCTTTGGCATTAGCAAAGGACAGGGGAGTTGACATTTCTACTCTTGTTAGTCACTTTTACACCAACAACATCTTGAAAGAAGTTTACAAGGAAACCATCCATTTGATCCCTCCACCCAACCAATGGGATGTTCCACAATCAGTCTCCTCTCTTCCGTGTTAGCCACCACCATGGAAAAGGGGACCTGGAAGACCAAGGTTGAATAGATATAAGGCTAGGTGGGAGAGGCCCTACAAACGAGTGTCCACGAGATGTGCAAGATGTGGTCTGTCTGGCCATACTCACAACACGTGCTCCCGAGCTGCAAGGGGAGGACAGTCAAGTCGAAGACCATAGGGTACAAGGGTAAGACAACAAGGTTCTAACTTTTTGGTATGTGAACAATGCTAACTTTTTGGTATATGAACAATTATACCTTGTTATCCCGCCACGTTTGATGTTTTATCCCTCCAACATACAGGTTTTATCATGTCACACGTAATTTTATAAGTCATATTATTTTGGGTTGGATGTTGAAATTCTGTTAGTATGAATGTTGAAATGCTTTTAGTTTCTTTGTTAAGTTGTATTATATTATCCCGCCACCCATTCTGTTTTATCCTGTCACACATAATTTTTAACATCCCGCCACCTAACTCCACTACATAAATGCAGTCAAAGCACACATTTACTCTGCACTAACGTCAGTACATGTTTTCAAGCAAAAAGTAGTCAAACACATTTACCTACCCAACACGTTAACCAACCCAACCTAACACATTTACTCATTTTTTATCAAATTTTGCTTCAATATATAGGTCATTCTTTCTCAACAACGTATTCTGCTCATTCCTTTCATTCTCAACAACCATACCTTTCTTTCTCTCTTTCTCTCAACTCCTTCATGGCTGGTTATCACGTGGTAGACCCATTTCTCGACGAAGATTACCAAATCAAAAGTTTCTTCGTTGAAATGAAACGGTCATATGTAGAGGGGGACTGTTGTCTATGTATCCCCATCGATCATGGAAACAAGTTTTTGAAAGACTACAAGAACTTTGAAATAACACTTAAGGTTGGACTTCAGACTTGGGAAGTTCATCTCACACACTCAAAAAAAGGTTACCGCTTGGGCAAGGGTTGGAGAGCTTTTGTTCAAGACAATAAGCTCAAGTACAAGGATGAGTGCCTCTTCGACCTACAAAGTGCAGATTCAAATGGTGTCGTGTACGATATTGAAGTGTACAACTATTGATGTTGTATCATTTCATGTTATTTCAATCATTTCAGTTTCCTTGTGTCTTTTGTTTCCTTGTGTCGTGTATTGTGTTTACCATGCAATGAATTTGGTAATAATTTCCCGCCACACTTTATGTTTTATCCTGTCACAAATTCACTTACATCCTGACGCATTTCAATGCTACCACAAATAAAATCTTTGATATGATAAGTCACACTGAAGAGAGATAATTTTTCATTATAAGAGAAGATTAAAGCGTAGAAACTGAAAAGCAGACATAATTGCACTTAGATCACAAACTACAACATATCCCTCCACACTTGCCCACACATCCTGTCGCCCTACAAATATTACACAACATTAGAGTCTCCATAGCATGGTATGTCGAGACGAAAGTCCATGTCCCTGGTTGGGGGTTTGAAGTCACGCCTCCACCTCTTTTTTAGCTCCAGGGGGTGTTGATCGGTGACAATGAAGATTTTGATTAGAGCAACGGACCTTCCTAGATCTGCAAGGGCATGGGCATCACGTGAGTACTGCAAGGCTCTTTTAGTATTCCTCCCTCCATGAACATGAATCATCTCAAAGAAATAATGTGTGTTGTTCTGGCGGTTGTTGAGGGTCCATAGCTCTCCTCTTAGCCAATTGATGTCCCTCACACTATCTGCCGCTGAAGCCCAATCTTCGCAGAGACCACCTTCATAAGTGTGGCTCGTGACACTGGCCATTCTTCCGCTATTGGGGACAAGGGAACCACCATAGTGAACTTCAGTATAAACTCTGGTAAATCCATAACGCGATCCATTTTTTTGATAATTTATGGACTGAGAGCATGACAATATTCGGTAGAAAACTTTGTTATTTATAGACTTCAAGTCTAACACAAATTTAAGGCGGGTTTTTTTAAAAATTTGAAAACTTTTTTCAAGTTTGAAAACTTTATCCTGACAATATTCCTTTTTCATCCTGTCACAAGTACAACTGCTTTACTTTGGCAGTTGTCACATCCTACCATTTTGAGTTGTCATAGGTGGTAAGGGTAAGACAAAAAACTTGCATTCATACTAGAAATCTGTATGACAATAAAACCATTGTGTAACATCATCAACATTATTCAGCCTAGTGACCCATTTCTCTTCAAAGAGGCTGTTAGCGAGGTCAAATTTGTGCATGTCGATTGTCTTGTCCGAGATTAGGGAGAGATCATTATTGCCAAAACACAACCACTCAATGTATTTCACAGTGTATGCACCACAATCACCACTGCAAACAAACAAACAATTACTCACAGATTTATAAAAGGTGGCGGGTAAATAACAGAGTAGTGAAGGGATATATTACTTTCTTTTATTATGTGGTAAGCCATGAGCCCTTCCATGATAAGTCAGGTCCTCCTGAAGCCTATGTGCGTACTTTGGGGACAGAGCCTCGTGGTTGCTCAAAAATTTTGGCACATACTTCAGGATTGGGGCCACATCTTTTTCTATTACCCGCTCTGGCTTCAAGTCGGTGTTGCAGTCATACACATTGAGCTTCCAGTTCTGGAGGTCTATTTCAATGGCCACCCAATGGTTGCCTCCAACAAAGAGTGGTGCATAAATGAAGTCCACATCTTCCCAATTTTTTTCAAATAAAAATGGAAGACTTCCCTTGAAGTACCTCACAACACGATCTGGAATAAATGGTACTTCAACTCCACCTGCTTCACTCCTATGTTGGTCCTTGTAATCCTCAGATCATAGACAATCCATTATGGAAACCTTGTGATTATCAGCTGTTTTTTTCCTCAACTCAGACCTCACGTGGCAAAGAACCTCATCGATGTGCTGCCAATACAAGTACACATTAATTACACTTAAGACTGAAAAAATAAAAAATAAATTTTTTATCCTGTCACCCTTACCAGATTATCCCACCAGAACTTTGGTTCAATAATGCACTCAAAGAAACCATTGTCAATAGTAATTCCACTCAGACCTTCAAACTCCTGAGGGCTGAAACATAAAACACAATATAGGAGTATAAAATTTCATTGTAATCATCATAAAAGATATTAAATAGTATATTAATACACCAATTTTTTTAAGTACCTTTCCTCTTGGTACCATTGTATTGCTTCTGTCATCTCTCTTAGAGCAGAATTATTGGTTATCTTCTTTCAGAAAGCTTTGGAATAGACTTCCTTCTTCTTGTCCTTGTTGTCCTTCTTGGTGGTCTTGGATGTGTAAGGAGAGCTGAGAGAAGGAGAAGGCTTTGTATTACGCTTGGGAAGGATCCTGCCACAGTGACAAAGAAAATATTATATCCTGCCATTCAACACACACTATCCTGTCATACTCCAAAAACTATCCTTTAATTTCAGAAGTTACCTCTGTTTCTGTGGAGACACCTTGTTTGGAGAACGACCACTGACCATCTTCACCCTTGTGTCAAACACAAGTTTGGGTTTCGCAAAATCATCTTCCTTGTCCTCCTCACCTTTCTCCACCTCAGTCATTGCCACATCAGCCTTGCCCTCCTCAGTCTTTTGCTCCTCTGCCTTTCCCACCTCAGCCTGAGTCTCCTTATTCTTTTCCTCCTCGGCCTTGGCCACCTCAGCCCTTTTCTCCTCCTCAACCTTTGCTTCCTCCTCGGCCTTTTTCTCCTCCTCAGCCCTTTCCTCCTCAGCCCTTTTCTCCTCAGCCCTTTTCTCCTCCTCAGCCTTTGCTTCATTCTCAGCCTTTTCCTCCTCAGCTGTAGCCTGCTGAGTGAGCTCTTCCCTTGGTACATCTTTAAGTTCATTATCTTTCAACTCATCTTGCACCTTAGGGTCGCTCTCATCCTTATCAGATGCCTTCTCAGATAGCTCAGCAACAACATTCATTACCACATCTCTTTCTCTTCTACCAACACCAACTAAATGAAAATCTTCGACACCCTGCAAACAATCCTATCATACATCAATATATATCCTGTCATTAAACAAACACTTCCTAGACACCAATAACCTAATCATACCTCATTGTCACTCGAATCTTTGGAGCTTACAAACTCCTCATTCAAATTTACACAAAGAGCAACAACATTATCCACTGGCTCCTCAGCCCTTTTCTCAGCATTCTCAACAACAACTTCCTCAACATTGTCAACAACATCTACCCCCACAAGGAACAACATTATCCTGTGGAAAAAGATGGTCCTCCAACTCCTCATTATTACCAAAATCAAATACTGGTTCATGGTAAATAACAAGTCGTCTAGACACAGTGAGGAACAAATGATGTACATGCATTTCCTTAAAAACTAACAATATTCAGAAACTCAAATCCAAATACTTTCACTACATAAACTAGTTCACAATGCACATGACATAAAGTATTTTTAGAGGTGTCAAGATTCATAATACACATGAAGAAATGAAATTCCTTCAAAACTAACAATATTCAGAAACTCAAATCCAAATACTTCCACTACATAAACTCCTAAATGCACATAAGCTATACAAAAACAAAATTCAAGTGTCGGGACACAGACAAGAGGATGTCAGGACACAGAGAAGAGGATGTCCGGACACAGTAAGGAGGATGTCAGGATAACCCTAAACAATAATCAAATTATTCACAACTTTGTTCTCAACTCCAATTACAGGTGCAAATGTACATATTATCTCAAATTTACATGCATTGGCTTCAATCATGAACCCTAAATTCACCAATTTAACTCATAAATTTCACTTACATTGTCCTTAAAAGCCAGAGGCTCCATGGTTTTCCAAGAGATACAAGACCTCCTTCTTCCTCTGGGAGACTGCTCTTTCCCCTTTCGGCGCCGACTTCTCCGACGAACCCTTATTAGATTTAGGGGTTTTCTCGGTTTGCCTCTTCTTTCTTCCTTTAGAGTCTCCATGTGAGTCTCTCTTTCTTTTCTGGGGTGCGGGGGGTGCGAAACCTCTGGTCACGGCCATAACTGGAGCGATTGGGAGAGAAAGAGTTGCCAGAGAGAGATTTGGGAGAGAAAGACAGAGAGTTACCGGAGGTTACGAGCGGTTGCCGGAGAGGTTGAGAGAGGCTGAGGGCGGTTGAGAGCGGTTGAGAGCTGGGGTCGGGAAGAATCAAAATGGTGAAAATGGAGAAGACGAATGGGTGAATTGATTTTGAACGAGAGAGAGAAAGTGGGTGAATGGAGAAGCTGAGTAATTCAGTAGCTGACATTAATTTTAGCCTAATGCTACTTAAGTGGGATTAAGTAGCATTTACTTTTTAAATTACGTCTTTGAAAACTGCCCGCCCAATTAATTTCCTTTTTTTTTATTATAATTTTTTATTTTTTATTTTTATTTTCCTTTTTTTATTTTCTGAATATATTAAAATAATCATTTCAGTAAAAAAAATAAAGATAAATTAAATTATAATAAATCTTTTCTTTTTAATAGGAAAAATATTTTTTTGGACTATTATAACCCTCAAATGGATATAACAGTCATATCCACTTGAAATTGGACATATGTGTAATTTAGATACGAAAATGGGGTATTTGGGACAATATTTTCTATAATCAATCGATCAAATTCGTAATATTGAAAAGGATAAAATTGACTCTTTAATCGAGAACTTTGTATGTACACTCCACACACTCCTCCATATCTCATTTTGACAAGGTAAAAATACCGAAATACCGAAACATTGAAACTATCATCGATTTACTAAAATCATCATTTAACCACTTTAGGATGATAGATCAAGAAAGCTAGAACTTTCTAACATTGAATTTAGTCTATTTTACAATCCCAATCCCAAATTTCTAATCTAGGGTTTTTTCAATTTTACATTGACAGCCCCAAATTTCATCAATTTTTCAAATCAGATTACACATAACAGTGTATCTCTGTAAAAGGCCGCCATCATCATCTACCTACTGAACGCCGCCTTTCTCCTCGCCGGCGCCCAACCACACGAGTCGCCGCCTCATTCTCGAGTTTCTAAGGTAGGTCATTGATCTTCTAGTCTGAGTTGGGAGATGAGGAAGAAGCTAGTTCGAGAATGGAGCTTCGTTGAAGAAGATCAACTTTGAGTAGCTCAAGTAGAGTGCCATGACCTCCTCCACCGTCAAAAATCTCAGTCGCATGTTCCGAGCTGCTCGCAAAGGCACGACTACCGCCAAAAAAGCCACTAGCACAACCAAGAAAGGCACCAAATCCATCGCTCGCTCCTCTACAAGCTCTTCCGTACTCGATTTTCCTTCAATTCGCCCTATCGCCGATGTTGACTTCTCCGATTCCGCTCCATCCGAGCACTCCTATAATAATCTATGGACAACTGCTTTTCCGTACAATCGATCGCCGCTCGGCAAGCTGAGCGAATTGATCTCAACTCGCATTAAGCCCCCTTTTGGTTTACAAACTGCTCAAGGTTCGTGATTCTGCAACCATTTCTTGTCTAAGTCTATCATTGTGGCATGCTGTAGTGTCTGTCTTTTCTGCCTCCTGAATGTATTATAGCTGCTAAATGGCTAAAGGCCATTCAGAAATCTTAGCTGCTTCCTTTTGTGAAGCATAAAATGTGGATGCAGGAAGATTCATTTTGTTTAGCTAATCATTTTAAGAATATGGATAGAAGAGTTAGCGCCTTTAAAAGGAGTTATCTAGGAGAGGAGAAAGGAACCTTGAGTGAAAAATTGGATTAAAATGTTATCTCTATTAGGACATTGCCTATTCTTCACATCATTTATTTTGCTTGCTTTATGTGCAGATGAGCATGTAGAGGATGCTGGTGATCATGTTGAAGATGCAGATGAGCATGTTAAGGATTCAAATATGTTGAGACAGGTCTCCTCAACTATAAAAGGTATGTTTTCTTCTTTTTCCTCTAGAGATTCTTGTTCAATTAGTTTGCCACCAGTAAGTACTTCAATTGTCATCGTGTTAATGCCTGGGCTTTTATTCAGTCAGGGAAATAAGATAATGAGAAATAGTATATTGTATAATATTTTTATCTCACTATGATATATAGATATGCATCATGCTTGCTGGACTTTCATATTCTTAGTTACTTCGAGTTCAAAGATTGCATACCCAATGCTCATTTTGAAAAACCAATGTTATTTTAAAAAGATGTATGTATAAAGCTCCTCTTATTAAGGGGTAGCTCTACATGGAGTCATGACAGGGCCTTGTTTGTCCCTCTCACGACCCAATCGCTCATATGAAATGGAGCCCCTTTGGATGTTCTTCCAAAGACCACTAATGTCACACTTTTTAGCATCTCCTGTAGATTAGGCAAAATACTGTGTACTGTGCTGTTGTTTCCTATTATTTCTGTTGAAGGAAAGTGGCAGACATAAGTCCCATAGTAGAAAGGTTAAAAAGTCAAAAGGAAAAAGTAACCTTCAGACTCTGGAGAAAAATGGGTTTCCCTGGTTATTCTAGTAAGAATCGATAGTCAAAAGGATGAAAATGCTCTTGGTGCACTTTGTAAAAAATGGTAAACTTTCAAATAAAGGGGCTGCATTAAAGGTTACTGCCGTGTTAGGGGAAACCTTGGATGTCCTGCCGTGTTACATGCAGGACATCAAATCGAGCTTCACTAATATATGGAAAACCACATTTCGAACATGTTCATTACAGAGGAAGCTTTATATTGAGGTAGTCATACTTATAATGTTTAAAACTTTCCATATACTCCTCTTTACTATTTTCTTTTCAGATGTATGGGCTTTTCAGGAGTCATTGACTATCTGGCATCTGTATTTTTCTTTGATTATGCCATAGTTTTCTCGCTTTTTTTTCCCATTAAATTCATTACTTATTGGAATAGTTTGCTTGCTCTTCTAAGAAAGTGCTCACTACCTGAATAACCTGATATTCCTGTTTGAAGTTGATTGACATTTGAACCATACATTTGGAAGTCATTCCTTTGCTTTCTACCTATGTAGGTAGCTCAGATTTGCAAGTTAGACATGTGAATGGTGAAATAATGCTTTCCAGCATCTGTATGATAGTACCTGATGATCACATTCGTGCTCCACAGCATAACAAAGAAGTCTCTCAGGAACGGAAAAAGAAGTGGATCTATAAGAATACCCACGATGTAAAGATTAAAAAATTAATTGAATCATGTGCAGATAGGTTTGGATCAGGTGCTACTATTTCAGTTTTTGATAGATTAGGCCTAGAGACTGGTTTAAAAGAGTACAATGCACTTCTTAGAATTTGCATTGAGAGTGCTAAGAGAAGTGAAGATGAAGGAGTTCTGTTGGAACAGATTTACAAGGCATACAAGCTTTTCAAATCGATGAAGGAACAGGGTTTTCAAATACATGAAGAGACATATGGGCCATTTCTCATGTTTCTGATTGACATGCATATGGTGGAAGAATTTTTTTTCTTCCTTGAAACAATTAAAGACGAAAATTCTAGTTCAAACTCACGATTTGGTTATTACGAAATGTTGCTAGCTATCGAGGTCAATGATGAAACCAAGATTCAAGAGCTCTCTAATCAAATTGCTTCTCGTGATAATCCAAGAATATCAGCATTACAAGGTACAAATTTGACATCTGGTGCTTGGAACAAGACATCCCTTATTCTTTGTTATGTTACCCTGTCGTTTTCTCTTTTAAAATTTTGTGATGTTAATGATATTCATAAACAGCTAAAGAAAGAATCTTTTTTCTGTCAGAGAGTTGAGCCAGCTCTTGGTTAGTGTAATTAGAACTGGTAGAATTTGAGAGAGTTGAGCCAGCTCTTGGCTAGTGTAATTAGAACCGGTAAAATTTGAGTCATTCCTGATAATAAGTCCATGCACCCTTCACCGGTTTTTCCATGCACGTGTATGTTTATACAGGGTCATCTGTTATTCAGGCTTTCTGAATGTCAGTCTTTTCATCTTTGTATCTTTGACTTTTGTCCTTCCGGTTTTGCTTTTATGGTTGCAAGTTTCATTTTCACTTCTGAATATGTATAAGTGTGCATATTACAGAACAGTACTTGATGGCAATTTGTGTCGGAGGTAGGAAAAAGGAACTTTTGGAAGTTCTGGAAAGGATTGATATCACTCAAGTTTCATCAGTGGAAAACTTGTATCGTATCTTCAGTACCTTGGGGAGGTTATCATTGGAGTTCTATGCAGTGAAGTTCATTTCCGAGTTGAAAGAATGTGGTATGCCTTGTGTCATTTCATTCTTATCAAGGTGTTTTCTGTATAAATCTAACAAGCACTATACTTAGAGCTTCCTAGTAGACTACTTATATGATGTATTGTGATACCATTCATAGAGATTTTGAAGTCCAAATTTGAATTGTACAAGTACTACAGTGACTAACCAAAATATTGGATACAACCCTTTGTTAGTTTTAGAGGCTGTTTATTGAAAGGGAAGACAGGATGAGCATATTTTTGTTATTAACCTCTAAATTTGTACCCCGTTCTCCCATTTTCCATTATAAATCTCTTCGATCTATTTTTAATTTTACTTCTTTCTTGCACTTTCTTATCTTCTGTGCCAGAAAGACCTTTTCTCTCTCATACACTGCTTGCTTGTGTGCAATCAAGTGTTTTTTGAGCTGACATATGAATATGATATTGGTGAAGTATTGCCTAATGACTAACTAGTTCTGCTCTAATTTGTTCTTTGGGGTATTTTCTTGATCACAATGCTAATTATCCGGTTTATATATTGCAACAACTACTGCCCAGTGTATCCCCCACATGCAGGGTCTGTCTAGTTACTGAAGCTTTTAGGCTTATGTGCTTCTTTCATACTTTCAATTTAACTTGGATTACATTCAGCCAATACCAACCAAGACACTATTGTTTATAAGTCATCAGGAAATGTATATTATCTGGATAATGCAGAATATTTCTTTGATGCATCCAAAAGTGCCTCTTGCTGTCATGCAAATCTGCAAGAATGTTTAAGATGTATATATCCTCCATACTACGTATCTTTGTTCTTATGTTCATCGCTCATCCTCCTTATTTGTGCAGATCACATTGCTCAGAGTATATCCATCCTCTTATCGAATTATGCTACAAGTATAACTGATATTTCGGTGAGGAATTCACTTATGAATGTCATTGGAAATTTCCATTATGCTTATAGATCTGCTTTTTTGTGCTCAGTCTTTTCAGAATCTAGGACAGTAGTACTCTTCTCTTTTTTGGTGATTATATGGC
Source organism: Oxyria digyna (assembly GCA_029168935.1). NCBI lineage: Eukaryota > Viridiplantae > Streptophyta > Magnoliopsida > Caryophyllales > Polygonaceae > Oxyria > Oxyria digyna. Next base: position 76,827,690 of record JAPVLV010000001.1, read on the forward strand.
ATTACATCTATGTACAGTGTCCGCTATGGGTTGTTTGTTTCCTTGAGAAGGATTCAAAAGGAACAGAATTCAAAAAAAAGAAGATAGAATTATGTTATTAAGTGCTCAAATGGCTCCTAAAAAAATACAACAATGCCTGTGGTAATTGTAATTTGCTCTTTAAACCATAAGATCTTGTCATGCAACACTATGTGAAGTGCAATTAATAGTCTTGGAAAAGGTAAATCTTTAAAAAATCCTATCTTATCTCATCTGCTGTTTAATCTTTCTTGATGCCATGACACCTATATATATATATATCTGTAAGGACTTGCTTCTATATTTTTTGTGCTTTAAATTGCTTGGATGTTGATTTCAATGTCTTCTGACTCTTGAAATCTGTATCCTGAAGGTTGAGGTGGTTCTTTCAAAATTCAGAAGCATGCATCAAGAATCAGGGGTGGTACCCTCAAGTTTATCATATGAGAACATTATAAAATTCTGTTGCAACTCGTTCGAGGTTTGTAGTTACTGTGGTACATTCAAGAGTCTCATATTATTCTGATTGCAATTCTGTTATTATGGTAAATTCTGTTGCAATTCTGTTGCAACGTTCCTATGTTTCATGTCTCTTATATAGTCTGATTGTGAATGTTTTTCTGTCAAGCTTGTAGACAAGGATAATAGCTGTCGTCATTGTTTCTTTTTAACCTAGGTGCACGAAGCTTTAATTGTTGCAAATCAGATGGTTGCAGAAGGATTGACTTTATCAATGGAAACAATCAATTATATGCTACACACATGCGAAGAACGCGCTGAATATCATTTGGTATGTTTATGACCTGTTCCATGTCTTAAATCCATATCTGACTATTTTGAAGTATATTACTGTATTGTGTTTGGCAGTGCAGCTGTTATAGTTGCATTTTGCATTTAAAGAGGGCTAATTTTGGCTCCATTTTATCTACGGACGATACATAATAGTTGACATTTGATTTCATAGTCATGCTTTAGTAGGATTGTTTTAGGCATGACTTCTGATTTCATAGTCATGCTTTAGTAGAATTGTTTAACTGACAAAGCTCGCTCTACTTGTGTGTATCTTAGTTGTCTTTTTTGAGCTTGTATTGCAGTGCAGTTACGTTGAGGAATTTATGAGCTTTTTAAGTATTCTACTCTATATTGTATCATATGTATGAGATATCCAGCCTGATGCATATGTAATAAAATTCTATTTGATCCTGTAGAGAATGATTATATTGTTTTGTACCTGTCTTATGTTTGCATACTGTTATCTTAATCTTTCTTACTCATAATGTAGGTTCACTCCATCTATTCAATGCTCAGCCGCTTCGATTGGAAACCAAACAGTGACACATACAGGAGCTTGATAAACTTATCCGTTAGGGCGAAAGATGTGCGTTCTTATGCATAAAATAAGCATGTATTGCTTGTTTTCTTTTTCATGCCTTGCTAACTCGACTGTATCTATGAGATTGAACCAGTTAATTTCTTGCAGATACAAAGTGCTTTCTCCATGCTAGAAGATATGCAAAAGGTCGATGTCAGTCCCACATCCAATATTTATAATGCCATCATGGCAGGCTTTTATCGGGAGGTTTGTACATATGAGATTTCTATCATTAAATTCTAACTTCTATTTTGATTTATTTATGTATACTATGAAGAAGTAACAATATTTGTGTTTGTGATGCGATCTGGCATAAATTCCAACGACATGGTGCATGCTGAATTGCTGATAGATCTAACTCTAAGTGATAGGCCTAAGGAAGATAGCTGGAAATACTGACATTTTTTCTTCAGACTCGGACATTTTACGATGGTGCATTTTTTCCTTGGGGAGCCTGGTTTTAATGTTCTTGGATTGGCTATTGCAGATTAACATAATTAAGTGGTTTATTAGGTGCTTTGTAGCCATATGATGCAGCCTTTCATCTATCGCTGGGGCAGATTGACGTAATGTTCATTTGTTTGCCTAAATTAGATGTATTTTCATATATTTTTTTATCATGAACTGGACTTGGATTTGCACTTGCACAATCTGATGCTTTTAGCACAACCTCGTTTTTTGTTTTTTAAGAACACGTTTTTCTTTTTACTATATACCTATGCAAAATGTCATGTTTTGTTGATGCAACTTTTTTATTGATTGAAAGCTGAACACTGATCATGATCTTGATCAAGTTACATATAATCTTACTATGAGGTTGATTTACTATATACCTATATACCTCTTACTGCAGGTTTTGCGACTGTGTTTTCAGACACTTAGTTTTCCCGTAATGGTCGTATTGTTCCTGTTCTTATTTATTTTACTATCAGCAAGTTATATTCTGATCTATATTCCTTAGGGTTCCCAAAACTATAAGCTGCTGCGTACCAAAATAGATACAGTTGCACCTACAGCTTAGCCCAATACCGGCTACAGTGTCCGATCCTTTACTGCTCCCAGATATACGAGTGCTAAACAATTTACATATAAATGTCATGAATCCTTCTGACAAAGAGAGAGTCCTTCTAAATCTGTACCATATACCTGTACCCTAGGCAGCCAAATCCTGTTAAATTGTAAAACCTAACCCACCACATTTTCTAGGCAAGCAGAAGTCCTTATCCTTATTTAATGAAAAATCTGGCAGGAGTTCCTCTACGCTTGTTATTTGCATTTTTTCTCCTTTGATTCAATCTTATTTTACAAAGTCCCTGCCTTATTTTCCCCTCTTCTGTTGAAAGTTCTCCTCTTGTAATATTCTTGTTGTAATTTTCATGTCAAAGCATGTTTTGCAGCACCGCAATGCTGCAGGTTGTAACTAGCTAGCTTAAAAAAAATCTATAAGGAAAACCTTTCATGTGAGCAAACATGCATATCTCTATGGAAAAATGACTGCAGGATATGGCAGTCATGTTTTTTTATGTCTTACATCTAACATAACTCAAGGATGCTATGTGTATTGATCTGGTAGGATATGCTGATTTCCAAGTATCTATGCTGGTAGAATGCTTGAAATGAATATATTATAACTGACAATACTATATATGTGCCATTTCATTCCATGTGCTGTAGTCTTTTGATTTGGAAGTCAGCAGCTTTCCAGGATTGTATCACTTGACTTGTGTTCTATTTATGGATTCTCTTTCCACCTATAAAGAATGTTTGATTTTCCATAAATCCTTGCTTCGCCATAGCTTGGCTTGTAATTTTGGGCCTTACGACTTCAGTGTGATTTTTTTTTTTGTATATATATCAAGTTTATTGGCATTTCGTCCCTTATTTCCGTGCAGAAAAATGTCAAGGGTGCATTGGGAGTTTTAGAGCGAATGGAAGCAGCAAATATAAAACCTGATTCAATAACTTTTAGCTTTCTAATTGCAAATGCCGACTGTGAGGAAGATATTATTAAGGTTAGTTGATCTATATTGCGAAGCAGTTGCTCCATTTTTCATTATTTAATATCACAAGATGTTAGGTTTGATGCATATTGTCTTTTTTTCCCTTCTTTCTGCTATCAGGTTTAGAATGTATCAAATCTAGTTACATACCCATTTTCTTCTTTCCACGTGAAAAAGATGTCTTGCCTAGGATTGAGAGGGGAGAAAAGAGGTGTTTGAAATCAGTAAAGACATTGGAAATTGGATGTTTAGTGGATACTTCTCTGCCCTAGTACTTTGAATAGATGCGAAGTTTTTTTGCTGAAGTCTGCTATTGAAATTCACGTATATGAAAATGCTGAAGTTCAAATTCATGAGATGTTTAATTAGCTGAAACTGATAATAAGTTATGAATAACAAGATTTCTGGGAATAGCCAGTCTCCCACATGAACAAACTTGCAGGTAGGCAATATTTTGATGGTATAGTAGTGTCTTAGGATTTTTACTCTTTCTGGCGTACTTCCTTTTTCTGTTTTCTTCATCCTTTTGTGTTTGTGTAACTGATTTTCACTGTGGTATTCTTCTGTGTCTCCTTTCACTTTCACTTTTATTGGGTCTTACGAAAATATCCTCCTGATTTCTTCGGGGTAAGCATGGATCTTGACCTCCAGACCATCCATGTGCCAGATACACTGTCAATGTTGTTACTTTCAGTTTGAATTTCGTTCTTTTTGGAACATTCACCGATCTGTTGACTTTGTTTTAATGATTTCACAGTACTGTGAGATGTTGAAGTCAAGTGGAGTGCAAGCAACAAAACATGTATTTATGGGACTAATAAACGCATATGCTAACTGTGGGCAGTTTGATAAGGCAAAAAAGGTATTAGATCATGATCATGCTTCTGATCAGTATCAACCTGCTAAATCTCATATTTCATTATTTTGTGTGACGATTCACATGTAGTCTTGGTACCTGGTATGAAGTTCGAGCTCTTAAAGAAATTGTCGCTAATTCTAAAATTGAATTTCTTTGATATTAGATTTCAGCAACTCAAAAGATAACATCTAGGTTGATAATAAGAGTTGGTAGAAGTGTCATTACTTGTCAATAGTATGAAGTGAGGGTGCCTTAGTTGGAGACTTGCATATTAATTGGTTCATTAAAAGATACCGAAAGATCATTGTTTAAGGATATGACTATCAAGAGTTACAGGTTTTAGAATCTACAAATAGCCTCATGAGTATGTTTACGAAGAGGATGTTTCGAAAATTATGTGGAGACTACACAAACCTCTGGCTTCAAATGCCTCTTTCTATAACATAGCACACTTATTTGTTTAAAACTTGTTTCTTTCAACAGTGCCGTTGCTTTGAGATCTGCATTGTTACTTTTGTGGCCGAATTAATTTGTGAAAGAAAGGGATTATTGTGGGGTATTTTTCAGAGTGTGTAATTAATAAAACACTTCTCATGCATATCCGACCAGTTTTCTCGGTCTTAGATTCATGGAAAAACAATGCAAGCAAACCCATTTTAGTATTTTCCAATTTAAAGATCATGAGCAAACTTCAGATTTGTACGCACGGGCAGATTTTCTCAAATAATTACCGGATACCTTTTAAATTTATGCTTTTTTTTAATTTGGAGCTACTTTTTGCATTTATATAAGCCTGTATACATAGATATATAGTGCTAAATTCCAAACAATGAAATCAGATGTACTAACCTCAGGTTATTTGCTCAATTGAAAATAATACATTCAAACTTATCCCTGGAAGTCCACTTCTATATTTCTGCTTCAACCTGATCTTTTGAGGTTTATTGCTTCAGACTAAAAAATCTACTTACATAACCTTTACAGGGGCATGTCAACTTGGGGCTTAGATTGGAAATTGATTAGTTTTCACTTTTCAGGAGATTAACTCAGGCCCAATCCTCTCAGTTTGAAATCATATTTGCGACTTTTTTACTATGTTGTCTGAGAGGTGAAGCCCTGAATTTGTTGGAATCTGAAAAAAAAACATTTTCATTTTACCTAGGAGGTATAATCGGAAAACTCTTTCACAAGATAATTCTACTTCAACCTTTCACCTGGCCTTTTAGCTTGAAATATAGCAGTTTTTTAGGCTGGTTATGGTTTTGTTCTTTATTCTCATATTTTGTACTGACGTGTGATGTTTTGTCAGGTTGTCCAAGACAACGGATTGGATGTGAAGGAAATGAATGAACTGAAAAGTGTCTTAGCCTCCGCTCTTGCATCAAATGGATGTATAATTGACGCTCTTGAGATTTACAAGGACTTGACGCTGAATGGCTGTAGTCTACAGCCAAAAGCAATTATATCACTCATAGTAAGCATACATACTTGTTACTGTTGTTCTCTTGAGTATATTGTTAAAATAAGTAAGGTAAGATGTTGTCCATTTGACGTCCATTTTTGCAGGAACATCTTCAATCTTCGGACAAGCTGAGCACAATGCTTCAGTTGGTTAATGAATTAAGTGGTAGGGACTATTGGATAGACGGTTCTTGCAGAGTCATTGGATACTGTTTAAGAAATAAGAACTTAAGGTTGGTATAAATGTTACACTCTCATACAAAAGTGTCCCTTATGGTTTACTTACACTTCTCTCCTTTTTCTCCCAGTGTTGCTGTCGATTTGCTTGAAGTAGTGACTAATAAGTTTCACGATAATGTTATGATCATCGAATCTGTTATCAATGAGGTACAACTGTTGATTTTCTATAGATGTAATATTTTGTTTTGTAATGCTTTTATCTTTGATATAAAACTGTACAAGTCGGTACTTGGGGCTTTTCTAGGTGGGTTATAATCCAGATTCAATGGTGTCTCCAATCATGTGTTGACTGTGCTTAAGTTAACCATAGATGGCATATTTTCTAATTTATATTGAATTGATTGCATGCTGAGCTTACTGTTATAAAATATACAGGCATTTTCAGTTGTTGCGGATCTAGAGCCACCAGATGTGCAGCTTGGCTTAGACTTGCTTCATGCCATAAAAGATGAACTTATGCTTGAGCCTACTCGGAGATGCTTGGATTTCTTATTGAGTACCTGTGTTACCGCAAAGGACCCACAAAGTGCTGCTCTAATTTGGGAGGAATATAGTGCAGCTGGACTTCCTCACAACATCTTAGGACTCTTGAGGCAAGTTTTTGTGTTTTAAACTTGCACCAATCATTTTTTATCATCCTGCTAATTTAATACCTACAAAATGAATCCATCAACGGTCTGATACTCTGATCACATTTATATTTTAAAAAATTAGTTTATTTATAATGGTGTCCAAATTGTTCTAGATTAAAATATTGTTGTGCCCCTACTTTTTATAGTTTTAAACTCTTTACTGGTGTGAGTTTAAATCAGTTTGGCATGTGTAAGAATATCCTATAATTATCATGACTATAATGTTTATAAAATCATTTGATGATGATTCTCTGCTCATGTGAGTTGACAATTACCCAGAGTCTTTGTACTGACATTTTTTCTTCTCTGCTATTTTATTCTCAACATTTGGTTAATCACTAAAACTTCATAGCAAATCTGAACCATATACATTTTCTAAATTCCCATGCAGGTTGTACCAGGTCTTTATGGCTTCAGGAGACCATGAATTGGCAGAAGATATTTTGAAGAATATTCCATTTGATGATCCCCATGTCTACGCTGTCATTGCAGCATGTCGTCGAACCTATGCTAAATCCAGTAAGAAAAACAAAACGAAGAAACTGAAGAAACCGAAAAAGAAGAAGAGCCTAGAAACTCAATAATTTTTTATAAGGTGAGTAATCCTCTAACTTCATCTGTCTCAAATTTTCATGGAACTGTAAATGTCATCGACAGTTCTTTCCTAACCCTAGCCCTCCAACCTTTTTCCGAGACACGACTCTTAGTACGACATAGTCATTCTTCTTCCATTCATAAGATCCACCATTTGGGCCATGTTGTCTAGCATAGAAACCGTATTTGTAGATCTGCGGTGTATTAGGTGAAATCTTTAGGAAGAATAGAGTGTCAACTGTATTGGGCTGATCATAGCTTAGAGCACAACCCTGACCATGAAGAAATTGTAAAGCATAGCAGACCTTCATGGAACTTATGCATCATTTTGCCAAAAGAAAATGTTCAAGATGCTGTTTAATTATTATTGGGTTAGTTATTATCAGAGATATGGTGTTGCCAGATTTCTTGTTGGAAAAAAATATAGATGAGAAAAATGCAGGAGTAGAAAATCTTTCATTGTTGAGCTGAATTAGGACAGGTTGAACGAAGTTATTTGTAAATTTTATTTGTTATAAACTATACAATTGTGCTGATGTATTTAGAAGGCGGGAAAAGTTGAGAAGTTATACTTGAATCTTATAACTTCATATATTATGCTTTCATGACTTTCATAGAATCACAGGCTACACAAATTTTGATCAAAACCGCCTTATTTTTCATATTATAAATTAAGTATTGAGGATAGCATTGTCAATTGGGCATTATATATACTTTAAGGGGTCGTTTGATATCGATATCTAAATATTGTGTACAGAAGGGCTGTCAAAATTAGACTTGACCGAAATGCCCGATCGATCCGGCCGAAAAAAAGCCCGACCAAAACCCGAAAAAAATAAAAAGGTTTATGTCCGGGACGAGTCCGACCCGACCGAAAAATGTCCGGATATTGTCTGATTCAAATCTCGTCCGATCCGAACCTCGTCCGAAACCCGATATTGTTCGATCCGAACCTCGTCTGAAACCCGATTTTGTCCGATCCGAAGCTCGTCCAAAACCCGATTTTGTCCGATCCGAACCTCGTCCGAAACCCGAAATTGTCCGAAACCCGAGATTGTCCGAAACTCTTGATTTTCCGAAACCCAAGATTATTCGATCAATTTCTACTTAATTAAGACAATTAACAATTCATTCACATATTAATTAGTTTAAACTATCAACAACAACATCAATCCCCATTTATCCCAAAAAACGGGGTATGGGGTGGCCGGGATTGGTATTTCCTTACCCCAACAGGTTGGGAGGAAGTAACCGATATGACCTAACAAAACATGGGAAAACCCGAAGAGCTAAAAAGCCGAAAAACAGAGAGGTCAAGACAAAGTAAAAGATAATACGGCTCCAAGCCCGAGTAAAAAGATACACCACTCCAAGACACCCAGATCAAACTTCAGTAACTCGAATCCTTTCCCTCCACAAAGCTCTGTCTTAAGCCACGTCAACTGAAAGCTCCAGAGCGGCGAGGTCCTTGCGGATGACCTCCATCCAGCTCTTCTTTGGTCGCCCTCTACCCCTACGGTAGTCCCCCAACGCCAGAACTTCACAACTGCGAACTGGTGCACCAAGTGGCCTCCTCTGAACGTGGCCAAACCATCGAAGTCTAGATTCTCGCAACTTATCTTTAATACTAGACACTCCGACTTTTCCTCGAATAACTTCATTCCGAACTCTATCCAATCTAGTATGACCACACATCCAGCGTAGCATTCGCATCTCAGCTACCATAATCTGTTGCTCCTGAGCCACAATAACTGGCCAAGATTCGCCCCCATAGATCATCGCTGGTCTAACTACCACCCTATAGAATTTACCTTTCAGTCTAAGGGGGACTTTCTTGTAACACAAAACTCCAGAAGCCTCTCTCCAACGATGCCAACCTATCTGAATCCTGGACTTGATGTCCTCATCTACTCCTCCATCTCTCTGCAAGATAGAGCTTAAGTACTTAAAGGACTCTCTCACGCACACCGAAGACTCTCCAAGCAGCAGCCCCACATCCCTGTCTGACGAAACTCCAAAATCAAATTCCACATACCCGGTCTTGGCTCGACTCAGTAAGAGGCCCTTTGGTTCTAAAACTGCTCTCCACTCTTCCAATTTGTTACTGACACCCTCCTTGGACTCGTCAACCAACACAATATCATCTGCGAACAACATGCACCATGGGACCTCCCCTTGCAAGTCACTTGTCAGAACGTCCATCAGAACCGTGAAAAGGAAAGGACTTAGAGTTGATCCTTGGTGCAGCCCAATCCGTACCCCAAAGTAATTTGTGTCTCCGCTCGGAGTGCAGACGCTTGACTTCGCATCCTCGTACATATCCCTCAGGATTCTAATGTACGTCCCTGACACACCCTTAGCTTCCAAGCACTCCCAAAGCAGTTTCCTAGGTACACTGTCATAAGCCTTTTCTAAATCAATGAAAACCATGTGTAGACTCTTCTTCCTCTCTCTGTAACTCTCAATGAGGCGCCTCATCACATGAATAGCTTCCACGGAAGACCTTCCCGGCATGAACCCAAATTGGTTACTAGAAACTTGGATCAAGCTTCTTAACCTGAAATCAATAAGTTTCTCCCAGACCTTCATAGAATGACTAAGGAGTTTGATTCCCCTGTAATTACCACAGTCCTGCACATCTCCCTTATTCTTATAAACTGGGACCAACTTACTACATCTCCACTCATCAGGGTTTTCAGAATGACGTTAAATAAAGTAGTAAGTCAGTCCAAACTTCTAACCCCCAAGCATTTCCAAGCTTCTGTAGGAATCTCATCTGAGCCAACAGCTCGTCTGTTCTTCATCCCTCGGATAACAAACTTCACCTCCTCTCTCGAAATACGCCTACTAAAAGTGCAAACTGTTCGATTTCCGAGACTCGGAGTTCTCCCCTCCGACTCAAAACCTTCATTAAGTAGGCTCGAGAAATATTCCCGCCAACGATCCTTAATCTTCGCATCATCAACCAAAATTTGTCCGTCTACAGCTCTAATACACCTCACTCTGTCGAACTCCTTACGGGAGCCTTCCCTAACTTGTGTCAAACGGTACAACAAACGCTCTCCCCCCTTCTCATCCAAAGCTTTGTAGATGTGCTCGAAAGCTTGCTCCTTCGCCTGAGCCACTGCTCTCTTGGCTACCCTCTTAGCCTCCCTGTAAACAGACAGACAACTCACTCTGTCTTTCTCACTAGTACAAAGACGCACACTCTTGTAGGCCAATTTTTTAGCTTTGACCTTAGCCTGAACATCAGCATTCCACCACTCCTCTCCTTTGCGTCGACTTCCACTTCTACCGCTCCACTGGCCCAACACTTCCCGTGCTACACGTCGAATGCAATCTGACATGGTAACCCAGATGGAATTGGCATTGCTCCCCAGACACCAAGCTCCATGCTTCTCTGCCTCTTCATAAACCCTCTCTCTAAAACGGACCCCGACCGACTCTGACAAACGCCCCCACTTAATTCTGGGTTGAGCTCTCGTCTTCTTGTGAGTTAAATTACCGAGCAAAACTAAATCAAGGATGAGCAAGTTGTGCTGAGTCGTCAAGCCATCGAACAGACTAACCTTGCAATCCCAACACCTACTCTTGTCACTTCTCCTAACAAGGAAGAAGTCAATCTGTGTAGCACTAGTGTCATTTCGAAACGTGACAAGATGATTGTCCCGTTTGCGAAACCATGAGTTTGTAATCACACAATCAAAAGCCACTGCAAACTCTAACACCTCGACTCCGTTGGCGTTTAAACTATCATTTTTAAAATTTAATCTTCTCTTTTTCAAAATTGACCCGATCCAAAACCGCCCAGACCCGAAATCGACCCGACCCGAAACACGTCCGGACCCGAAAATTGTCCGACCCGAAACACATTCGGACCCGAAAATTGTCCGACCTGAAACACATTCGGACCCGAAAATTGTCCGACCCGAAAACGACCCGACCGGAAACACGTCCGGACCCGAAAATTGTCCGACCCGAAACCGTCCGACCTGAAAATCGTCCGACCGAAATTAGACCGAAAACCCGGTTTTGGCCGATAAATAATTGTCCTGTCCAAACCCGACCCGAGCCGACTCGTTCCGACTTGTTATAAATTCCGAATAATGTCCCACCCGAATTTGTCCGAAACCCGACCCGACCGTCCGATTTGACACCCCTAGATATGGATATGAGATATCGCTAAGAATATGAGTACAAGTGATATCTTTGATATACTCCATTTTTTAAAGATATCAAATTAACACTCTAAAATCATTTTGATATTTATACCTGATTACTTGGCTCATGCCACTTACTATACTGAACGCAAATATCGTTCAAATATAGTTTGATACCGAGAGATATCAATACCAAACGGCCCTACTATTCGTCACACAACAACAGCCAACAAAATTGGACCGAGATGGTGTCATCCATTCTGTGGTTGTTGTTTGGTTGATCCTGATAATGACATTATTTAATATCATTTATTGATTAAAAAACTAGAAAATTTGCTGGAAAATCCTAAAAAGCTTGAAACATAAAAACTTTCATACCAAATGGAACCATAACAAGTCATTATCATGTATCACATCATTTTTAGTAAAGTTGCCAACTTCAGCTACAGGCTTAGTTATAAGAAGGGTACATAAATAGCAAAATTAAGAACTAAGCATACATTAATTACTACCACTATTGTTTCAGAGGAAGATGAAACATTCTAACGATACAAGTGGATTCTCAAGTGATTCATCAGGAGCCGTTGGATCCATCCTCTCCCAGCTGTCCCTTCCACCTCCATTGGGCCCATTGGGCCCAATTCCATTCTGGCCCACCATCCGAATCTTCCCGGGCGAAAGCCCAATCTTCCGGCCCGACGAGCTCCGGCCCATATTCGTCTCATTTCGCATCGCCGGCGACCTTGACCTCCGACCCGAATTCTCCCCGGGCTCCCTCCTCCGAACCACCTGACCCGACCCGTTTCTTCTCGGAGACGAATCGGATCTTTTCACCGGCGATTTCAGCCTCTCACGCCGCATAACCGGGTCGGATCCAACCCGACCCGGAGAAGGCGATCTGGGTACCCGGATCCGAGTATCCGAGATCTCAATCTGCTTCTTGGGAGTCGAATCGAGAGCTGAAATCACACTGAGGAAGCCATTGTTGGAGCTCGAGAGGCTCTCTGGAGATTTGGGAACGAAGGCGTTGAGATTGTATAAGTAAGGATTTGGCGAAATGGGTCTTTGATTTGGTGTTTCTGAGAGCACTTCTTTCACTGCTTCTTCTTCCTCAGGTGAAGGTGGAGATTTGGAGATAACGTCCACTTGACGGTTGATTGACGGCGCTCCGGTGCTTGCACAGCAGCCCATTTTTTGGTTGAGAAAAAATGGAGAGAACAGAGATGAATGAAAGAGATGGGAGGAGGGAAAGCATTTATTTTGGGAGATCACTGCAAGTTCTCTGTCAACTTTTTTTCTTTCTTTTATCAGTTATCTTAAATTTTAACCGAAAAAATAGTTTGGACCATATTTTATTTTTATTGATGAATGAAAGTTGAGATTATTTTTGTTTAAAATATTGATTTTACAGCAGAGGCAGCAGAAGATGTAGGACATACTAAATTGAGTTACTTATAAGGTGTCATCTGTTTCTGAGCCATATATTCAAGTTATCCAACCAAGTTTAATGCTGAATTTACCTACCCAACTACTCAAGTTACCAAGTGGGGGCATTCCACAACAACATTAACAATGGAGTGAACTGTGAGAAAAATGTCAGTGGGGTTTAGATTTATCTTTCTTATTTTCGAAACAAGTGAGTCTGGCTTAAACCAGTCAGTCGGTATGAAATAACTTGTCTACCATGTGGGACATACATAATGTGTAATTCTTCAAGTTTTGGGGGTACATTATGTAGTGTTCATGTAGATTGTATTGGGTGGTTCTGTAAACTTCAGACTTTGTATTCATTTATGAATGAATAGTGTAAGTTACACCTTACAAAAACTGTTCCACTATGAATCTAAATTCCAAAGGTGGATTGTCTTGAATGCATGTTATGTAGAATGCAGACAACTCTCACAAAATCCATACCTTCGCAGTTAGGTAATCCATTATAAAGGGTACGGACAAAGTATCACAGTGGTGGCGTGATCTGTTTCAATTCCTTGGAAAAGGTTTTTTTCCTATCTGTAGATGAGATTAAAACGAGCCCATGTTCTTCCACTAATCCATAGTGCTACATTACAAACACTAAGATTCATTTTACATGTGGGTACAAACCCCACCAGTTTTTGTTTTGTTTTTATTGTGATGTAAGACTAGCTCCATCTACGAAGTAGAGGAACATGGCAAAATAATGTAGCAAGAATCTATATTTTGATGAAATAGATCTAAGATTTAACATGCGAAACATCTCTAGAGGATGTGAGAGGAGGTTCTGAATGCACGATTGGTTCAGTGGTTTGGCGCTAGGTTCTAGCTGATCGAATGAATGCACGATTGTTTCACTAGTTCAACACCAGGTTCTAGCCGATCGAGATTTTAGGTTTTGGCCAATTGAATGAGTGTACATATGGTCCACCGTTTGGCACCAAGTTATGGCTGAGCAAATGAATGTGTGATTGGTCAACTGGTTTAACACTAGGTTCTAGCCGATCGAATGAATGTACAATTAGTCCACTCGTTTAGCACTAGATCATGTGAGAGGAGGTTCTTAATGTACGATTAGTTCAATGGTTTAGCACTAGGTTCTGGCTGATCGAATGAATGCACGATTGTTTCGCTGGTTTGGCACTAGGTTCTGACCGATAGAACGAGTGTATATGTATGGCCCACTGTTTAGCACTAGGTTTTCGCCGATCGAGTGAATGTATGATTAGTTCATTGGTTTGACACTTGGTTATGGTCGATCAAATGAATGTACGATTGGTCCACTGGTCTGACACTAGATTTTGACCGATTCACTGGTTTGACACTAGGTTTTGGCCAATTGAATGAGTGTACGTATGATCCACCGTGTGGCACTAGGTTTTGGCTAATCGAATGAGTGTACATATGATCCACGGTTTGGCACTAGGTTATGCCTGATCAAATGAATGTACGATTAGTCCTGGTTTGGCACTAGTTCTAGCCGGTCGAATGAATGTACTATTAGTCCACTTGTTTAGCACTAGATTATGGTGGATCGAATGAAAGTAAGATTGGTTCACTTTCACTAGTTTTGCAGTTGGCCCTAGGTTTTGGTCGATCGAAGAGACAGGAAAAGAAAACATACTAACATGGGTTTGTGTTATGTGAGAAGCATTTCTGAATGATTGGAAGGTCAAAAAAAGGGCATCCGAGATGACTGATATGACAAGTATTAGGGTTGATATGTACTCCCTCCGTCCCTTAATGTTCTTCCCATCTCTTTCTGTTACATTCGTCGAGACACGTTTTATAACGTTAATATCTTTAAATACACAATAATAAAAATTATAAAATTTTGATATTGTTAAAGCTCTTTATGAGACGATCAAACAAGATCCTATATTAATATATTTTTTCTTATATATTGGAAGATATGTCGAAGATTCTCTTAAAACGTAAATAGTGTCAAAATTGATGATGAGAAGAACATTAGGGGACGGAAGGAGTACTATGAATAGTGTCAGAATTGATGATGAGAAGAACATTAGGGGACGGAGGGACTACTAGACAATGGAGACACATGCCTCATGCCAGCTATTAATAGGGCCTTTTGGCATTTGCTTCTCAGGACAAATAATCATGCCTTATCAGTTGGCTAGTAAATATGAGTATGATACAACAAAAGAGGCTGAAGGAGTAGTTAGTATCATCATCACCAACAATTTCTTTATTTAGAGAACAAAAAGAAATGGATCAAAGCTCAGTAGAAAGGTTGTTAAGCTCATGGGAGAAAGGGCGGAACCATATTAAATTTACATGTACAGAAATAAATGACTTGACAAATTTTATGTCGTTATGATGGAGAGAATGCAGTATAATAGAACCTGTGTTTTCCAATCAAGAGGCTGATACACTGGAAATTGTAGAAGATGGTGATTTTGCTCGATCTAAGTCGATCATGGACTTGATATAAAATTCTCCTGCCTTGTAAGATGATCGTACCATGGGACCCGAAGCCACATAGCGAAATCCCTGCCATAAAAAGCATCCAAAACAGTACACAACCATTTGGTTAATACCTAAAAATAAAATAGACAACCCTAGATAAAGTGTGAATTAAAGACCCAAGTTGTGCATTAAGAAAACTTGCCATTTCCATCCCAAGAATTCTGTACTTTTCAAAAGCCTCTGGTGTAATGTACTCGGATACGGGCATATGGCGTTTGGAAGGCCTCATGTATTGGCCAAACGTCATGACATCAACACCGGCAGCTCTAACTTTTTCCATGGTTCGGACCACTTGCTCGGGCGTTTCGCCACAACCTAGCATGACTGATGTTTTTGTCAGAGTGCCAGCTGGAGCATATTCTTTCGCCATCTTCAAGACGTCAATAGACTGCTTGAAATTAGCACGATGATCCCTAACTGCACTCTGAAGTTCTTCCACTGTCTCAATATTGTGTGCAAGGACATCCAATCCTGAAACAGACACTTTTTCCACACAGCTAGCATCCCCCCGAAAATCAGGCACTGCAATAACAGTAAAATATGTCACAAAGAAATGGAAATGACAAAAAGATATTAAAACTGAAACCAATTCTCTCTGTGCTAATATCTCCCCATTCCAAGAATACACACAGACCCACACAAAAAATATAATGTTGTCAAGAATCATACTACTGAATTAATATCTCTACCAAGACTACCAATACTTCAGCAGTTTGATTGAAATCCAGAAACCGAAATAATATACACTTCTATAAGAAAAAACTAATAATTGCAGTCAATCTGAGTCCTGAGGTAATATTGCTGTCACAGAATTCTTTCCAAACAACCCTAAGCAGATTACACGGACTTATCTTCTCATGGAAAACATGGCATCAACTTGAAGAACCATGGACAATTCACAATTATAATTAATGATATATACCAAGAGCTTCTATCAGCATGCTTGGCTTTAGAGTCTTCAACTTCTGTACGGTTTCAGCAAAATGGCCACTTCCCTGATCAGGTAAATCATCCCTGTCAACACTTGTGATTACCACATACTCAAGGCCCCATGATGCAATAGCCTCTGCAACATTAGTTGGTTCATTTGGGTCTGGTGGAGGTGGAGTTTTAGATGTCTTGACATTGCAAAATCTGGCACAATGCAAAAAAAACATCTTCATCATAGTTAGTTAAGTCGTCATTTCTTCGAGGAACAAAGGCACTTATCACACACTAACTTAAACGTAGGCATATATGGACTATATAATATACTGATGCCAGTCAACCTGGAACTCTCTCTCATGAACATCATACCAACCTTTTTACATCTAAGAAGACAGCACATTAGTAAGTGCTTCAACCAACTAAAATTCTTCAGAAGATGCACTATAAAAATCCGACAACCTCCAATGACCAATTACAATTATAAATCGATATATATCTTACTCAATAATGGTAGTAAACTACCCTCTTTCAGCTTTATACCTAATAATAATTCACCGAGTTTTTCAAAACCAAGGCTCCAACTCAAATCCTGCAGCTCCTTTCCCCAAATTATGAAAACTTTAACTTCATAACAGATGAACCAGCCACTTCTACTCAACTTCTATACTATCAATCATAGTAAGAAGGGGTTGGATCTAGTGCTAATATTCTTATGCTACGAACATAAGAATGCATGCACATACTTTTATATTCACATTCACATTGACATACACATGCATGTATTTTTTCATACATTGTCAATGTGGAGAGATATGCAAATTTTCCATTTGTATATTGGTACATTAAAAATTAAACTCACATGAATCTTTCCCCTACAAATGTCATGTTTGATATCCAAATTCCAATTCAACCAAATTCACGGAGATAGATTGGAGATTTACCTGCAACCACGAGTGCAAGTATCACCAAGGATCATAATCGTGGCAGTAGCAGTTCCAGTCTCACCACCAGACCAACACTCTCCCAAATTAGGACACTTAGCCTCCTCACAAACCGTATGAAGCTTCAACTCCCGCAACTTCTTCTTGATCCTCGCATACTTCTCGCCTCCAGGGATCGATTCCTTCATCCATTTCGGCTTAGGGAGAGGCTTCTTCTTCGTTCCAACTTCGACGGAGTATTCCTCGCCGTCTCGGAGGCTGGTGAAGTCAGCTAGGGTTGGGGATTCGATGGAAATCCGACGACGGAAAGCTTCCAAGGTTTCAGATTGGGGAATTTCCGATTGGGAGGAGGGAGTGGAGGATTGAAGGCGGGATGAGATGAGAGAGGAACATTGGCGGTTGAGATGTTGGTTGGGATGGAGATGGCGGATGAGAGAAGTCAGTCGTGGATGCATCTTCTTCTTCTTCTTCTTCTTCTTCTTCTCTCTACCTCCGATTTCCACCAGATGAAATCTCAATTTTTCTGGTTTTTTCAGTTGGGCTGGTCCAAGAAACCAGGGATTTTTGGGCTCAAAACCAAACTAATCATGGGCTCGAAATTTCACCTAGGCCCAAATACACTGGACTGCTAAAATATTAGAAAATGACCAAAAATAGTCTCAACTTTTATATCAACAAAAAATAATCACAACTTTCAATCTATGAATCAAAAATGGTTCAAATGACTTTTTCGATTGAAATTTTGCTTAACTTGATGATGCTTACTGGAGATTTTTTCATAATTGGTCATAGTATTTGTTGTTTATGTGTGTAATCTTTATTATAAGATGTCGTCTTATTATAAAATTACCTTAAACTTTAAGAGAAAAAAATCGTTTGGACCATTTTTGGTTGATAAATTAAAAGTTGAGATTATTTTTGGTTGATATGAAAGTTGAGACTATTTTCAGTTCATAAATGAAAGTTGAGATTATTTTTTGTCATTTTTCCTTAAATGAAAGTTGAGATTATTTGAGTATATCAAAAATATCACTCATACCCATAACCATATCTGATATCTCATATCCATACCCGATATCTCATACCAATATCTTGGTACTAATACCTGATATCTGGATATCGATACCAAACGAGGCCTCAATATGCATATACATTCCTAAGATGGTGTCCATAATGATTATTAAAATAAAAATATACGAATAGATTATTCACGTTCACATTTCCATACTATCTCTAAAATGACCAGAATAGCGGTAATTAAACAGAGCAGCATCCAGCTCGTCGTTGGTTTTGCGATTCTTTCCCTTCTCAGTGGATTCTCTTTTTTATAGTGGTGGATGTTGAACTTGTTGAGTGCTCTATCACGGAACATCGACAATTCAATGCTATGTGCTCTACTGAAATAGGTTTCACCTTTTCTACTTGGTGTTACATCACTTTGTGCCTAAGTTTTTTACATGAGGTAGCTTGATTACTTAGGGCAACGCAAGGGATCTAATCAGAGACAAACTTAGATTTGGAAAAAAAACATTTCCCTTATTTGTCGGAGTACAGGCGTACTCGTTGAGAGTCGCTCTGCGACATGTCCAACAGTCTCTAACTTGGTCTTCGGTCAGTTTGTGATTGTCCCATCAGTGACGTAAAACTGACATAAAATTTAATATTCAGGTATTTACTTCTTAATGATCTCCATGTATGTATACGTACGAACTTAGTTAAGTGTAGGCCAAAGTAGATATACTATGATATTTACTAATTTACACTAAACTTGTATGTAAAATTATGTTCAAGATGAGGTGTCCTCTCCACCTCCATCATCACTAAACACATCGTTTAGTATCATTGCCAACCTGATTCCTCCTTGTGCTATGCGTTTCATCACAAACGGTAGTCTTGAATTGAAATATTTATCTGCAAAATTATGTTGGATTAAAACTAATCAATAATCAGTTCTACTATTATTAAGAAGAGTTGGATCCACTCAGAATGACATTTTCCTAGGAATATATGAATATATGCACTCTTTTCTATATTCGCATGAACATTCTTTTACATTCACATGTATGTGCATGTATTTTTAATATATTGTCAAAGACAAATTACACACATCCGCGAATGTACATGTGAATGTAAAAACATGTGTATGTGAATATAAAAAGGTGTGATGTATTCGTAATTCGTAGGATAAAATTATTTTCACATGAATCTTTTCCTTTTTAAGACGTTCAAAAGATAGAATAGACTATACCTGATAGTGTGGCACCAGATTTAACGCCTTTGTATGCCTGTTTGCAAGCTATCTTAACGCTTTCTGTAGCATATCTGTCAATCACGCGCGGATAAATTAAAGATATTTCGTATACGGCTTAACGTTGTTAAATAGACGTCCTAAAACTGAATTGAGCCTAATCATGTTCACATGCAACCTCCCAATGCAACAATAAAATCTCAACAAAGTAAAATTTGTAAACATAATCAATCAAGAAAATGTCAAATAAGTTCTTTTTACGGAAAAAAATTATAGCCCCTCTAAATGGGGATATGAATACATCAGTGTTCATACATGATTTTTTACTTCTTAGTATGAATGGTTGAGCATCACGTCTTAAACGAAGGCTAGATAAACTTGTTGATTCCATGTAAACTTGTTGATTCAAGTTTTAATTTTGTTTCCCATGAATTTCTTATAATTTATGTCGAACCCTTCTTTAGAATCAATTTTCTCAATACATTAACTAAGTATCGATTACATTTTTTTTTTAGCATCATTACATTTACTTTCTCAATACCTATCCATCCATAATATATATAGAAACCTTAATATGAGTTCTCCATTCCCATTGAAAATAACTTATAGTTAAGCTTGTATAAAAAGACGTACTTATTTACACACTCGTAGAGATCTTCACAATCCATCCACGACGGGACATCTTTGGCCCATGTACCCTGCATATATATGTCAAAATATTAAAACAAGTTCATAAATTCGAGGAAAGTTTTGGTACGAACATGTTTAAATTAACGTAAAAAAACAAACAGTTCGCGTTCACAGTTTACACGTCAATGTTCATAATCTGGGTCATTAAAAATTTTAAACGTTTTCAGTGAAGGACGTGGGACATACTTATAATTACTGTAAACTTTGATTTTTTTTTTATTTCTCGAAATGATCTCTGCAAATTTCATCGCCAAGATTATAACATTACCGCGTAAATTATGAATATTAATTGTTCAAAGTAATCACTTGGATCAAAAGTTTAACTATCTTACATCGGTGAAATTGTGTTGAATGTCATCTAAAAGAAGCTCCAAGTCATTCTCGTAGTATTCCTTCATGGCTGTTAGAATGATGTCCCTATCCCACACCTGCAGTTTATTTTAATTTCAGAGTAAATACCATCTTAATCGTCTTAGAAATTACATTAATATTACAAACTTACGTACATGATGAAGATTAGACTTGCGTTTAAACCAACGTAACACAATCGTGTTTCCTCCTTCGTCGCCTTCAAATCCAATGTGCAATGGCTGTATTATTAACGACCAAAACATATATAGATCAAATTAACGAGAGATATTCGGGTGAGAACAAAACTTAAGTTAGGTAAAAATGAAGTTTTTCGTAATCACTATAGGATTTTGGATCGTGAATAAGATTGAGATTCTACCGTTTAGGAAGAATCAGAAAGAGAGGATTGATGAAGGAAGAACACCTCTGTGTATTAAGCTCTAAGGCTTGATCAAGTCATAATAAATCTGTTACAACAGATAAGGTATATATATATACAACAGTATATATACCTATTCCTAAGGAAGCAAGCTATATTAAACAATAAAAGAATACAATTCTAATATCCTCCCTTAAGTTGGAAATTCACAGATTCCCAACTTACTACTCAAAAATAAATGTTCTTGCTTTCCTAGAGCCTTGGTCATAATATCTGCATTTTGCTGACTGGTAGGAACATAGGTTGTTTGTATGAACCCTTCTTGAACCTTTTCTCTTATGAAATGCACATCAATCTCAATATGCTTAGTCCTTTCATGCAAACATGGGTTTGCTGCCAGTTGTTGAGCTGACTTATTGTCACAAAACATTGTTATAGGACGTGGAACTTCAACTGAAAGATCCCCCAACACATAACTAATCCACACCAACTCAGTTGCAGTAAAAGCCATGCTTCTGTATTCTGCTTCTGTAGTAGATCTACTCATTGTTCCCTGCTTCTTGCTCTTCCAAGACACCAAAGAATGTCCTAGATATACACAATATCCTGAAACTGATCTCTTAGAAGCCTTACAATTCCCATAATCTGAGTCTGAAAACCCTGTGATTCTCAAATCCTTATCAGCTGCATAAAACAAACACTTGTTTGCAGTACCTTGTAGATACCTAAGCACATGAATAGCTGCCTGAAAATGTGGCTCTCTAGGATGACTCACAAACTGAGATAAGTGTTGCACAACAAATGAAACATCAAGCCTTGTCAAAGATAAATACAACAACCTCCTTACTATCCTCCTGTATTGCTCTCCTTCAGGAATCAATTTACCTACATCATCCTTCAACTGTAAACCTGCAGGCAATGGAGTGCTAGCTGGCTTAGCCTCTAACATCTTAGTTGTTGTCAAGGTATCCAGTATGTATTTTTGTTGACTCAAATACACCCCAGATTTATCTCTAAGTATTTCCATTCCTAAGAAATATCTAGCATCCCCTAAATCTTTAATGGTGTAAGCCTCATGTAATGAATCCTTTACCTTCTGCATTCCAACAGGATCATTACCTGAAATGAGAATATCATCTACATACACTAAGACCACCAAGAAAGACTCTCCACTGTTCCTTATAAACAATGAGTAGTCATTATAGGACTGCACAAATCCCATGCCCTTCAGAGTGCCACTAAGCTCTAAATTCCACTGCCTAGATGCTTGTTTCAAACCATACAGAGACCTTTTCAACTTGCAAACCTCACCTGGCTTCCCTTTGTCATATCCTTCTGGCAAGGCCATGTATATATCTTCCTCCAGATACCCATGCAAGAATGCATTGTTCACATCCATTTGATGTAAAGGTCATCCCTTAGCATTAGCTAAAGCAATGACAATCCTGACTGTAGGAATCTTGGCTACTGGACTGAAAGTATGTCTATAATCCTTACCCAACTTTTGATTATACCCTTTCACAACTAGCCGAGCTTTATGCCTTTCTATAGTTCCATCTGGTCTGAACTTGACTTTATTGACCCATTTAGACCCTATAGCCCTTTTCCCTGGAGGCAACTCTGTAAGTTCTCATGTCTTGTTACACTCCAATGCTTTCAACTCCTGCTTCATTGCACATTCCCACTCTGGAATACCTTGAGCACCCTTGTAAGACACTGGTTCATTGGTACTCATAACTTTGGCAAGAGAGGCACAAAAACTGGTGTAGTCCTCAAGCCTATCCACAACACTCTCTGCATTCATTACATAATCTGAAGTCCACCTAGGAGGTTGTCTATCTCTTCCAGATCTTCTAGGTTCCTGAGCAACATCTGCCACATTCTCTTCAGATTTAGATGGATCTTCATCTTCTTCTCCATCAATATCAACCCCATTGTCCACTATAGTGATTCCTGACATTATCTCTTCCTCATAATCAGCATTTCCAACTTCTTTCTCAGCTACAGATTCATCCTCCCTAGATGTGAGAGATCTTTCTTTGAAAGGAAACCTGTCTTCACAGAATACCACATCTCTGCTATAACATACCTCCTTCTTGGCCAAGTCAAAAACCTTATACCCCTTCTGATTAGTGGGATATCCCAACAACACACACCTCTTTGCACGAGGATCAAACTTGTATCTGCCTCTTTTAATAGTCCCTGCATAACATAAACAACCTATGACCCTCAAATTGTCATAGGTGGGCAACTTTCCAAATAGAACCTCAAAAGGAGTTTTCCAATTAATACTGACTAAGGGCATTTTATTGATGAGATAAGTAGCTGCTAAGACACATTCTCCCCAAAATGTCTTAGGCAAGCCAACATGAAAACTCAAAGCCCTAGCTGTATCTAACAGATGCTTGTGCTTTCTCTCTACTATCCCATTCTGTTGAGGGAGTATATGCCATGGACCTTTGATGAACTATGCCCAGACCAACAAACAGCTTCCTGCACTCTTCATTTACCAATTCAGTCCCATTGTCTGATCTTACCCCCTTTGGCACTATTCCAAACTGAGTTTTCACCATTGCAACAAAATCACAGACAACACTAGCAACCTGTTGCTTGCTATGAAGTAAGTAAGTCCAAACAACTCTACTTAGATCATCAACAATAGTGAAAAAATATTTCTCTCCATTAAGACTAGGAACAGAAAAAGGTCCCCAAGTATCCATGTGTAGTAGGTCAAAACAATTAATAGATCTACTCTGACTAGGTACAAAAGGGAGTCTATGAAATTTTGCTAGTTTGCAAGTATCACAAAAACTATTCTTAACAATGGAATTTTCATAACTAGGCACATGATTGATTCTAGAATAGGAAATGTGGCCCAATATATGATGCAAAAGTTCCAGATTCTTATTGATGTTAACTGCAAGGCATGCTCTTTTCTCTCTTGAGTTCTCCACACAGTTTACCACCATCTTGTACAAGCCTCCACATGCCTTTCCTTCAACAACTGTTCCTTTATCCAAAAGGTCATGTAACATACATGTAGACTCATCAAACCAAGCTCTTAGCTTCTTTTGTTTGATGATCTTGCTTACAGATAGTAGGTTAAACTTGAAGTCTGGCACATACAGTACATCTTCTAAAACAAACTTAGCATTCAACACTGCTCTACCATACTGTGCTACCTTTTTAACACTTCCATCTGGTAATCTAATCAGTATAGGCCTCACCAATTATTTCACTTCAGACAAGCAATCAATATATGGACTCATATGATCTGTTGCTCCTGTATCTACTATCCATTCATGCTTGTGTGCATTATGACCAACCAAATTAAGATATGATATACCTGCAGAGTTCACTGAGGAGGAAGCAATGCCCTCTTTTCCCTTGTGCATTCTCATAATCTCCTGGTACATAGCCTCCACAAACACCGGATCAAAGCTCCCTGATCTGTCACCCCCATCAATTCCCAATGGTGTTTCATGACTCACTGTAGCAGCAACTTTGGTCCCTCTTCCTTTCTTCTTCCCTTTATACCAGTTCGGGTATCCTATTATCTCAAAACAAGAGTCTGAACTGTGTCCATCCAGGTTGCAAACTGAGCATTGTTTCTTCTCACTGTAGTTACCTTTCTTTCCCTCTTTTCTGAAATTGGATGATTCCCTGACTCCCTGGGTTCCAGCAGAGAAAGTTGTTGGTTCAGGCACTGAAGTGGATATTTTCTTTTGCTTTTCCACCTGCAGAACAAGATAATAGGCCTTGTTCAAGGTGGGGATGGGATCCATAGCCAGAATCTGGCTCTTGATTGGGTCGAATTCTCCATTCAGGTTAACAAGAAAATGGAGAACTCTATCCTGATTCTCAAGTTCCAGCACTCTTTCCATGACCTTGCATGTGCATTCCTTCAGACGACCACAGGTACATGGTGGAATTCCATTCATACACTGGAGCTCATCCCAACATCGCTTCAGTTTAGCATAGTAACTAGTGACAGATAAGCTTCCTTGCACAATCTTCATGAGTTCTTGCTTTAAACTGAAAAGAATTGGGGCATTATTTTGACTATACCTGTCAACAATCTCTTCCCACAAGCTATGCGTTGAGTTCATCAAGATGAAGGAATCTGCCAGCTCGCTTTCCATGGAGCTCAAGATCCAACAAGAAACCATCTCGTCACAGCGAATCCATCTCGCTAGATCCTTTGAATCCGAATTTGGTCGCAACATTGTTCCATCAATGAAACCTAGTTTCATCTTGGCTCCCAGTGCTCTTCTCATTTGCCTACTCCAGGCAACGAAATTCAATCCATTGAATTTCATCTGAGTGAGTTGCGCATTTGGATTCTCTAAATTCCCCATCGATAAGGGATCGCTGGAATTCATCACCCCCAATTGGTAGAGTTGCTCTTCTGTCGCTCCTCCCTCCTTCACCATTATCTTGATTCTTGAAGTCCCTCAGCTGCTCGCCAATCCGGAGATATCAATCAAGAAGAATCGCACAAGAAATCTCCAGAGAACAAATCCCCTTTTCTCGCTCAATCTAATTCTCTATACTCGCTCTGATACCATGTAGGATTTTGAATCGTGAATAAGATTGAGATTCTACAGTTTAGGAAGAATCAGAAAGAGAGGATTGATGATGGAAGAACACCTCTGTGTATTAAGCTCTAAGGCTTGATCAACTCATAATAAATCTGTTACAACAGATAAGGTACGTATATATATATATATACAACAGTATATATACCTATTCCTAAGGAAGCAAGCTATATTAAACAATAAAAGAATACAATTCTAATAATCACGGATAAGAACCTGATGGATGTCTCCCACAAAGTGTGATAGGAAGAGAAGTGCCTCCGTGAAATTATCTACAACAAATTGTAGAGTATAATCATTCTTAAGGTCTTAAGGGCGTCTATGAAGATATATATTGTTATAAGTGTTATCAAATTCGATACTAAACTATAGATATCATACAGAAAGGTTCTGGTAGGAAGAAGGTTGAATATAGAAAAAAACGAAGCGTTAGATAACAAATTAATCTGGGCGTTGACAGAAATTAACATAAATGAACCTGGTCGTCAGATTATGAACATTATCATCAATAATATGATCATTAGCTTGTTATATATGAACGCAAACACTTCGTTTTTCCTACGTTAAGTCATCTTCCTAGCCGAAATTTTCTCATATATCATATTGATACTGATATCAGATTCGTATACGATATCTTGATATTAATATCGAAAGGGTCCTAACTGCTACATATATAGCTAATCTTCATTAAGTAACATTGCTTAATTAATTACTCACAAAGATGATGAGAAGTTGAGGTTGGTTGTTTATAATGCTCAAGTTGTGAAGTGAAGTTGAGGATAGCTCCTGCAACACACATATCCTCGTTCCCATAATCATCCACGCAATCCCCTATATAATAGATCAATTAGTCAAACCGCAGGTAGTAATAAAGGGAGGATCATGTAAAAATAATTTTTACAGTGTAAAGTGCAAATTGTGAACAATACTACAATATAATTTATATGTAAACTTTAACTATAATATTTAACATAGTAATGTTCACTATATGTGAATTCGCATTTATATCGTAAAATATGTTTTCACCAGAAACTCATCGTAGTACATATTATTCAATTATAACATTGCTATAGTAAGTAAGTAATTAAGTTTATGATACTTTGGTAATCGAAATCGCATGAGTAATCAGGAGTGACGATGTAGTGAAGAGGGCTAGTCCAACGATACTTATGGAAGATACGAATCTGATCGGGCCAACCGCACATCGCCGATAAGTCACCTTCTGCATTCTCCGGCAACAACTCCTTTACTGCTGCTTCTGCTTCCTTCTCCAGTAAATCCTACAACAAAAGAAGTTAATTAGGTCAAACTTATATGTAAGTGTGCTTCACTTTACACTAATTATATATATATACATATATACATTCCTTGAGAATATGTACACACATAGTTATGATTGTTTTTGCATAAGAACTAGGTTAATGTGGTTAATCTATTCCATAGTGCTTCTGAATGTACAAGTACAAACTTATTAATTAGCTTCTGTATATGGAGAAAAGTTTGGGTGAGAACAAGGTTTAACGTAGAAAAAACAAACGTTCACAGATAACAAGCTAATGTAACAATTTGGGCGGTAATGTTCGTACGTAATATGGACGATGAAATTTTTTGAGGTCATTTCGAAAAGAAAAAAATTCGCAGTTATTACAAGTATGTCACCGCGTCCCTCACGAAAAACGTTCAAAATACTTCATGGCCCAAAATATAAACATTGACGTATAATCTGTGAACGTGAACTTTTTTTTTTCGACGTTAAGACATATTCGCTCTAGAACTTTTATTATGTATATATATGTTTTTTGTTTTATATATACAAAACAAGTGGAGGCTCAAATATTATGCATGCATGTAGTCTTTGGTAGGCACCTAACAATTCTTTCATATATAATCCAAAACCTTGGCTTTCATGCATGTCTTTGATATTCAAAGAACAAATTAGCTAATATTATTGTACATATCATCCGAACCCACATCGATCAATATCATTATGAAAGATATACACCAGTTTGACAGAAGAAAAAAGCTATCGAAGAATTAATCATGTTATCAATTAACAAGAAATTATTTATAATCAATTACTTGAGCAATTCTGCAGGTGATGATATGACCTTCTTTGCTCCATGCCCCCACTCTTACAATCGATAACAACACAAGTACTATACCAGAAACAATAAATTGCAGCTGAATATATCTTCTTGATCGTCTTCCCTCCATTTTTTACAGACTACAACTTAATTCAACGAGAAAAACTAACCTCGGTCTAAATATAAAGATGGATGATGATGATGATACGTTTCATTGAATTGCATAGCTTGTTGAATTGTAATCCTTTCATCCTTAACGCAACTTACTAATTAATTAGTAGCTTACGTAAGCACATAAAATTGTTGCCACGGTGTCGGGTCAAGTTCGGATCAGGGTGTCTCAGGCATTTGCGTACGCAGGATTCGAATCTAGAAGAGGCTAAATTATATATTAATTAAAACTAATAAAAACACTACATTTCAGGAGGGGCTATATAAGAAAAAAACGCTATTTTTTACAATAAAAAAATAGCCTACCCTCGGCCTAAGGTAGGTACGCCTCTGGTCCCAGGTCCAAATATATTTCGGATCTGATCATTTCAGGTTTAATATTTCCAGGTCAAAACATGCACGGTTATAACGGATTTATAACCGGGTCAGATTCAAGTCTAAAAATCACCGAGTTAAAACAGATCGGGTTATTATAGATTTATCATCAAATCGGTTCGCTTTGAGTCAATACCTATCAAAAAGAATATAAGCCAATAATTAATGTAAGTGGCTGCAAAAAAATGTTTAAGCTTAAAGCAAGATGGATCATTCTGCACGTAAAACTGTTTTGAGTTTCCGTTCACGCCTTCGTAGTCAAAAGACTCAAGTAATTACGAAGGAATTATCCTAAGAATATATGTTTAGAGGCAATCCTCCAAACTAAAAGTTCAAAAACTTGCCCAAGTATATGTTTATGAGATGAAGGGAGTATGTTTCGATTTTCCCGATGGTTATCATGTGGTTAGGGACCCACCTTCCTGTCTTGTTCCCGTTTTAATTGACGATGTAGAGGGTGTGGCTTTACCCCGTTTCTTTTAAACCTTTTTAATATAGCGTGCGAGAGTGTCGCATCTCTTTTTACCAAAAAAGTTATACGCCGACAAGGACAACACAAGTTAAAATACACCACTTACTAGTTAGTAATTTCATATTATTCGTCTAAAAATTTCATATTGTTTAAACCGAATTCTTAAAAAAAAAAAGCTTAAATTTCATATTGTTTAAACCTAAATCGTTTAAATTTTTTGTAAAATCATAACCTTATGATTTTGTAAAGTAATTCAACCTTGAAGTGTTTATAAATGAAAAATACTTATTTTTGACCAAAACCAGAAGGGGTTAGTACACATAAATCTCAGTATCTTTGAAAAAATCATAAGCATATGATTTTGTAAAGTTATTTAACCATGAAGTGTTTAAAAATGAAAATACTTATTTTTGACAAAAAATCAAAGGGGTTAGTACATAGAAATCTCAATATTTTGAAAATTGAAAAAACTTATTTTTGACCAAAATCAGAAGAGGTTATTATAGAAAAAACTCAGTATTTTTGAAAAAAAACCATAAGCTTATGATTTTGTAAACTAACTTAATCCTTAAGTGTTTAAAAATGAAAATATTTATTTTTTACCAAAATCAAAAGGGGTTACTAGACATAATTCTCAATATTTTGAAAAATGAAAAATGAAAAAACTTATTTTTGACCAAACCAGAAGGGGTTAGTACACAGAAATCTTAATATTTTTGAAAATTAAAAAAACCTATTTTATACCAAAACCGTAAGCGTTAGTACACAAAAATCTAAGTATTTTTGGAAAATGAAAAAACTTATTTTTGACCAAACCAGAACGAGTTAGTACATAAAAATCTTAGTATTTTTGAAAAATCATAAGTTTATGCTTTAACAAACTTAAAAAGAAAAAAATAAACTTCTTCAATTTCTTGAATAAATCCGATGCCTTTTATGGCCAAATTTTGGCTCGTCAAAAGAAATTGTTTGAATGTCCTCATAATGTCATTATCTGATGTTATAATACCTCTTTTGTATTATAATGTTAGAAAAATGGCTATTATAACATCAAATAATAACAATATACTCCGTAGAAGACATGCAAACACATCCTTACAGAAAACTAGTTCAATAATGCACGGGGATTGGATTAAATTTATTAAAAAAATTATAAATTTATTTTAAAATAGTAAAATTAATTTAACTTTCATTAAAAAATTAGTTTTTGTTTAAAAAGCTTTGTAAAATGTGAATTGATAGGAATAAACAAAAAATATTAGGAAGTATTTAAAAAGTATAGAATCTTTCAAATTAAGAGAGAAAAAACAAAAAAGAAATTAATAGAGTAAATTGGGAAAGAAATATTTGCCATAATCACAAAATAAAATTTATAAAAATTAAAAATTAAAAAAAATTGACAAATGAACAATGCTAGAAAATTATGACATGTGACAAATTAAATTACACAGTGACACATGATATAAATGAAGGTTTTTTAATAGTATATAATAGATTTATATTTGAAGTATCCTTACGAGCCATATCTCCAAATTGTTTTGACAGGTTAAAAATTAGACACATCTATATCATACTCCCAAGTGCAGTAAATTTTTTATGAGCAACGAATCATGAAAGCTTCACAAATATGCTTACATTCTCACTGAATGCTTATTAATGTTGAGCGTAAACATTAACAAATGGCATTGCATACAAAGATAAA
Source organism: Oxyria digyna (assembly GCA_029168935.1). Lineage (NCBI taxonomy): Eukaryota > Viridiplantae > Streptophyta > Magnoliopsida > Caryophyllales > Polygonaceae > Oxyria > Oxyria digyna. The sequence continues at coordinate 76,857,924 of JAPVLV010000001.1, forward strand.
TAAAGTGACCAAACATTACCAAAAGAGAATAAATAGGCACTCTGCGATTTGTAGCTCCTTTTGTCTAACTCAAGACATTGAGATCTCAGATGATTGCTCTACATGCTATGGTAATAGAACCTTTAACAAATCAACAGACATATTATGCAATAAAGAGAGCTAGTATACAATACAGCAAACGCTGATTCCAGACGGTCGGAAGAGAAATGGAGTTACCGTCTTCTTCAAATGAGGTTTATGGTGAATGAAACATATGGGTGGGTATCTGTTTCACCTGCAAGGCCTCCCATTGCCCCGTCTCCGTCTTCCGACTTCCAGTAACCACTGCAGCCAAGCCAAAACCACAATTTGCATTTTTCAGAAAAGTGTAAGTGGGCTAGCTCATATGTCAGTCATGCTCTTGTGCTGTGCTTAGGGTGTGTTTGGATTTCAGAATTTAATCAGTCATGCTCTCGTGATATAGGAAATTGGTTTGATTCATCAAAGACACAACTTTTAGTGCCTAAAGCTTAAAGATCACTCAAATAAAGGAGAGTGGTATTACCAGTTTGTACTATCACATAGACCTTCAAGAATTGAGCGGACTTTCTTCTCACTCTTTGTGCTTGGAGATAAAACACTGGCCTGAAATCATGAAGTTAAGATCTATTCAACAACTTGATCACCCAAAGAGAATGTAAATAATGTGCTTCTAACACAGTTATGTACCAGGAAAGATGGTGGCAGGCCATATCTCAATATACTCTCAGTGAATACACGCACAGCACAGAAATGCATCCAAGCGCTGAAAACCTGCATGAAAGTTTATTCATTTAAACTTTTCAAAATCCCAGTTTCCCAATGATACCAAGTAACAACAAGGATAATGATAAGTATAATTTGTCCTTAACATTTGGTATTGCTAACATAAAACAACTGAAGAATATCTTTTCTGTAACTAGACAAGCCCATGGAATTCAGCCTTTTAACTACCAGCTAAATACAACTATTCAGTCTTACCTCCCCATAACTGGAATAGCACCATTGCAGTAGGGAGCTTCGCATTGTCTCTTGATCCAGCACCAATTTGTCCAACTCTTCCTTTCGCAATTCTTGTGCTTCTGAAGTAGATTCAAAGTCACGAACCTGACACACATAATAGAGTTAGACCCATATTAGCAAAATTAAAAAGCATCCAATACATTTTGTGAAAGGTTTGCAATAAATCAGCAGCTTGGATCTATTAATTACTTCGATGTTTCTTAGAAATTTAACTACAAAACTCATGAAAATGAAAGAAGTAACTCACTTGAAATCCTCTTTCACGTGCTTTTACTCTGAAATTGTCGGCAGCACGATTAAACATTGTTACGGAATAAAGAGCATATTCATTATCCTCGTGGAGCTTTTTGGTTGATCTGGGAACCTGAGAAAAAAAACCTACACTTTTCAAACCAAGCAGAAAATAAATTCTGAAAGGTATAAACAAATAATCAGCCACCCCCATTTCCACTCAAGATAGGCACTGCAGGTCTGCAGCCACATTTCCACACATGTAATCCTTACCACATAGTCAGTCAAAGTCTCATAACTTGATAACCAGTCTTTCTGTGAATATTTTGAAACAACTGCAAGCAATGTCACCAAATGCTCCGAGGTAACGATATCGTCTGGCTTCACAAGATTTGATAGATCACGTACAGCTAAGCTGAGATGATATGAAGAAAATCATAAGGAAAGGATAAAAGACTAAACAGTAGAATCAGACTTTAATTCACTAAAAACTTAAAGCAAGTCTCACCTTCCAGTCTGCTTTCGGTTTATTGCATTAAGTTGACTACGAACATTGCTATATTCAGCAACACGGACCTCAAAAAGAAGAAAATAAATCAGAAGCCATATTCTCCTCAGTCAGTAGATAAGGATGTAAACCAATTGCTAAACAAGATACCCAATATCAAAACAGTTCCGGTTCAAGCAATTTTCTACACAATGATCATCTGCCGAAATATGTCACAACGACGAAGTCAAAGCTAACTCAAAAGTTTCATAAACATTGTTACCCTTGTTTGTGAGAGACAAATCTAACTCCAAACATTTAATTGTCTACAGATAGACACCAGTTATGAAGCAGAAAAACCCAACTAAATAGAAAGAACACAACAGGATTAACTTCCAAATTTCCAGGAACCACAACGAGCATCCTCTTCCAAAATAAGAAAATGAAAAGGAGAGCTACATCTTCAGCTAAACCATTACTGTAAGTAAGTCACAATAAATAAAGAAATAAAATTTAAAACCAGGAAGACTGAACAGCTTGACTTCTACACTTGATTAAATAAAATGTCTAAAATTCATAATTTGTCCAATGGCTATCTCAAAATTCTTGGCTTACAGTACATCCTCTCTCAGTATAGGGGAAGCAATAACAAGACATATGATTGATCCACTCAGATCAGAGAAAATAGATGAAACTTAGATCTTTTATAAATTCAATTGTATTTAGTTCAATATTAGATCGTACAAGTCGTACAGATTACAAAGTTACTGAACAAACTCACATAAAGCTAAGATGAATAGAAAAAGATAGTGATAAAGGGAAAATACCTTGAGATCATCCTCGACCTTTGCCACAAAACCATGGATATTATCAACTATCTCACGCAGAGGTGACATGGTAGGATACTTAGCCTCATCCCAAACAAACCTACAAAATAAACAACAATGCTTCATAAAAGGCCTCTCAATCTAGCATCTTAAATAGCATATGATCCATGTAAAACTCCCACCTAGTAAGATAAGAATCGATTGGAACTCCATCAACCGTCAAAGCTCCTGACTCAACTCCAGACGCTCTCTCCAATTCCTCAGTCTGACGCCTGATTTTGTGCGTCACACTCTCCACAAAGTTGTTCGACTACACAAATACATCATCCAGAAATTCAATAAAATCACACGCCCATTCCGAAAATGAATCAAAATCATCTCAGTACCACAAACATCAAAACTCAGCTAAAATTAATAGATCTCGCAATTCAATCTAAACTCCAGTGAAACGAAATTTGACCTTCAAGAGATCATCGCTAAGAGCGAGAAGCGAATCGAGGGTTCCGACACGAAGATTAGGCACATTGAACTGCAAATTTCGAATAGAGACAAAATATCAGGCACGAATTGAAACTGCCAGATCGGGATATAAGAAGAGGTACTTACTCGGTAGAGTGGGGTATCAAAAGATTGCTTGGAGATGGATTCCTGTAGCTTTGCCCAGAGAGAAGAAGCGGAAGTTTTGACAGGAAGCGAGACCATCCAATATCTAGTCGCCATTGTTGATCTGCCAGTAACTGGAACGCACAGAGAAAGCAACAAGATTTCAGTATAGAGCGTGATAAGTAAAGACAAAGGTCTACAAGTTTTTGATATTTATTCAACATAATGATAATTAAAGGAGAAGGAGACGAAGAAGACAGATCTGAAGGAGATTACCTGTGGGCTGGAAGCTACGATACCCAGAAACTCGGACCCCGCGTCGGACACTTCGGTACACTCGGACAAGTCCGGAAACTCGTCGGAAACGTCTCCTGAGGGTTAACTTTTTAATCGGACACGACACTTAGAAAATGAAAGAAAACACGTTTCCGGTGGAGTTTACTAATTTTTTTAAAGAAAATAAAGATATAGAAAAAGTGGAATGTAGAATTTGAAACTTAATTCTCGATTTCAGAATCATTTCCGCTTCTCTTCAATTTATCTTCGCCTCTTCGGTCTCCCACTCTTCCACAGCACCTCCGAGGCTCCGATCAGCGACCACCCCTGCCACAGAGGCTTGGTTATGTTGTTTGTTACTCTATTTCCCTTCATTTGAGTTTATGCAAGTGATGATCTGTTTGTTTGTAATATAATCTAAAGATAAGCTTGTGCTCTACAGACCTGGCTGAAATTGCAAAGTTTTTGGGCATTACAACAACTGTGGATACTGAGGTCATCCAGGTCAGGTGCCTACAGCTCTTTGATTTTAGAGAACTTCTTATTTGATTCAAGATTTACTGCTAGTGCAAAGTTTGATTTTCAATAAATTAAAAATCTCCATGCACTAATCCAATATGGAGGGAGTTATTTTAAGAAATTTTGTAGGTGAAGAGGTTGTGGGAAAAGTGTATTTGTCTTATGAACTTTGTACACTTAGAAATGGATCACTTCTTATCTTCTGTTTTTTGGTTTTTTCATTTCCTATAGGCCTTGACTTTTGGTGGTATGGTTATGGAGTTGAGGACGAGGGTGGGGTCTTAAAGAAAGGCGGAAAAGTAAGGGCTTGTTTGGTATCCATATACTGATATCAGGTATGAGTATCAAAATGGTCCATACTCATATTTGGTGTTTGGTATATCAGTATATAAATATCAATTTGATATCCTGATATCTGGCTTTTTAATAGATTTGATATCTCTCATTTTTAAGAGTTATCAGTTTGATATCTCTTTCATTCTAAAAGACACACCTATCTTCTTCTTTCCTTTCTCCTTCCCCACAATGACATATCAATATGATATCTCTCTCGGATTTCGATTTCTCATATATGAAAAAACTATACCAAACACAGATATCAGATATCAATCTCATACACATACCTGATATCCGATACCCATATCCATACTCATATCTGATATACTAGTATATGGATACCAAATAGGCCCTAAAGTTTGAGAGCATATGTTTTGGCGGCGTTTGGCTGCTGATTAAAAAGGTTTATAGTGTCACTGAGCTTATGAATGCGCATTTAATTCCCTTTCAAAATAGACTTATAATGGTTGTTTTCCTGATACTTTCGCCTGCTTTTTTCTCAAACTTTCAAGGACGAGGAAGCTACGAGGATCGTATACAAATGCGGATTTTTTGCGTTTTTAAGTAGTCTAAAGTGTAGTCCATTCAACATTTCAGTAACAGCAGCATCAACATTAAAATCAGTAACAATACACCTCGTATTAAAATCCAAGGATCATGCATAAATTTTTATTATGAGGCAAATAAAGAACGAAAATACTAGTTAACGAAATCTAATGAATTATTAAAGATAAAAAGAAAAAACGCCGTTGCCGGGGATCGAACCCGGGTCACCCGCGTGACAGGCGGGAATACTTACCACTATACTACAACGACTTTGTTGTTTACATCACAACAACTTTGTTACTGATAACCTTTAAACCTTTGCTTAATCCGTATTTTTTTCTCTGATCGTTTGGGTTCCAGACTTCCACAAGGACGGTTTCTAGGTTTTCATGGAGAACAGCTCTGTTTTGCCATTACCAGACGCGTTCGTTGAATTTCTGAAAGAGAACGGTTTGGATGCATCAATCTATACTTCCACAGATACACTTCCTCGTTACGTTAGGTACTCTCCCGAATTGGATTTTCTATTTGCTCTCGTAGCTGTTTTTGGCTCTCAATTGTTTGATGTACTGGGTATTTGTATGAGAGGTTGAAGCTGAGTTATGATCAACACATCGAGGAGATTGAAGCTGATATCAATTATAAGCTAAATAAAGTGGGTTGGTTGCCAAATTTTTATTCCCTCCCACCATGCTGTCAAATTGCTAGCACCAAGGCCTATCAGGAAGGCAAGGTGAGCGCTATAGTTTTTAATGTTCAAATTTTTATTCTCTTACTTGTTTCATTTCTTAGCTAGTAGCTTTAAACTGTGAAGTGAATGCATTATAGAAAAAAACTACTTTTGGGTCTGCCTTTTCTTTGTATAAACAGCTTCTGTGTGCCTCTGATATACATTCCTTGTTGGATTTTTAGATGTATGGAATAGATGCTGCATCGGGAGCCGCTGTTTTAGCGTTAGATATCTCTCCAGGGGATCATATTCTTGATCTTTGTGCTGCTCCTGGTAAAGTTTCATCTTCTTGATCAACTTGTCTGACTGATCTACTAGTCATAAATAATAATTTGCAAATTTTCATAACTAAGGACATTGTTAGATACCACTTTAAGGCTAGATTAACTTCAAAGAAAACCAGGAATTGAATCCAACTAACTGGACTGCCTTAAGCAAATACAACAAACTCAATAAAGGATTAAAAACTGACTCCAGGATTAGTTAATTAACTTCTGCTGCTCTTGTGAATGTGCTGTCCACTTTTTTAAGTTTTAAGAGGTCCATGGACGAACATTGGCAGAAAGCCTGTTTCATAACAGAGTGGTAGTAGTAACTAGTAAATATTTTCTCTGGTAGATTTCAGCAGTTGTGCAATGCATTCTATCATCAAGTGGGCGTGCTCATTACAATCAATTTTTTTAGTTCTCGTTGACATGCTAAATGGTGCATGCCGACTCTATCTTAGGTAATCATTTGTCATTGGTTTCTTATTGGCAGGTGCAAAACTATGCATGTTATTAGATATTCTTGGTGACTGTGGCTCTGTCACTGGTGTTGATGTTGCAAGACATCGCTTAGCTGCTTGTAGGACAATGGTTCAAAAGTATGGCATCGGGGAGCGGTGTCGCTTATTTGTTGCTGACGGATCCACATTTTCTCTGCTTCCTTCAGTTGCTAAGTTATGTATGTGCCTTGAAAAAGCTTCTTGTTTCTTCATAGATATTTAAGTACTGGTCTTTTCTGTTTGGCAATTTCTTGAAGTTTAATGCAAGCTTCATTCCTTCTTGAATTACAAAGGTGAATCTGATGTAGAGCCTAGCTACAAAGTGTGGTCATCTAAGAAACCGTGGAAGGAAAGGAAACGGATAGCAAAAGCTAGACAAGGCTGTTCTTTGTTGTCAGCTTCAGGTGTTTCAGAACCAGAACTCATTTTTTATGGCGAGCATTCTGGAGTAGTAGGTCACACGAAAGCTGAAATATATAAGGTTGCCAGTTTAACTGAGACCTCTGGTTGTGGGTATGATAAGGTATTTGGTTTATTCCTTCACACTTCATACTTCTTATTCTGTTTTGCATGTAGTGGTTGTGTTTCTTTATAATGTTTCATTTATATCTAAACTTTTTTGCCATGGTATTTTTGTAAGTACTTTGAATCACAATGTTACGATTATGAATGAGGGGTGTGTCATATTGTTGTTTACTTATGCTTATCCTCATTTTACATCAGAAGGATTAGCTATATACTTCTTCTGTACTATCTACCTGTTATATTATATTCACTATCAGCATCATCTGCTCTGCTATCTCTCATTTTTTGTGCAGGTTTTACCTTTTAAGATTTGCTTCATTACATCGTGGTTTTACTTTTTAATTCACTAAATGCAAATCAGGTCCTTGTGGATGCAGAGTGCACTCATGACGGATCAATTAGACATGTCCAGAAATTCGAAAATTGGGGATGGGAAACACTTCGACGCCGTGTTCTTGATGCTGAAAGAACTGATGATTTGACACTGCTTCAGGTAACTTTTTTATGTGTCAAATTCTATGGCAGTTGTTGTTACAAATACATGTCCATATATACATATCATAAAGCTACATTTTCTTGACAATTTGAAAGAGGGGACACGCTATTGGAACTTTATGTCATTTGCTGTAGAACTCTTCACCGGTTAAAATGTAATCAAAATTGTTTTCCTTGCAGTTTCGACTTTTAGTTAATGGTTTCCAACTACTGAAAGTCGGAGGCTCTCTTGTTTACAGTACCTGCAGGTACACAAATCTGATGCTTATAATCTGCATTCACTTTCGAGGGTATTATTGGGATTTATTGGGATTTGGAAATAGGGGACAGGATATAGAGTTAAATTTGGTTTTCTTCATCCAATCCTTGCACAGTGATTTTTTTGTAAACAGCCTGACAGTTGCTCAAAATGAAGAGGTTGTACAGAAGTTTGTTTCAGAGATTCCATCAGCAAGTGAGTTCCCTGAAACATGTTCATTTTTGGAGGGAATGTCTTGTAAGGGCATCCTCAAATGTTGTTATTATAATGTAGACTAGCCGAATGACTTGTTTCGTTTTATCCAATTGTGAAGCCCCCAATTAATGCATTATTTTCTGGTACTTGTGAGAATCTCAGTTCTCTTGTCGTTGTCCACAACACTATGGAGTTTAGCTCACTGTTTGCATCCATACATACAGAGTTACAAGAAGTTGAGCAGTCTAGAGATTGGCCGTGCAGAAGTGGTGGAATACCCAAGACTCTGAGATTTGATCCTCTCACATCTCAAACTAGTGGCTTATTTATAGCCAAGTTCACCAAGGTAGGATGAAGCGCCTCTGGAATTGATATTACTCATCATGGCTGCTATTAGCAGTATAGTTTACATGATAAATAGCTGGTGAATTCACCGTGGGAGCTCTTCTCTGTCTTATAGATAGTGTTTCATTGAACTTTTACTATATTATTATCCATGGAACTTTCTTGTCACTTGCTGTTCATCAAACCATCCATTTCTTGTGTTGAGTTGACATCTTAGAAACCATCTTGCACCCTGATTAAGATTCAAGCAAATTTTGTGTGGATTTATTGATGTGTAAGGAACGGCTCAACAAGTCTCTTGCATTGCTTTATTTGTTTAGGGCAGAAGAGAATGGTAATGGGAGTGGAATATAATCACTATATTCTACTCCCTTCATCCCCAAATATATGAGACATTTCTTTTTTTTGTCACTATTAAGAAGTTAAGAGAATATTTTCGTTTCCTTCCAATATATAGAAACAAATATATTCATTTGAAATCTTGTTTGATTCGTCTCAACGATTATTTAGACAATATAAAAAATATTTAATTTTTTTCATTGTATATTTGGAGATATGAACGTCACACAAAGTGTTTCGACAAATGTCTCAAAATCAAAATCAAATGTCTCTTGGCTCTTATATTATGAGACGGAGACGGAAGGAGTATACACTACCATAGTCTATGCCTTAAGTGTTTTAAGGCAGGTGAGAATGGTAGTAGTCAAAACCAACTCATAATCGCTCTCTGCATTTTGAACTTGTTCAATTTCATGGAAAAGTTGAAATCTCACCACCAAAAACAAGCATACAAAATGTGTCAAATTTGAACGGCCAAAATAAAACCCAGCAGCCTATTAACACTGATTGATTGAAGGCCTAAGATTAGCATTCTTTCCTATGCATTCATGTTGATGACTTCTCACGACCAATTGATGCTGAGAGGATTCCCAGGTCTCGGTTTAAGAGTGTGAGAGCCGATTCACATTCAGAGATTATCCTCACAACTGAAAATGGCTCCCCTGCAATTGTTTCAGATGACCCAGCTGCCACTGCTGCGTGTGAATCTCTCAGGTTCCTCAAGTTGCCCAGAAACTGGCACATGGACGGGATTTATATAATTTGATTCGTGAATTTTTCATTATGAAATATAAATATGCAATGCACAAGGATAGACACTATAATCTGCAAACAGATAGTGTCATGTTACCTTTAATAGCGTCTTGTATGCCTCTAGAAGACGGTTGGCAGCAGGGCCGAAACCATGAAGCTGTGGAACCTCCATCATATGAGTCCATGGCCGAATTTCCTACAATATGGAATATGAAAATTAGGAACTCCGTAGTTCAGCCTAACATAAAAAAAGGATAAAGTTCCTCGTTATGAGTTAGCCTTGATAGAGCTGTGATGTTTATACTTGTTCATGGACTTGTGACAAATAACCAGTTTCATCAAATAAGAATTAGGTGACTAAAGCAAACCATATTTATGCATAATTACCCTACATATTTCTCCAACCAAAAAATACAACAGAAGTTGAAATGAAGTTTCTATACTCTACGAACTGTGATAAAACTATTGGAAAATGTAGAGGGAAGGCAACCTTGGTGTATATTAGATTGAAGGACCTTGCTGTTTCAAGAAAAGATTCCAAATGAGAACGCAGCTGGCTCTCCACTTCGGTGTAATCTTCATCTGGATTGTACGGATGCTACATATATGTGAGAGGAGCGTCATTGCATGGACAAGTCAAAAAATTGCATTAGTAAAATAGCAGCTATGCAAAAAAAAATACAACGTTGCATTACTAACACCAAATATCCCATGCCCAGTAGTCCATGCCAAGGCCATATTTCCACATCCAGATAAATTCACAATAATATCACTTGCTTTAAGAATAACTTCATTAACATACACAAATTAAAATCTAAGAAACATAGCACTACAGAGATTAATTACTGTATAACAACAGCTCAAGTGACAAAATGCCGGAGTGAATGATGCAGTCAACTCTTTATACTTCCACAATAGCAGTTTGACACAGTATCTCGAGGAATATTCTGTAAACTTATTTAGCTTTTATGTGAATACAAACTTCAATGGTTATTATTGGCTGTTGAATTTAATACTCTTATTCAAGAAGAACCAAAGATTAATAAACATTAGCATCGGTTTTAAAGAGCTTCGCTAAATGCTTTGTTCTAACCCACACAAGACATCTTTTTATAATACATTAATACACATAAAAATATCATGTAGATAGAAAGAGAAACTCTGAAAAGGTCAAGGGATACAAGATAAGTGCCAGAAAAGTGTAAAGAAATTCAAAGAGAAACCAGGTAAACAAGCTTGCCCGTAAATTAAACACTGGCAGAACCTTTGAACAAAAAGTTGAGCACAAGCAAGCCAAACCAAAATGTGATGTATGTCTATCAGCAGGCAGTGAGAAAAAGAGCAGGTGCTATGAATATGAGCAAACTAATGACACACAACTTGCAACAAACCTTTGAAGCCATGTCATCTACATTTTGCTGAAGAGTCAGGAACTTCTTTGAAAGTTCCGACAGCTTGGAATCCAGATCAGAGATATCAGGCCTGCAAAAAAACTTCATTATGCTATTCAAACTGCAGAGAACTTGCATCTATTAATTCAGGAAAGCAGATAGCGACTTGTCTTACAATGGATATATGGACTGAATTTGTACATCCGCAGGGAACAATTTATATTCTTCAGAGAAAATCTGGCCTTGTTTTTCAGCAATGGCTTCAATAAGTTGTATGTCTTTTGTCACCTGCTCGTCAACACTGCATTGGAAAGAGGGGGTAACTATACAGTGAAAAGGGGGTGGGAGGGTAAAAGCATATTATTTGTTAGAACCTCCAATCAGGATTGTCGGCATAGATACTGGCCTCCACAAGATCTACGAGAAGCCGAAGCATTTCTGTACGATCCTCGTAGCTTCCTCGTCCCTGAAAGTTTTAGAAAAGAGCAGGCGAGGGTTTCAGGAAAATAATATTAAAAGTCAATTTCTAAAGGATATCATAAAATGTGCTTTCATAAGCTCAGTGACACTATAAACCTATTTAATCAGCAACCAAACGCTGCCAAAACATATGCTCTCAAACTTTACTTTCCCGCCTTTGTTTAAGACCCCACCTTCATCCTCAACTGCATAACCATACCACCAAAAGTCAAGGCCATTTTTTTTAGGTCGAAAACAAGGTCAAGGCCTATGGGAAATAAAAAACCAAAAGAAGAAGAAGATAAGAAGTGATCAATTTCTAAGAGTAAAAAGTTCATAAGACCAAAAAAACTTTTCCCTCAGCCTCATCCTTCATCCTCAACTGCATAACCATACCACAAAAAGTCAAGGCCCTTTTTTTAGGTCGGAAGCAAGGTCAAGGCCTATGGGAAATAAAGAAACCAAGAAAAGAAGAAGATAAGAAGTGATCAATTTCTAATAGTACAAAGTTCAAAAGACAAAATAAACTTTTCCCTCAACCTCTTCAGTCTTCACCTACAAAATTTCTTAAAATAACTCCCTCCATATTGGATTAGTGCATGGAGATTTTTAATCTATTGAAAATCAAACTTGGCACTAGCAGTAAATCTTGAATCAAATAAGAAGTGCTCCAAAATCAAACAGTTGTAGGCACCTGACCTGGATGACCTCAGTATCCACAGTTGTTGTAATGCCCAGAAACTTTGCAATTTCAGCCAGGTCTGTGAAGCAGAAGCTTATCTTTAGATTATATTACAAACAAATAAATCATCACCAAATTCAATAGTTTTTACAATTCAGTACCCTACTCTTGCATAAACTCAATATTGAACAAAAAAATACTTGAGAATACTACTAATGACATACATTGGATTCGAGAAGTCTCTTCATCACGATCAACACCATCACCTTGCAAATTTTGCTGAGAGTAGGGTGATTTATCACCCAAGAGCCTGACAAAAAAAAAACAATCTGTAATTCAAGTTCCTATGCACAAGCTGCAGCTCAATTTCACTTACCAGTTGTCTATATGGTATTGTATTAGTGATTTGAGAAACTGAAAAGTACCTGAAAAAGAGCCACTCGAGAAGGGCATAACGCTCCATACCAGCGAAAAGGAGAGATTGGGCAGGGGCATTTGCTCTTGGATAATTCAACACAGTCAATTTCCTCTGTATCTCTTCCATTTGTTTAGCAGCCATAGCCTTATGCAGTGCCGGATCTAGAGTCGCCGATGTAAATATTAGCAGTGTAGATCGGAAATGGCGACGATGGAGATTGCTCAAGGAAGAAGTAAAGCACCAACCCCGGAATAAAAAACAAAAAAGAAATAAGTTAATTTGGGCCGTTTTAGATGGTTTTGTATAAGAGCCCGCTTAATTTGGGCCCAGTCCATGCAAATTTAGCCCAAATAAAAAGTTCTAAAAAACGCCGTTGCCGGGGATCGAACCCGGGTCACCCGCGTGACAGGCGGGAATACTTACCACTATACTACAACGACATCACTGGTCTAAGTAAATTGACTCCTATACCCATTCATACAATCATATTTATCACTTCCATTAGATTGTCAATTAAAAATGTCAAGGTATTCGAAATTCCTAAAGATTCTTCATTTTAGATGAGAGCAATATGAAGAATCTTCCTTCAACACTTTCTCATAATTATTTATAGTTGATTTGTTTGTCGGTGGCACATTTATTTGTGTCAAGTCATATTATCTAAGGGCTAGTTTGGTATACATACACTAGTATATCGGACATAGTTATCAGTATTGTATATCCGAAATTGATATTAAAGGGAGAATGGAAAAGAAAGATATTATCAAGGGATTAGAGGAGAGAGTAATATACCCCATAATTTTGGTATACCAAACATCAAATTTTATGAAAAGAGATATTAAGATTGATACTCCTATACTGATATACGAAACATCAAATATGGATATGAGTCATATACATACTCATATCTGATATCGGTATATGAATATCAAACGACCCCTAAGTGACTATAATCCTAGTACAATACTCTTTCTTGTTGTCTTTTTCCGTAGATAAGTTTTCACATGAATATGCTTAAATGTTTAATGTATGTCGTACGAGTATATTATTCACATTCACATGCATATAAAATTTGTGTGAATGTGGATACGAAGATGATGATCAATTTAATTTGTATGTTCATACCTTAACAATATATCATTTTAAAAAAATCTTTGTAATGGACTAATTGATTTCATTTACTTATTTTATGTAATTCCTCTAAAACAAACAAAATAACCTTAACGTTTGACAAAGAAAGAACAATTAGTTTATTTCATTTAATGCTAATTTCGGTAAATAAAAGAGACAACTCATGCAGAGCATTTCGGTGGTTCGTAAATATCTACCATGTCTAGAAAAACGACTTATTGGAAAATTTAGTGGTTAGCAGAATTTACCAGATAATATTACTTTTTGTTGAGAAACCAGAAAAAGACAAGTGGTATTTCTTGTAGGACCGACCTTTTTAAAAATGGGACCCTACATTAAAATGTATGTATACGTGTACTCGTCACTGATTACGCGTTTATGCTAATTCACCTCGATCACAATCATTCGAGAAAAGTCCCCGAAAATAAACATTTGCGTTCAATAATTACATGTTAATGTTTATATTCTGAATAATAATGTTTATAATCTGGCTATGAACTTTTCTGAACGTTTTAAGTGAGGGACGCGGTGACATATTTATTATTATCTGCGAACTTTGATTTTTTGTTTGTTTAAATGACCTTAAAAAATTTCATCGCCTAGATTATGAACATTCCGTCCAAGTTATAAATATTAGTTTATTATTTATAAACGCGAAAACTTTATCTTTTCTACGTTAAGCTTTATTCTAACTCAAACTTTTCTATAATCATTCGAGTGTAACTGCTAAACTACTTGGCCCAAAATTATGTTAAACCTTGATCATCATCGAAGATTGATGATGTTGACGATTGAATCGTTTAGTATAAACAATATATATAAATAATTCTAATTAAACGTATGCACAGTCAAAACTAATAATAAGCTTAATATTATTCACATCAAGGATCAAATATACAAACAAACAAAATATTTACATCAGTTTAACACTGTTCACAACACAATTTTTTCTAGTCATGCAAAAAATTTAAAACAGAATCTTCTATAAAGATCAATTCAGTAAAAAAAAATATTTCTAGTGACTCTTCAAAATTTAACAACATATGAAAAAAGCACTATGTGACTCTTTGAAATGAAACAATACAAGAAAAAACGTGTAAAGAATTAAAATGAAAACCTCTTGTTGCATCTCTGACCTCAAATAGTTCGGAACACATCTTATTGGTCGTCTAGTCTTATATTAAGGCGACAGAGTTCATGCCAAAGTTTCATACTTTGGAGTTTTCATGGATCAAACGTAACGAGATCCGATTTTAATAAATTTTATATGTATTAGACTCGTGAAAGATCTATAATTTCATTGAAGCCCCACCTGAGAAATCGATCATATTCATAACCAACATACCGACCTGAGAAATCTTATTCGATAACTCTTGCAGAAAGATTAGGTTCTTAATAATTTCACGGCACTATATATTTAATGGATTGATGCATACGTACACCACACTTCATGTTCAACAATTACATATTGATCGCAAATTCTATGAATTCGACTTGCATATGAATTAAATATGATTTTAATTGTGGTGAATTTGACCCTTCAAGTAAAAGGATACATGTACTAGAGATATTAGGATACCCATGCATATGAATTAAATATGATTTTAATTGTGGTGAATTCGACTTGATCTTTAATTGTCTATATTAGCTTAAATATAACATAAAACACTTTAATTTAATGTGGAAAAATATAACATTATATGATTACATGTATTGCTAGCTTACAGATCTAGAAGAAAATTATGTATGAAGTCGTAAATGACACACATAAAATTGTGAAAGTTGGATTTGATGTGAGAATTATTGAGGTACAAACTCTCATTTTTAAAGGATATTTATTGAAAAAAAATAGAAGAATATTTAGGTAAAAGTTGTATATGTATATCATATTTTCAAAAAATGTGTATTAAATTTTTGATAAATATATATTATTCTCACATTTTCACTCTAAAACCATTCTAATTCGAACCGCACCTTTTCATATTAGTAATATGTTTGGATATATTTTTTTCAATTTATAATAAATGTGAATACACATTATTATTTCTAGTTCACACATGTCTTATCAGACCTGAGACACATAATCTTATATACACCGATGCATATGTTTTAAATAGATTAATTATGCATGTCACAGTGGTTAAGTTTTTTTTAAACAATGTACTGTAGTCGATAAATTTTGCATGTCACATTATACAAATATAACAGTCACGGAATAAAAAGTCAAAAGTTTCGTAATCAGCCTAGATGCAGCTGAAATGGATCATTTCCCATGCACCGTCCTTCACTCGCTAAATTAATTCCTGAAATTGTGATGTTAACAAGACTTTTAAATCTCTTCCAAGTTTTAACTGCCACGACCACTTAATGGGCTGGGCCCACTACCACATATATCTGGCCCACTAAGTTTGAATTTTCCCGGCAATTTCCTATCCTTTTTGTCTTTAACTTATTACACGAGTCAAGTATATAAGTTGAAGAATCAACGCCTTATCCTGTTATATAAAGGACTCATTGTTTGGTGAATTTTGAGTTTTAGATTTTGGATTTGAGTGATGGCAGTTGAGATTCCAGGAACTAACTTTTGTAACTAGCATTGTCAACTATCCATTTCACACTATAGATATTTGAACTTGTTTCTATTGGATAAGCTACAAACTAGCCTAATCAATTGAGGATGAGTGGTTCGACCGATCTACATATCGCCGCCTTGTAACAGACGTTTTCATTATTTATGGGTTAAAACAAAAAAAGATGAAAATGACAAATAAGGACGAGAACACGTTGATTAACGTTTGTATGGTGATTATAGTTTTCTTACCCTTTCTTGCTCTTACAAAACACTCAAAATCGTCAACTATCGGTTCTCTCTCAAGAAATCTCTATTTTTCTCTGAAAAACCCGATCATTATTCTAAAGGAGGAGAACTCTATTTATAATGCTCGAGATGCTTGGGCCACGTGTCCAGATCGTTCACCGCGTAGTGATTCCTTAATACTGGTGTTGGCCGGTAAGTAGGAGGTGTACTTGTTCATGCACACAAGATAAACTATAGTTATTTTTATTGGATAAGCTACAAACTAGCCTAATCCATTGAAGACGAGTGGCCAGATGACTAGAAATGATGGACACAAAATGTCGTAGAGCTCGTACTTATTTCGACCAATGTATATATTATCGCGTTGTAACGTGCGAATACGTTATAATATGTGTAAACATTTGTCATCATTTTCACTTGATCTTTGTAAGCTATAAAAATATTGTCGTTCAAATATATTTTTTATTTACTAACCATTGTATAGGTATGTGTGAAAAGTTTTTCTTCAATTTATGAGAAATATCACACATAAAAGTCTGTTCGGCAAAACCTAATTTTGCCTTCATTTTACCAAAACATAAGTTAGCTTATTGGTTTTGATAAGCTAGAATAACAAGCTAGAATAACCTACACTTAAAATTTTCAAACTGAAATAATCATTTATAGTTTAAGAAAAACAAATCAAACTCAAAACAAGCTATATTTTGACATGTGTATGTAAGTATACCCACTTGCTACTCTCAATTAACTTGTTGTCACACATTGTACAAGGAGTGCCCCGACCAAAAAAAACATTTTATTGGAATTAATTGGATATATCAGGAGTTGAAATAGTTGTTTCATGAAAAGTCCAATACTAATCGTTTTTTTAGGTAAATAATTGAATTTATTAAGTCATTAGTATTTACTATGATTATCAAAGTAAAAATAATCAAATCTAAAACAATTGAACGACAACCCTTTTCAATTAAACTTATCAATTAATCTGGTAGGAGTAAGACATTAGCTTTCTTTAAGCATTTATCTAAAGGTTTTGAATGAATTTATGTCAGCATGTAATGATCTGTACAATACTTATTCCGAATTTAGAGATTTCGCGCCCATCAAATGACCTCACTTAGAAACTCACTTAAAATATTTGTTAATTATTAAGCTGTGTGTATGTATTGATGCTCGTATTCATGAACATAATCAATTACTCACAAATATTTATAAACGAAGCTATAAACATTTGTAGTTAATAGTTAAACATTTATTACAAATATAAAATATTGCTACGACAAACATGTTGCATCGATCATTACGACATTAAGGGCACAAATTAGAGACATCATAATAAAGTGAGAGTTTCCAGTGAAAACATATTTACTGTGTAAAATGCGAATTTACATGTGAAATTACCATCTTATATGTATTATCTTATAATCGTATATGCATCAAGAAAGATCTTTGTTTGATTCAGCCTCTTGCATTCATGTGAGTAATGCGGTGGCGCACTATACGACTCGGTTATATCTAGTCTGGTTTTGAGCATGCATATAGCTCTAACTTTCCTGAGGTATTTTGAGCATGTCTATAATATAAGTGGTATCCGTTTAAAAATTAAAAAGGTAAGTTTCTCAAACTTTAGTAGAGATACATGAAATTTTCCTATTTCCAAAATTAATCACACTGCATTTAATTAATTAATGTTTTGTTTTTAATTTATCATTTTCTTGATTTTTTATTTTCCCATGTTTTTTCCTACGCTTACGAATATGTCACAAAAATGATGATTTTGACCCACCAACACATGTCTATAATTAATCCGTATGGAACATTTCATCATCTTTTACTCTTCAATTCCACAACTTCTTATTATGAAGTTTTATATGCCTTAAATCCCGCGCATAACGCGGGCTCGGAAAGTCTTAGTGATCTTATAAATTTCCTCTTATTAATTTGTCTACCTTTTTCCTTTGGCAAGTATCTATTAGTAATACTTTTGACTCCATATATACGGAAGGTAATACCGTTATAGTCTATGATCATTAATAATTTCATTATAAATAATCTCACATCTTCTTAATCCAACGGCTCGTATTAAATCAATCACAAATCCCGGGCCGACCACCATCAACCTCGCTATATATCCCCTCGCACCACAACTATTATTACAGTGACCCCCACCGGAAAAAATGGCGGATTCCACCGGAGCAAGAAACTTGATAGAAATATTCCTGATGACTTGCGGCGCAATCTTCATCGCCGTTCTCATAACCCCCAATTTCAACACCATTAATCTTTCGGAGATTTGGAGTAGCTTTCGTTCATGGCTTCGTCCTCCTTTTATCTATCTCATCGTGAACGGAATCATAATCTCCATTGTTGCTTCGTCCTGCTTCCATCGCCATAATCATCAGCCCCAGGTTGAAGATCACTGTCACAAGAGGGTAATTCCGCGGAAGGAGTCTGGATTTCGCTATCACGACGCCGTTTTGGAGAGGGATGAAACGACGCCGTTTGGAAGCGAGGGGGGAGGAAATGACGAATTTGTCCCTGATGAAACGACGCCGTTTGAAACGACGCGGATTGATAAGCCGAGCTCCAAAACCATTAGAGCTGCTCCAAAAGGTATTTTTTCTTCATTAATATCCTGACATATTTTTCATACAAGAAGTTACAAAAATAACACAATATACTATATATTTTGTGTATCTTGGATTCTTGATGCACAAACGCTTGTATGAACGGGTTATAGCGTCTATCTACATCAACTTTAACGTTTGTGGGAGTCGGATATAGTCCTAATTTAAGTGAGCTTTAATTATTTATTTCCTCTTTTTAAATAGGAAGTGAAATTTGAAAATTAAAACCGCTGAAAAATGTCATAGAAAGATCACACGATATTCTTAAATTTGGTATATCACAAAAGTAAGTCAAAGTTGCATGTATATTAAATGCAATCCTAGGAACTTACTAGTTCAATTGGGCTGGAAAAGTGCAAGTACTTATGTCACTACAATCCTCAAAAAAGTTCGAGTGAAAACGGAGTTTAACGTAGTAAAAATGATTATTTTCGCTTTCATCAATAACAATCTAATGTTTATAATTTGGACGGTATTATTCACAATCTGATCGATTAAATTTTTTGAGGTCATTTTAGTAAAAACACAAAAAATATATCAAAGTTCGCATTAATTATAAATATATAATATAATATGTAACCGCGTCTCTTATTCAAAAATCATGAACGTTACCATCCATATTCAAAATCTATGAACACAAACAGTTCGTTTTTTCACATTAAGATCTATTCGCCCATCGACACAAAATGATATTTTCCCACTATTTATCCATGATTAAGTGAAAATATATGGGATACTAAAATAGTGACAGTGATGGAGAAACATGTGATAGGTGAAA